>CM076578.1:280809686-281130214 GCA_034641835.2 Pinus albicaulis | reverse complement strand
AAAAACTCAACTGCTTCTGGATCTGTGAGAACAAATTATTTCTAGCACAGAGATCGACTGTAGGGGCATTTACTGGATATATCACCTTTCAAAGAAAGGATGGATCCAGAGGCTACCTGGCCCGTTACAGACTCTGTCTACCGAAATAAAAATTGTAATCACTGTAATAGATCCCGATGATCAATTCGCTCCGATACCATGTAGAAATTTGCTGAATAATGAAGATTTATCCACTGAGATTATCCTGGTCACACACTAATTTGAATTTATGCATAACACATAACCTCTTCTACAATTGATCATCAATATGCGGAAATAGAAACAGTCGCATGCGCACATAAACACAATATGTAATGGGGAAAGCTTATATCTGAAAACCCCCAGCTATTTTGTATATTATAATAGAAGAGAACATGTAACAATACATAGCACAACACTCCTCACAAGTACTCAGTACTATCTCCAAAAGTTACACACAAACTAGCTCAGTTTTGAACAAGTCACGAGTTCAAAACACATCCATTGTTTGCCTGCCTCTACTGCGCAATCCAAGTTGGTGTAATGAGAGATCCAAGTTCGAATCTCCTTGGCTTGATCTGCACAATCCTCATTGGAAATCTCCTCCAATGCTTGTGCAAATATCATGCACAACTAATGTCACAACTAATAGCAAACCGGCTCTTTCATCTATCTCTTCCACTGGTCTTCACTGAACTGTCCATGCACTGGTGTTAACTGATGTGTTCTTTAGTTGAATAATGAGTTAATAATTAGTGAATTAATTAATAATTAATTCACACAACTCATCTCTAGTGTATTAGGCAGTTAAACTAAATACAACTAGTTCAACTAAGTTAAACCGAACACAACTCCATCAACTCCTCAATCAACTCCACCAAAACTCTGCCACATGAGTCTAACTGAAGTCAACCATGTAATAGCTCAACCAAACCCCTAGGAATAGCGTAATTCCTTCTGTCAGATGCATGGGCCACATCCGTAGCTCAAACTGAAGTGCTGCAAGAGAATAAGATAATGTTTATAGTCCAAATATTATTAAGAGCTAATAATATTTGACTGTTCTATTTTTAGCCCGGCAGTCTAAAAATAGAAACCGCCCAATGTCTAAAAATAGAGGTCCATCTATTTTTACCAACTCGACCAATCATCCATAAATAGCATCCTGCAACTCATAGACCATGATCCATATGTCTAAAAATAGACTTTGCGCCAAAAAATAGCCTGCGGGCCCACTTAGTGAAGGCAACTTCATTTCACTAAGCTCCATCATCTTGTTGCATTTTCAACAGAGTAGCCATCAGTTGTCGTACCCAAGACTCTGATTCATACTTTCTCAATTCATAATTAATCTGGTAATCCTCTATTGGCAGCCACATCAAAGGGAACTTGAACCTTAACCCAAGCCAGGAAGCGCCAAGGGTTTGTATCACCTGTGCATATGCTAGTACATGTGTAACAACTACCACAAATTTTTGAAATGAAAATGGGTCCCCCTTCAGTAGTTCAACAATGTTGGCTTTTGTGCTTTTCAAGAACCTAGTTAGGGCTCGACTCTTAATTACTGAGAATTGAATAAAGGTAGAAGTTCACACTCCATCTTCTGTAAGTGGCAACAGGTTCCCTTATCCCAGGAGTTCTCAAAATTATTTTAAATTCTCATCTTAGGTTAGCGGCCCATCCTGGTTCTGCCCGGATCCATAATGTTGTTTTTTCTTCACTGGCATCCATAGATTTGGTGGAAAAATTCCACTCAATCTGATTCTTCATGAATGACACAAAGGCTCGCAACTGAAAATCCCCCATGTAGGAGAATATAGTCACTACCATTTTCATACTTACGTGCTCGCAAATGATATTGTGCAAGAATAACTCACACAAAAGGCTTTGTTCGTCAAAATCGAAAGCACGAAAGACATCTAAGAATGTGCAAGTGGAAGAACATAGATAGGGCCTATTCTCCATTATGGCTTTTAACTGAAACATGAAATAGTGTTACCATAGAAAAATGGGGTAGGATGGGGAAGGTCGTTTGCACCCTAACAGATTTGTTGAGATTGCAACAAGATGATGAGCTTAGTGAAAAGAGTCGCCTTCACTAAGTGGGCCCACAGGCTATTTTTGGCGCAAGTCTATTTTTTAACATGTCGATCATACTCTATGAGTTGCAGAATGCTATTTGTGGATGGTTGGTCAAGTTGGAAAAATAGATGGACTTCTATTTTTAGACATATTGGGCAGAATCTATTTTTAGATTGCCAGTCTAAAAATAGATATGTCGAATATTATTATCTCTTAATAATATTTGGACTATAAACATTAACTTATTCTCTTGGAGCATTTCAGTTAAGTGCACAAATATGGCACAGGAGCTGGCAGAAGGAATTATTCTATTCCTAAGGGTTAAGTGGAGCTATTGCATGGAGACTTCAATTAGAACTCATGTGACAGAGTTTGGTGGAGTTATTGAGGTAGTTGCTGGAGTTGTGTTCAGTTTAACTCAGTTAGACACAGTTGAGCTAGTTGTATCTAGTATAACTGATTGATACACTAGTGAGAGTGGTGTGAATTAATTATTAATTAATTCATTAAACATTAACTCATTAATCAATTGAAGAATACATCATTTAACTACAGTGCATGGACAGTTTCAGTGGAGACCAGTGGAGAGATAGGTGAAAGGGCAAGTAGACTATCAGTTGTGACTATAGTGTTGCATGATTTTGCACCACACATTGATGGAGATGCCAATGAGGATTGCGTGAGCGAGCTTGGACCAATTCGAGTTCATTCAAAGCCATTATTCAGCAGGGATTGCGCAGTAGAGGCAGGCTAGCAGGTGGCAAAGATCACTGCATGGATTTGCAAGATCTAGCCTGATTAGTGTGTAGCGATTGGATTGTACTGAGAGCTTGTGAGAAGCTTTGTATGAGGATTGTTACATGATCTCTATGACATATATTATATACAGATAGTTTGGGTTTTTAGCTTCAGGCTTTCCCGTAAATCACTGTGTTAATGTGTGTGAATTTCTATGGTTTTAATGTGTGCATGTAATTGATTTAATTTCCGCATATGATGATCAATGGTGGAATAGATTTGTATTGTGCATGAAGTCAAATAGTGTATGATCAGGAGAATATTAGACATATAACATATCAGTTATATAATTTCTACATGGTATCAGAGCGACATTGATCATTGGAGCAATTGTAAAGCATTGAAGCGGTTGAGTTTTGTGCTGGTGGAATTCGAATTTGCAGCAGTGTTTTCTTGGTGTTGAAGTTGAGATGTCTTTCAACAGATTGCGATTGGAGTATGCCCTTGAGGGCAGATTGAATTATGTTGCATGGAAGGACAGGATGGAGGCGGTGCTGGAGGATAATGGGTTGAAGGAGTTCATAGGTGCAGAAATTCCAAAACCTGCTTCTAGCGATGCTGCTGCACTTGATACATGGCAAAAGAAGACAACAAAATGTCGAAGGATTCTATTGGAAGGTGTGAAGGATCACAAAGTGTCCAGCCTTCATGATAAATCTTCTCCATTCTTGATGTGGAAAGCTTTGACAGACTTGTTCCAAAGCAAGAACGACCAGAGGAAGTTGGTGCTCAAGAATAAACTCAGGAAAATAAAAATGGAGAAGGGCGAAAGTATACCCAAGTACCTCACAAAGTTCGTCCAGTGCAGGGATGAGCTGGGAAGTGTGGGGGTTATTGTAGATGAAGAGGTGTTATAGCATCATTTCTCACCTTCACATGATTCATGATTGCTTTGATGGTTTTGGGCACCCATTCCTACAGACTTGGACAAATTCACTTAAAAACAATGTAAAAATCCCCATACGCGACTATGCCCGTGCTTTTCCGCGTGTATACGCGAGTCCAGCTAGACTTTTCCGCGTATGCCATTAAAATGATTAAAAAATATATAATTATTCCCTATTTTCAGGCTGGGTTGATGGTTACTCAGGTAGTTCAACCACCCCAGCACGTGGCCAACTGTTTCCAACTGTTGAAACTACTTTGAGGGAGTATAAAAGCACCTCATGTGTATGGCCTAAGGGGGAGAGAGAATTTATTGATATTATACTCTGTTGGTATTCCCTATCCAAGTCTGAATTCCCGTGCCTCCTGCACTTCCCAGTTCATTATAGGAAACCTTTGTTTCCTGGAGATGCTCATCTTCCTATATGTCATCTCATATGCACCAGTTTGGAAGGAATCTTAGCGAGGCAAGGGTGGGACGGATCCGGACGACGGTCTGCTCGAAGATCGTGGAAGGATTCAAGTGATCTCTCCACTCGTTATTTCTGTACATGCTATTTATAATACAGAAGTACCATCTTGTTCCCGAAATATACGTGTTAGTGTCTGCTTACATATATGAGAAAATTGTTATTTAAGCATTCATTATGATTTATCTGATGTTTTATATGAATTTCACTAACATTTAGAGTAGATATATGATGTACAACCAGTTCTTCGTGCTTGTTTCTTCTTGTCTTTTAGGTTAAGAAGGAAGGACGGTTGCTGGGGGTTTGGACCCTGCAGGATTTGCTTCAACCGTAGGACCTATAGGTAACTTCCTCATTCTACTCTATTTAGTTTTTCTGAACATGCATGGTTGTGTGAGTCCTTCTTAAGTAGCATGCCCCTGCTCTGTGGAGGTTGTAACCCAACGAACCTCTAGGGTGATTTTCCCAGAAACAGAACTGGTGACTCCGCTGGGGATCACATTCTTGTGATTCTCCTGTTGGGTGGTTTTAGCTGTTTGGTAGGTTGCCGACAGTTTTAACTTTCATTTGCAGTCCAATTTACTTTTTCTCAGTCAGTCTGAAGTCCTGGTTTCTTATCCAGGCTTGTCCTTTTTGTTTTTTTCATTATTTACCTTTGTATACGCGCTTTTTTCTGCACACAGTCGCGTATACACGCAAGTTTGTCTAAAGGGACCCGCGTATACGCGAGTTTCCCTTAGCACAGACGCGTATGCACGCTGGTTGCATAACTGTGAAGTAGCGTATACCTAGGCAGATTTTGAATTTTTGGGTTTATTGACTTTTTGGTCCTTTCTGGCTGTGGAGGCCTGTTTCTACAGTGTCTCTGTACTTACTGGATTGTGAAGGAAGTGGTTTCATGTCTTTTCTCTCTTTCGTTTGATTGAAAACTAGTCTTTTTGGCAAAGTGTTGTTTCTGGTGCTGGCACTTCTGGATTGAGTTCCAAGATCGCTTTCTGAGCATTCTTGGCTGTTCTGCTTTATCAGAACAGAGAGCTTTTGCTCACTGACTCGCTCCTATCTTTGTGTTGTGTTTCGCATTACAATTTTTGCTTCATTTTTTATTGGTTTTCTTGAGTTCCATCGGCTAGGTTTTGTTGCAACTTTTGAAGAGCTTTTCTTGCTTCTTTGGAGTCTTTGTTTGCGACAAAGTTTGCACTATTTGTCTAGGCTGAGTGGCTGATTTTTCTGGTCTTCTTTTGCTCTTATTGGTCTTGCTACGAGTTAGCCTTATAAGGTTTGGGAGCATTGGTGAAGTTTGTGCTTGAAATTCAGTCTCGTTTGGTTTGGATTTTGATAGTTGTGCTTGGTCTTTTCGAGCTCTTTATTTATAAAACAAAAAAGCTCAAAAAACATTTGCTTTGATTTTTGTTTTTTTCATTTCAAAGGCTTAAAAAACATTTTCACTTGTTATTTGCTTTTGTTGTTGCATTTTCATTTTCGTTTGCTATAACTTTTGAAGCTTTTGTGAAGTTTCTTGCTTTTAGTTTTGGCTTGATTTTGAGGAGGAGTTGTCTTGGATTTCTTCTTCTTGCTTTTAAGTGTTTTTTGGTGTCCTTATTTTAAGAGTTCTTGATTTCGAGAACTAGCTTTTTGGGCAACCAAAGAAGAGTTAAAACTGAAGGACTTTTTGGGAATGTCACTCTGCTTTAAGAGATTTGCATCTTAGGATTTACATGCTTGTAGTGATTTGCATTAGGTGCATTTAATCATTTAGTCAATTTCTTAGTTTTTGTGAGTGTGAGTTTGCTATTTGAAAAGAAAAAAATACAATTT
This sequence comes from Pinus albicaulis, assembly GCA_034641835.2. Taxonomy (NCBI): domain Eukaryota; kingdom Viridiplantae; phylum Streptophyta; class Pinopsida; order Pinales; family Pinaceae; genus Pinus; species Pinus albicaulis. Next base: position 281,124,146 of record CM076578.1, on the reverse strand, counting down.
TTAGTCTCGTAGAACCTGTATAGAGATTGCTCTTCATCGAAAGACAAAGAACTGCATTTGCATGTAGTTAAGTTTTTATTAATTTCTTTTGCATCAAAACACCATAAGTTTCATCTCCATATCCTTGTGACTTAACATAACAGCCCATTAAAATAAGCGATTTAATCTAAAATCAACTAGCAAGTTTTCTAAGTGTCAATCACCAACTAGCTAGGTTGTAGGGCCTTGGAATAGGTGAGTGGAGAGTTAACTCTCCAAGGCCGCTCAAACAAACATAGAAGTTGATTAATTGAGCGAAATCCAACTCCGTGAGGTGGACTGGGAAAGCTCTCATCCGAGAGTCAAGCGAGGGGAAGTGAAGGTTGAGAAGAGGGATACCCTCCGATTGGCCGACCTCGACCTTAAGACCGTTCGCTCCGCTGATACGGATTGGTGTCCATAGTTGCTGTTCCTAGGTTCCACACAGGTGACTGCGGGGGGGAATACCCATGGTACCTGAGGCAGACGTCGCATCACTTCCAGCAGTACTTCTGGGGGGTGCCCTTGCGAAGCTTGGGTGCTTGAGCCGGCAAAGGCTGTTGTTAGGAGGTCGGCGTAACTGCTTCTGATACCTTCGCTAGTTGTTCTGGGCCCTAATCATCCCAGACTGCTTTCGGAAGGCCCTATACTTCGCTTTCCTGTATTTTGGTGTCCGGTCCTCATCACCCCGAGCGGAAATACTTGGAGGCTGTTTGCTTGCTGTTTCTCAGGGATTTTGATTTTAGTGAGTGCTCTTTGCTCCTAGCTTGCCTAGCTTTTCACTTTTTTTGAGTCTAATTTAATAAATCCATAAAAGTGGCTGATCAAGCGCCTCGACGTTCGAGGAGAATCCGGGGGTTATCTCCCGAGAGTGCAGAGCCTTCTTCGAGAAGGCGTAGGAGCGATTTAGTAGGTGGTTACCACCCTGTGGTGTCTGATGCTGTGGAGAGAGATCCTCCACCAAGGTCTGAAAGTTTCGTAGCTGATTCTGGTGTCGGTCCCGAGAGGAGCGTTCCGCTCACCTCGCGAGTTTTATTTCCTCAGGAAGAAGATTTTCAGATTGAGGACATACCTGAGCCTCCTACTACAGGTCCATATCCTCTTCCTCCTGATTATCCGTTTGTTGTTCAGTACATCGGACTGGAGTCGGAGAGACCGCCGGATCTTCCGTATCATTCTTATCTTTCGATGGCCACGACTGGGAACGCGACTTCTACCGTGAGTGTCAGTAATATTCCCGCATCCGCTTCGTTGAGCTGTGGGCACTCTTGCTCTATCTTCGAGTGCTTCTAGCACTGCTATGTTTGGCTCTGGGTTCACCCAAGCACATGCTTCTCAATCTGGTCCCTTTGTTTCAGGGATGTCCATTGCTGGAAATCCCTCTTTTTCCTTTACCGCCGGTGCAGCTGGATCTACGCCCATGTCCAACATGGCTAGTGGATCGGCTTCTTTTCAGGGTTTCCCCTTTGGGACTGGGCATATTCCTAGTCCTAATCCTTCTTTAGGTCAGCCTGCTTACATCCCGTACCTGCAGTTTCAACCCCTTGGTCCTGGGGGAAAGTTCGACTCACGCACGGATGGAATCCGTCTTACTACAACGGGGCAGGAATCGCTTATGGCAGGTCATCAAGGGAATGCTTTCCTTCTTGTCGAGGCAAGCATCGACCTTTCCTTCAGCTCACTGAACCCTATCGTGGGCCTCTCCTCTCTTCACTGAATACTATGATAGAAATGGTCCGCTTTGGTAACCCTGGGGAGGAGGTTCTTCCGTTTCTACGAGTCCTTCTCGCAACCCGGTGCCTTATCAACCAGGTTATTCTTTCGTAATGTTGGGAATCCATCCCATCGAGGATGGAATTCTCAGGCTCCGCCTCGCTTACCTTTTCTGGAAACGTTAAACTTGCCAGATTTGTCGAAGTTGACTAATGACCCGATTCGTTATAGTCCGGGGTGGCCTCCGGTCCCGACCAAACTTCCTTCAGACATTCCAAAGTTTGAAGGTAAGAATGGAGAGGATCCGGCGGACCACATCACCACTTTCCACTTATGGTGCTCTTCAAACTCCCTGATCGATGACTCGATTAGGTTGAGATTATTTCAACGCACCCTAACTGGAAATGCTGCCAAATGGTATATCGAGCTCACTGGGGGCAGTTTTGCCACATTTGGAGAACTGGCTGTTACATTTCTAAACCATTTTCAGTTGCCTGTCAGATATGAGGCTGGGACCGAACTCCTGGCTAATTTTAAGCAGGATGAGGCAACTCACATTTCTGATCATATTCAAGAATGGAGGAGAAGGAAGAGGCTTATCAAAGCCCATATTCCAGGTGAGTTCCTTCTCGAGTGGTTTTTGAAATCTCTGCAGTCAGATATTTCAAAAGATGTATCCCTATCTGGGGTATTTTCTGAGGAGCAGGCCATTTTTAGGGCCCAGCAGTTAGAACTGATCTATTCTCAGTCTGGGGTACTTTATAAGTATTTTCCCAATGCTCCTCGCTCCAAATTGGATTTATCGAAACCCAAACCTGGTCCGCATGGTGACGGGCTTGTCGGATCGGTCAATAGTGGTGCAGCCAGCCTGCTTTCTCAATTGCAGCAGTTGTCTTTACAATCTGCTCCTTCTGGTCAGGCTGTGCCTGCTGATTCATCACCTTCCCAGTCTTTGTCCATAAATGTTGTCCAAGCTTCTGATCCCAAAGGAAATCAACAATTCGATGGGAAGAAGAAGGGACGAAATAACAAGAAGAAGGGCAAGAATGGGAAGGGCAATGCAAATAAAACCAACGAGCGTGTTGGTGAGGGTCAAAAGGACAAAAAGAAAGTGAAGTTTCCATGCAAGCTCTGTACTGGAGACCATCTCACACACCTTTGCCCTAAAATTCAGGATGCTCAGCGCTTGTTAAGCCAGCAGGGTTCTTCTAGTTCCCAGGCTGTGTTAACAAACCCTTTTCCCCAAGGGCAGCAATTAGTTGTTGGCGCGAACCAAAATCCCGGGGGTTCCTCTGGGGGCACCCAGGAAGGGGAAATTCCATCGAACATTTTCATGATGAGTGCTCACGCGGATATCGCTACGAGATCCCGTGATTATGGCGGAGAAGAGTCTTCGAAAGCTAAGGAAGTTCCTGATGCTACTGAGCCACTTCACATTACGAAGCCTACTGTTGAGTCTATGCCTCGGATGCCCAAAGCATCTTCTAAGCGATCAACGATTAATCCAAATGCTAGGGCTGCCCAGAACTACTCGATTGTAGAAGATCTGGCGCAGAGTCCTTGTGCGATGTCGGCTTTAGAGGTACTCCAGTCTTGTCCGGCTCAGCGCAGTGCTTTGCTCACCGCCATTGGGGCTATTGATCCAAAAAATTCTCTTCTGATTACTTTTGATATGACTAATTTTAAGAAGAGACTTCCTCATCACATGGCTTTTCATATTAAATCATCGTATCAGAAGTGCAATATCTTTCGAACGGTTGTTGATGAGGGTGCTTCTACATGCGTGATGTCTCTCGCATGCTGGAAGACATTTGGATCTCCCAAAGCTGTTCCATCTAGCACTGTTCTTACTGCGTTCGATGGTCATTCTCACAGACCCCATGGTATTGTCCCGGCTTTGCCCATCTGTGTTGGGGGAAAAACTGTCAACATAGAGGTTGAGGTAGTCGATGCAGCCTTAGACTACAACCTTCTGTTGGGGAGGAACTGGATATATGAGATGGATGCCATTGCATCCTCATTATTTCGAATTGTATGTTTCCCCCACGAAGGGAGGATAGCTACAGTGGATCAACTGGACTGTCCTCCTGTAGACTTGAATGCATCTTCTGACTCATCTGTTCCTAAGTTGGATAATACTAAGGCGCCTGTTGAGAATCTAGGAGTTGGAATGTATTCTTCCCTGATGGGTACTTTCGATCTTCCTTCTCCTACAGGGCATATAAATGCTATTTCATCCTCCAAGGCTCCTCTTCGAAGAGAGTTCTTTCGAACTCATTATTTTTCGGACCCTTGGACCTTACCTTCCCCTACTGCCACATTAGCGGAAGGTCAAGTGGGCGGAATGGCATTTCCAATTTCTGCAGCTGATATTGCCTATCAGTCTATCGTTGACACTGCAGAATCCGTTCCAGCTCCTCTTTCGCCGGAAGAGTTGGATGGTGATGTGGCTCCGGCTTGGATGCTTAGTTCTTCTTCGGCCCAGGATTGTCTTGATACCACTCTTCCATCTGAAGAGGCAATCCTGGAATCCATGACTGGTATAGATAGACCGTGGGATGATTTGCATCATCGGTCTTACTTCCTACCTGACTTGAACGAAGTTGAAACTAGTTTTCCAAGTCCTCAGTCTCCTGGTCCTGTTCACCCAGTCTTGAACCCTTTGGCACCAACACGGGTTTATGCTGAAGGGAACATGGCTGTGATCTCTCCTACTATCCCGGTGAACATTTCCAGGGATCCCAATATTGTCGAGAATGTCTTCATTGGAGCTGAATGTTCCCGTGAAGAGGTTCAAATCTATACCGAGCTCTTCAAAGAGTATAGGGATGTATTTGCTTGGTCTTATGAGGAAATGCCTGGCATAGACCCATCTATTGTCCAGCATGAGATCAAGACATATGAAAACGCTAAGCCGGTCAGGCAAAAACTTCGTCCGGTTAATCCTAGGAAGGCAGCAGCTATCAAAGCTGAAGTTGAAAAGTTGCTTAAGGCGGGATTCATTTTCCCAGTTCCTCTGACTGAATGGGTTTCAAACCCCGTTCCGGTAGATAAAAAGCAAGGAACGATTCGAGTGTGCATCGATTTCAGAGACTTAAATAAGGCATGTCCTAAAGACAATTACCCCACACCATTCATCGATCAGATCATTGACGAGTGTGCCGGTAACGAGATTTTCTCCTTCATGGACGGTTTCTCCGGATATAATCAAATTACTATCTGTCCCGAAGATCAACATAAGACCGCATTTATTTGTCCCTGGGGTACGTTTGCATACAAGAAAATGCCTTTTGGTCTTAAAAATGCTGGGGCTACCTTTCAGCAGGGCATGTCTTACGCCTTCCACGACATCAAGAAGATTATTGAGGCATACTTAGATGATCTAGCTGCTCATTCTCGAAAGAGAATGGATCATCCTGGTCACCTCCGGAAAATATTTGAAAGATGTCGTTTTTATAAAATTCGATTGAATCCGAACAAGTGCGTTTTCTCGGTTACATCTAGTCGGCTGTTGGGATTTATTGTGTCTAGGGAAGGGATAAGGGTAGATCCCTTCAAGGTTGAGGCAATACTTTGGTTGCCTCCCCCGTCTTCAATCCGTCAGCTTCAAAGTCCCCAAGGGAAGTCTAATTTTCTTCAGAGGTTTATCGTCAACTATGCTGAGATTACAAAGGGATATATGAGACTGTTGAAGAAAGGAGTTCCTTTTCTTTGGGATGACTACGCTCAAAGTTCATTCGATGCCTTGAAAAAGGCATTGACCTCTGCTCCTTTACTGAATCCACCTGATTATAGCAAAGATTTTCTTTTGTATCTGGCTACAGCAGAATCTACCATTGGTATGGTTCTGGTTGAGGAAGATGATGCTCTTGTAGAGCATGTTATTTACTACCTTAGTCGAGGACTGGTAGGACCTGAACTGTGATACACTCCGATAGAAAAAATAGCCTTAGCAGCAGTTCATGCTGTGCAGCGACTCCGGCATTACATTATTCTTTGCAAAACCTATGTCTTGGTAGCTGCCAATCCATTTCAGTTTGTCCTCAGCAGGCGAGTGATTGGGGGCAAATATAATAGATGGATTGTGATTTTACAGGAATTTGATCTTGAGTTCATGTCTGCCAAATCCAAGAAGTCATTAGTTTTTGCGGAATTGATCTCCGAGTTTCCCTGTGGAGAGGAGATGATCTATGATGAGTCCTTTCTGGACGAACATCTATTTCTGATCTCTCCACAGGATCCTTGGTATGGGGATATCATTGTATATCTCCAGACTACAAAGTTTCCCTCTACTTTTTCGAAAGATGAGCGTCGTAAACTGCGTCACTTGGCCAAGAATTATCTGATTATTGGTGATGCTTTATACCGTCGAGGGGTTGATTCAATCCTAAGATGCTGCTTAACTTTCGAAGAAGCTGAGGCTATGCTCAATGATTCTCACAGTGGAGCTTGTGGGGGTCATTTATCTGGGCTTGCTACAGCCCAAAATATTTTTCGTGCTGGATACTTTTGGCCCTCGATTTTCAAAGATTGTATTGAATCGGTCAAAAAGTGTCATCTGTGTCAGGTTTATACTCGAAAAATGCACGCTCATCCAGCTCTGCTTTTTCCAGTCGTTACTGTTGGACCCTTTACAAAGTGGGGTATTGATTATACTACTTGTAACCCGCCTTCGGCAAAAGTTCACAAGTACATTATCGTAGCAGTAGACTACTTTACAAAATGGGTCGAGGCTATGCCTACTTTTGGGAATGATGGTGAGACTGCAGCTTTGTTCCTTTTCAACCAAGTTATCGCTCATTTTGGTATACCTAGAGAGATTTTCACTGACCATGGCAGTCATTTTCAGAATAGTATGATGGCTGAGTTGGCTCTCAAATTGGGTTTCCGGCAGGAGCATTCATCTCCATACTATCCTCAAGCCAATGGGCAAGTGGAAGCCGTGAATAAATCCTTGAAGACAATTCTTCAGAGGACAATTGATAAAGCTAGATCCAACTGGCATATTATGCTATATCCTGCACTTTGGGCATACAAGACGTCAGTGAAAACTGCAACTGGCTTTACTCCGTTTCAGTTAGTGCACGGGGTGGAATCCGTATTTCCTATTGAATGCGAGATTCCTTCTCTTAAGTTAGTTGTTGAACTTCTTCCTGACACTTCTAGTCTGGCAGAACGGCTTCTTCATCTGGAACATCTCGATGAGCAGCGTCGGGATGCCGCCACGATGAATGAAGCGCATAAAAACCGAGTAAAAGTTCAGTACGATAAGGTGGTCAAGCCTAGGGTCTTTTCGGAAGGTGACCTTGTTTTGGTCTATGCCCAAGAAAAAGATGCCCTGGGGGCAGGAAAGTTTAAGTCTATGTGGTATGGCCCCTATATCGTTAAAAAAGTCCTTAAGAAAGGAGCTTATACCTTGGTTGATTTCGAAGGGAACGAGTTGCCGGAGCCCTGAAATGGGCTCTATTTGAAGAAGTATTATGCCTAGGCTTTGGCCTGGCATCTTGCTTTTGTATATAGTAGTTTTTTGCTTTGTACATATCTGATTGATTTTTCGATCTTTGATGAGTTGGTGATGTTTTTGATCTGCTTTGGCAGGTTGTGTTGGATGCCATGAGTCATTTTGGTTTCGCCGATGGTGCTAGTAGACACACCCGGAACTTAGCTTCCGCGGCTTGGGTGCTTCATTATCCTTCCGGTCAGCTGTTGGTATCAAGAGGGGTCTGCATTGGTCCTGCTTCCAATAACGTAGCAGAATACACTGCGGTCATTCATCTACTCTCGGAGGCAATATCTTTGGGTGTTGATTCGTTGGTAGTTTTCTTGGACTCCCAGCTGGTGGTGTCGCAGTTGAACAACACTTATCGGGTACGAGATCCCTTTTTATTACGATTGTTCTTGAGGGTACGTTTGTTACAAAGGTCATTTCAATTCTTAACTTTCATTCATATTCCTCGAGTTGACAATTGGTTTGTTGACTCATTAGCTAATCAAGCATTAGATTGGCACATTAATCATTCCATACAATAAATTTTTAATCATCAAAAACATCATACATTTGATACATTTATCACATCACATCAAATATCGCTGTATATATATCATCGGAGTGTCAAAAAACTTTACAAAATTTGGATCCATAAATGTCGTACAAAACTTTGGCTTATGCCCCATCATGTTCAGTCTCAAAAAAGAATATACAGTCATCTAATACATAATATATGTCTACTCCTGAGGTCCCTGCCCAAAAGTCGTGTTCCTATAGAACGTGACTGCAGTGGCAACTCGGCGGAATAGTCTAACCCAGTCTCGGGGCACTCCTACCACCCGTCTCTGGATGGCTTCCGGTAGATCCTCCACGGCAGCCATAGGGATTTGGCGGGTTAATCCCTCCAAGTTTCTCTGCACGGCCTGGAGAGTCCTATCTGAATCCACAGTATCCGCTTCGCCTCTACGGCGCTTATGGCGCGGTAGGCCCTTAGGACGAACTGGTCCAACATCTGAAACATGATCATTTTTTTATTGTCAGTCATTATGAATCCAATCAAAAACATGTTTGTTTTTCATTTTTTCATACATATTTGAAAAAATCGAAAAAAAAATCATATAAGTCAATTTTTTTTTTGCAAACTTACCGACTTCTCCCCATGCTGTGCCAGGTGGAAGAACTAGATCCGGATCTCCATGAAAGTCCATCCCGGCATAGGGATAGTCGTCCACTGCGATGATTTGTTCTCCCCACCAAAGGAAGAACTCATCATCCCATGTGGTCCGGGGTACCTCACTACCCCCCAGTCTCTTCATCATGTCTACCCAACGGGAAATTCTTGTGTCCCGCAGGCTACTGATAGTAGAGATGACTCTGGGTCTCAATGCTAGAATCTTCTCAAAGAAGAATGTTGTCAAAATGGTACCATAGCCAAAGTGTTTGGTCTTCACTTGGCGGATTGAGGTCAGTTGTTGTTTCATGTTCAGTAATAGGGTTGTGCACCAATCGTACACATGAGTCAAACACTCTACTGCTATGCTCATTTGTGTCCTGGACGCCTGGTGTAGAGAGGCGGATCCTGCCACTCTGCTGATGGTGAAAAGGAGGATTTTCATGTGAAAATCCCTCATATCTTTAATGGCAATCTGTGTTCCAACCTTTTTGGAACCCGGTACGCAATACACGTGGACATAGTCTTCCACGGTTAACCCTCCCAGGGGCTTCCCGTGCAAGTCTATTGGTTCTCCCCTCCAGGAGAGTCCAGTAATGAAATATATGTCTTCCACTTCAATGCGTATTGGCATCTGATCAATTATGAAGCAATCCTGATCTGGGTCCCAGTAATTCACGAGCATTTCTAGCAACCGCACATTGCTTTTCATATTTGGCATCTTGAAGAATTTGAACAATCCGTAATTCCGGAGTATATTTTGTGCTGCGCGATCTTGCATGACCTCTTGGTCTATTGCGCTATGCTCACGTTCCCTCCATGAGATAGTCATCCTGAGAAATTTCATCAAATTATGCATTAGCCATGCTTTTTTGCATTCGGACCTGCGCATACGCGACTTTTCCTGTGCACAGTCGCGTGTATACGCGACTTGCCTTCAATGAACCCGCATATGCGCAAGTCCGCATATTTTAGCAAGGGTTTTAAAGCAAAAAATCACTTAATTTTAAATTCCAAACGGACAAAATGAATAAACAGGATGATTTAGGAGCCTACCTAAAGTTTCGGCGCGTTTCAACGGTCGGTTGTTCCTGATTTGACAAAAGAAGTTTTTGCTCCAGAGCACTTTTTTCCGAATCAGCAATGCAATAATGAACCAAATATGAGGTAATTTGTATATTTATGGCTAAAAAGTTGAAAATTTTCACAAAAATTCCTTATGCTTATTTTTTCGATCTATCTTAAGCTGCATAACTCGGTTGCTTGGAAGTGCCCAGTTTGGTATGTGTTCAGGTACATTTTGACAATTTTGAGATTTTTCCCGATTTTTGATCCATGATTTCCAACTCTTCACGACAGGTATATGATCCTCACTAGCATATAGGTTAGGGAAATCACATTCCGTTGCATTTTGCATTCTAGCCTCCATACTGATCACTTGCCTTAGGGTCGATCCCATCAGGTCATGAGTATTACACCCATTTCACTCGCAGATTATTTAATCATGACTTGATGGTAGAGCCTTCCTTTACATGGGCTTCCTAGTTAGTTCCTCGCTATCACTTGTTGCCCATGCTGCGTTTTATATAGGCTCGGGAGTCCTCTTTAGTCCCGCCATGTCTTATGTGTTGAAGCTTCATTCTTCTTCTTCATCACTTATCATTTTTTCTGGCTTTTACCCTAGAGGCTCCTTGGTGTCGTTAAGTTGTATTACTGCATTGCATATTGGCTACTTGTTTATCCTGGCCTTTAGCCGGCTTCATTTGGACTCGATGTTTAAGCCAACTTTTGACCTTGACTTTCTGCACAAGTTACCCATTGCATGCACTTAGCTATCACGACTTGACACCTTTGTACCCATGGATGGAACGTTCCTCTGAGTATCACTGACCAGTTTTCGCCACCTTGCATTGAGCATAGGATTGTTCCAATCCCAGGAACTAGTGCATCTGCTTTCTTGATACTCGTTCTATCCATTATACCATAGCATTCTTTTATTCTTTTTCAGGCTTATTATATGAAAAAGACAAAAAAATCAAATATAACAAAAAGAGCGGGAACGGGATGTATCTTCGTTATTTTGATGGCAGTACAGAGTCAGTTTGTCGCTCTTGAACAAAGCACATATACTTATATATATTTCCTTCATTTGGGATGGTTCTAGTTTGACCTAGGTTCAGCCTTTACCATGTTTCACTTGTCGGTTCTCCCCCGGTTGGTTATCTCTTCCAATCATATGGAGAGTTTGTTTTGCCTCCTGCAAGACAGACTTATACAGTGTCACTTTTTACTGCCATGGTCATCACAGAGTCGTGATTTTGTTCAAGGGAAGTCTAGCCTGAGTCGGCCATTCTGCGGTGTCTCTTGACTCATTATTCAGTCGGCCTTCCCGGTCTTGTCAGTATCATGTTCTATCACATCAGATGTTTTGGTCTTCTACTCGTGCCGGTTTGAGAAGGTCCCCATTGACTTCTTGCCGGCGGGTTTATCTCTTATCGACTACGACACATTGCTCTGAGAGCAAACCTAGAGCCGCACCTTGGGCCTATTTCCATCATTGATAGGTGACCTCGTGCTCAGCATTTGATCATCATCATGGGTCTTTGACTGAGTGGTTTCCCCTGTGTTCGACGTCAGCACACATTATCACACTTGGAATTCGTGCAGTACCTTGATTTCCATTTGACCCTATCGGTGGATTTCTCGCCTCTGTGTCAGCTTTCATTATTGGTTGGTTCAGAGGGTTTCTTCCGTGCGCTAGCTTCATCTTGTGCACGTCGGAAACGTACTTCGATTTTGGTTCCATCACTCTCCTTCGTCCAATTCCTTCCAAATCTTGGCCTGCGGGTTACACTCGCGCTGGACTGATGTGGGATGCCTTAATGCCTTCCTTCCAGCAGATCTTTTCCCATCGACTCCGACTCATTGCTCTGGGAATAAGGTCTAGAGTCTTTTGTCAGTACCTTAGGGTTTGCAGTCATCAGTGGCAGACTCTTTGCTATCGACAGTGGGGATTCATCATTGCCTCCTGATTGGTAGATTCTTCCAAGTGTTCGACTTCAACTCATTCATTCGCACTTGTTAGATTGTACCGGGGCACCTTGACACTCATTTTCATTATTGGTGGGTTGTCTCGCGTTGGTTAACGGTTTACATTATTGACTGGTAATCCAACGATTTCTCACATGGTCGACTTCAGCTCATTTATTCCCATTGTGTAGAATTGTGCCATAGTGATCGATGAAGACCTCGGGTTGCATCAGCATTTCTCGGTTCACTTTTGACAGTCCATTCAGTTTCTGCCAGTGATGCCTTCCACCCTTATATGTTGCAGTTCATCACAGCAGCATCTTATATGTTGGCTCCCGAGTTGCGTGATTGTACCATTTGATCCACCACTTATGATCCGGTACTTGGAGATTCAGTTACTTATTTGATCAGACATCCAGTTGCACCATCTTTGATCAGCTTTCTATATGTGATACTTGGACATTGATTCAGACTTACACTTCTGGGCCATGCTCAGATGATTCATTATGTACTTTCAGTTCAGCTATACTTGTATACATGTTGGATCTATTCACTACTTTCTATATGATGTATTTTTGGACTGAGCATGGGTATGCCCGCCTCAGCATGAGTTGACTCTCTGTTTTCTTTCATTGGTTTTTGGCAGGCTGAAATCTGGTGAAGTCCTCTCTTGTCCTTGCGAAGATCTTTCTATGTGCATAATACATTTCGGCCATCATGTACCCCTTCTGACCTCATATATTAGGGGGCATCTGTTATAGCATCATTTCTCACCTTGACATGATTCATGATTGCTACATGGCTTTATGGGCACCCATTCCTACAAACTTGGACAAATTCACTTAAAAACAGTGGAAAATCCTTCATACGCGACTATGCCCGTGTTTTTCCGCGTGTATACGCGAGTACAGCTAGACTTTTCCGCGCATGCCATTTTAATGATTAAAAAATATATAAAAATCCCTAATTTCGCGCTGGGTTGATGGTTACTCAGGTAGTTCAACCACCCCAGCCCGTGGCCAACTGTTTCCAACTGCTGAAACTACTTGGAGGGACTATAAAAAACCCTCATGTGTATGGCCTAAGGGAGAGAGAGAATTATTGATATTATACTCTATTGGTATTCCCTATCCAAGTCTGATTCCCCGTGCCTCCTGCACTTTCCCAGTTCATTACAGGAAACCTTTGTTTCCTTGAGATGCTCATCTCCCTATATGTCATCTCGTATGCACCAGTTTGGAAGGAGTCTTAGCGAGGCAAGGGCTGGACGGATCCAGACGACGGTCTGCTCGAAGGCCGTGGAAGGATCAGGTGATCTCTCCACTCGTTACTTTTGTACATGCTATTTATAATACAAAAGTACCATGCTGTTCCCGAAATAAACGTGTTAGTGTATGCTTATATGTATGAGAATATTTGTTATACAAGCATTCATTATGATTTATTTAATGTTTTATGTGAATCTCACTAACATTTAGAGTAGATATATGTTGTACAACCAGTCCTTTGTGCTTGTTTCTTCTTGTCTTTCAGGTTAAGAAGGAAGGATGGTTGCTGGGGGTTTGAACCCTGCAGGATCTTCTTCAACCGTAGGACCTACGGGTAACTTTCTCATTCTACTCTATTTAGTTTTTCTGAACGTGCATGGTTGTGTGAGTCTCTGTTAAGTAGCATGCCCCTGCTCTGTGGAGGTTGTAACCCAATGAACCTCTAGGGTGAAATTCCCCGAAACATTCAAGTTGTTTAAACATGCCTCCAAATGGGCTCTATCTATTTCAACGTTTTTCCTTGCTTGTATTTCAGATTGAAGTTCCAAAATAGCCTCCTCAAGGATTGTCTCTTTTATATTAAATGCATCTTCTTTCAACTCTAAAGTTGCATCTAATTTCTCAGAAATTGTTTCTTTTACTCTCTAAGCTTGTGCAATTTGATGGAGGGTGTCAATCCTTTTCCTTGCAAATTCTTTGTCTACAAGCATATTCAAGTGGTTAACTGAAGTCTCTACATTTCCCTTTGTCATTTCACTCACCATCCTTACTTTCCTTCGAAGTATTTCTACATAGGCTTCAGATAAAATGTTTGGAGATAATTCTTGTATGGCGATTATTTCGCGCTTGTAAAGAATGGTTGGATTTCAAAATGGAAATTTCAAATAAGAAAAGTATGTAACAATGCAATCCTACAAAATAATATGTCTGAAATAAATGTCTTGTTCCAAAATATTTTTACCCTAGGACAAACTTATAAGTTTGGCATTCTCCCAAGGAGAATGTTCCACTAGCTTTGGGTGGAGCTCCTCTTCTATTAACGTATCTAGGATAATCTTCCTTCAAGAAGTTAATGGACTCTTTCAAATGTAAGCCACATTCTTCAGCTTGTTTCACCAACTCCCACTTACTGTATGAGTCTCCTACTTTGTGAGAAACATGAATTTCTCCAATTTCTCTTACCATTGTCTATGCATTCTTGAAAAACATCTTCAACAAGTGATGGTGCTTGCTGCGAAGAAAAGAAAAAAAAATCTTACCTACTACAATATTTTTTCATGCATTTGTGGCTAAATTCTCTAATCTCCACTTACAAAAGAAATACCTTGATTTAACCAAAAAATTATATCACTTCAATAAATTTTGTTGGAGAAGGAAATTATAAAAGGTCAAAAACACTTACTTGATAACTGCTGAATCGCATTCATGTCCTCAAAATCCCACATGGGGGAAGTTGCATACAATTGTATGGAAGTTCATCTTCCTTATCATATGGTGCTCCTCCATTGTGGTCACATCAACACCATGCAATATCAGTTCTCCAAGCCTATTCGAATTTGAGAGTGTTTCATAGGCCGATTTATAAAACTATAACAACTTCTCTGCATAAGGGCATAAATTTAGAAACTGAAGCATAATATAAAACATAAACAATAAAAATTATTGCCACCTCTCTTTTGTTGTGTCTATAATTTTTATTGTTCTACAAAATTTCTCTAGCTAATGCATTTGGGTGGCAACCATGTTTTCAAACATTTGTCACATGATTAAGCTCCTCTTCCACTGCAGTTAAGAAATGAAGTGGTGACTATTTTCATTTATTATGTGCTCAAAACTATCACCAACAAAAGATATAAAGAATAACGATGTTCCATGTTCTATATATTCTCACCCATCACAATAATGAAGTGATTCAAATGATTATTATTTTCATTTCTCTATCATTTGTGAAATGATTATTATTTTTATGTTCATCTATCTACATTCACATAGATTATTCGGTCATGCTCATCCCACAACTATTTATTTCATAATTACTTAACAATTACTACAATTTTTTTTAACAACTAACAAACTTATCTCACTGGAAAATAAAGGATGTGAAGAATGCTGTTGTCTCTTTCTCTACATCTTATCTCCCACTACAGAAAAGAAATAAAATGATCATTCATATCATTTCTCTTTTTGGAATGTTGTCATTTAACAGAGAACCAAGTAAAAATTTTGAAAATTATAAAAATATAAAATATAGCATGTACCCCTCTCACAAAATATAAAACATAGCATCAACCCAAAGCACTGATGTAGAAAAATCCAATATTATTTGCCACTATCGTGACTAGAAATCATTCGCCACCATATCTACATTTATACTGGCGAGAAATCTCCACTAATATTTTTCATTGTATCTAATACTAGAATTTGTACCGAGAGTTTCAAAGTAACACGAGGGAGTGGAGAATGTGGAAAACAATACTTAATTGAAATATATAGAAATTTTAGTTTCTATATATCTTTTAAATAATTTAAAGAATGTAATAGGAGGTTAAATTAAAAAATAAAGTTACACTAACATAAAGTAATAGTAACATAAATTTCTCAGAGTACCCCTTTTGCTAACATTAATTAGGTCCCCCTTCTATTAACATTCATTATTTCTCACATGTAGCACACCAAGACACTTCCCTTCCATAATATTTGGAGTTCCTTTGTGCCTCGTGGTACAATTTCTAGTTTATATGTTAATATGTGATACTACCTTTTTACTATTAGAAGTTGAAGCTGAAATTGTGTCAATTATAATAGTTCTTACCTTGTCTAAATGTAATGGCATTTCAAATGCTCCATTTTAAATCATTATCATTGATTTTTTTGGAAAAGAAATGACATCTACTCAGTACAAAAATTTTCCTATAAATTATGGATTATAAAATCCTTCCCCTATATACATCAACAATCTACTTTTCCTCTAACGAATATCAAAAATTAAAATCATTCTATTGGAACTTAAATATGGTTAAAATGTTTCTTTTCGTTCCAGTAGAAACATTTTTTCTTAAGGGATATCTTAAAGTCAAATGAAATATTGGATTTTGAGAAATCCTCATTTCTTGGAGGATTTCTAAGCCAAAGGATTGCAAGTGACCTCTCTCAAAAATGATATTCAGAATACCATTTTGTATTGGGATACATTATGATAATTATGGGTCATATTAACAAATGTTTATCTTGGTCATTTTTTAAATTTGAAGATGCTGACAAAATATTGTGAATTGTCTAGAAAACAAGAACTCGTGATCTCTTTCTTAATAAGCGACATCTATACATTAATGTGCACTCAAAAAAAAGAGAAATTACCCCCACCGAGAATAGAATGCATGAATTTACATGGATTCTCTAGCTTAAGGGAATTCAAAATTGTAGAGACTAATTGTGAGTTCGACCTCTATGAACTGCACAATTGATCCTTCCAAAAATACCAATATGCTAGTGATGAATTCTCATTTTTGGAATCCTAGTTACCCCAATTTGTCTTCCCTCAAACCTATCATTTTCCATATTTCATTGTCTGGTGTGAAACTCATTATATCCCAATTCAAAGAGAAACAATTTCTCAAAATAATGAAACCTTGTTTATTTTTACCCCTGACTCAATTTTCCAAGCCCTCTAGTTGAATGCTCAAGAATCCCTACACCTATTTTCTACCGATGCATTAATGCATATTTACCAAAAGACTTATTTTTCTAAAAGAGCTCACATTTCTTAATTGTTTCTGCATGATAATTCTAAATTACCTAGAACAAATCGTCCCTATTTTGCTGCCATGCTCTCTGAGATGTCTAGGTAGGTGATTTCCCTAGTTTATTGTCTATTAGGATACCCCAATGATCAATGGATTGAATAACTAATTTTAGTATTTTTATCATTCTTTTCCTCTGGAAAAAAAGTATTTAGTCATGTTTAGTTACAGTTATTTTCTTTCAAACATTATTTACGAGACATGTTTGAAGTTAAATTTTGAACGTTCCTTCAAGTACCAATCAATTTTGATTTAAATTTCATATGCAAATTTTGGATATTACAGACAACCCACAGCTAGTTATGCGTTGCACTTAATTCATGAGAATTTTTTTTTTAGGAGTTCTCCTTTAATTATTTTGTCAATTAGTTCCTGTATGTAGCAAATTCTTTATTAAAAAACGACGTTGTTCCTAGAATTCCTCCTGAAATTAAAAAAATACATCTTAGTGAATAGTGAAAGGTTGTAGAATGGTTTTTAAACCATAGTTTTATAGAAATTATGATTTATGGATGTAAAATTCAACCATACAAATTTCCTATCTTCCTCCAAATGATAATTTTTTTTCTCTTAAGTATATTATAAAAATAATGAATGTAGATGATGTTCATTTTGTTTCTATAAAACAAAAAGCTCAATTCAAATTGACGGCAGAGGTTGGACCATTCATAGAAAAAACAAGAACTGTAGAGAGAGGGTTGGATGATATATTGAAACAAATGAAGTTCAAATCGAGTTTCATTTGTTCTTATGACCCAATGGGAATTATATCCTCAGTTATAGTTGCACCAAAATCAACACCTTATCTTCATATAGCTAAACGAGAGATTGAGAAATTTTCCAATAGAGTAGATTAAGAGGAAAACACTTTAAAGGAAGATGAGGAAACAATATCTAGTTAGATAGTGTTAGAGACTCAAAATACTATAGAGAAAGAGTTAAAAAGACCAAGGTAAACTCAATCACCATCAAGATCATATTTGCAATAAATGAATTTGAAGGTAATGAAAAGAAGGAAGACAACAACAAATGAGGAAGAAGAATCTTGAGAAGTTCAAACTTCCGAAGGACCTTCTACAATTTTTCTTATAGGAGAGCCACCATTTTCAACGCAAAAAATTGAAGAAACCATAATATCTTATCCTCATCCTGCTTCCCCTCCTTCAAGGAAACAAAGTATATTTTCAAAATTTCTAGAAATGAATAAGAAAAATGAAGCACTAAAGACTTCTACATATGCATAATTTTGGAAACATACTTCTACAACGAAAAACAAGATATGTTTAGCATTAGACAGTGCAAAGGCACAATTTCAATTGGAATTTTTAGAACCAAAGGTCTCAGTACCTAACAATTTTGAAGGCTATAAAAATTCCTTTTTTTCCTTTGACACCAAACAGATTGATCCTATAGATTAAATTGATCTACATAAGAAAGTAGGGAAGATGATTTATGCATCTTTGACAAGTTCTTCCATGGAAACTTCTAAGCTACAAGAATAATTAAATAATATTCATTTTCATTTAAATTTAGAAAAAAAGTCTTCTTTAGCTAAGGATACAAAAATCAAGGGACTTGAAGCTTAGTTTTGAAATTAGAACTTGATCATAAATATGTAAAAGCATCAGAAGAAATAATAAAAAATAGGAATGATGATATTCAACCATTAAGGAAACAATTGAAGCTTCCAAACACTAAACATCCACAAGCCCAAGAAGTCAACCAATTAGAGAAGGAAAAAGAAAACATGCTTAAGATGATTTTTTAGCAAAACATACAAATTCATAGAATGTAAGCATAAATGGAAAATTTTATTAAAGAAAGAGAGTTGCAACTCAATGCTACAACATGTACTTCTAAATATGGGAAATCTATAACAACATTGGTCACACTACAAATATATCCCATTGTCTAAAATTGAGCAGAGAAATTATGAAAATCCATGGGAGATATATCCTTGAAAGATATGGAGTTTCAAAATCATAGATTAGAGCTCGAGAAGGGTCAAGAAAGTAAAATTAAAAATGATAATTCCTATTTATCTTAAATAAAAAATAATTTTAAGTTGATTAAGCAATTATAAATTTATGAACATAAGTGATTAGTTGGACAAAATCTATCTTAGGCCAAAGAAAAGATCTCGATTTATATTAATGCATCTATAACTGAATTGTGGCCATCCATTGAAATTATTTTTGAGTAGGAAGATTTGTTGCAGAGGTCCAAGGAAGTAGTAGTAGAAATTAAAGAAGATCTAGATCACAAACCAGGAGAGGATACCTGGATAATTAAAGTCCCGAACTGTAAAATAAAAGAAGAGTTTGAATAATTCATAATTGAAGACATGACAAATGTAGGCCTAGAATCAAGGAAACTTTTGAAAAAATGAAATTTAATTTTACATCTAGAGAAAAACTTTCAAAACTTACAAATGTGGTTTACGAAATTTAATAGAACATTTAATGCTCTTCCCAAAAAGGGACCCCGGATCTATGGGATTCTAGTGGCTAATTTATCCCACTAGAAATTTTTTAGCACAAGCTACATGAGATAACAATGGATTAAACAAGGTTTTCCAAAGTCAGAGGGATAACTAGTGGAAAAGCTTTCATGGAGGGCTTAGACTATGATATGTTAATTAAAAATGAAATTCAACATTTTTTTTTAAACAAGCCTTGAAAAATATATAGAGGTTGATGAGTCAGACAAGAAGTAAAGTAAATTTTATTTTCAAAATGATAAGAGATGAGATAAATTATTAGGGCTCATCAAATGAAACCACGACTCTGGAATCCACCCTGCAACCAGCTAAAAAAATGTATGATAATGGTTTGGAAGTTTACTAAAGCTTGCGGGGTTTGGTGTAATGGAAAACCTAACATCTATCTCCCTATTTTCTTTTGTTGAATTATTAGGATTTCTTGTTGAGTAGAATACCATATTATATTAAACATAATTTTATGCATCTCTTACAATGTATCTCATGTTTTATCTAAGAGTGTAAACATCATATCTTCTGGACTTGAAAAGGAAACTAGGTTAGAATCAAAATAATACTATTGTATTTATATAGAATTCTATTTAGTAGAATGGATTTAGAACTCTGTTCATGTATCATACCCTTGATCATTTAGAGCTAGTTAAGAGTAGATATCATATTTTTTAGGTGACTAGACATGGTATTTCTACATAACATATTGAACAAAATAATTAAAGATTTAGAGAAAGCTTTACATTTACTACTTTTACTTCGAATAGTATATTCAATTAATACAGAATTTCCTTGGATGAATGATTCAAAACTAAATTTTATAAATATGTGTATATAATATTATTGTTAACGATAACTTTGGATTTACCATCTCTTCTCAACAATTCCACTTCCTTAATTGGATCTCTAGGGGTTCAGTCACTTCCTTTTTATATCCCTATATATATTCTTCCATTACATGCACTTACATATTTTCTTTATGTGTGGAAATTGAAAATAAAGTATTTCTCTAATGGCATTTCAATGTTTAAGGATTTTTTTTTTTTATAATGGAAATAAAAATAGAAAATAAGTGAACAATGTTGAACCAAATATTTACCACCTCTAAATTGAGAAATATAATTCCTTCTACTAAATGGAAGATAAGTAACTAATAATGTTTGCATGCCATATATTAACTTTAAATTTCTGAATGAAATCTAGGGTGTATGAGGTCTCTTTGTTAAGGTGTCGAGATCAAATTGCTGTGTGAATTCTATGAATATCATTTTCCAAGATGTTAAAAGGAGATCTTCGAAGGGTGATGAATAGGAAATAATAAATCAATGAACCACTATAGAAATGACATATAAGAAGTTTACTAATCTAATTTACCCTTTCTAATTTGGATAACTCGAGAATTTTGAAACCAACATATTCAAAAGATAAAGTCTTCATCATTAGAGCTCTCTCATGATTATAGTTATCTATTGAAACAAGTTTCCATGGTTAACGATAATTTTTGGGATATATAAAATGTGTAGTTTATTATTATGATTATCATTACTTTCTTTAATCCTTAACTTTTCTAATTAAAATCTCCTAAAACACTCTCCTAAATCACTAGACTTTGTCTTTGCGGAATTTTATAAGTTTCTCTCGTCAAGTACACTAGGTAAATAAATGTTATAGGAGAATTCATTGATTAACAATTAAAAAAGATATAACCGTCATAAATTTATCACTAAAGTTTATCTAATGTTTAATTTATAACTATGTATATATGATATTAGTATTAATGATAACTTTGGATTTATCATCTCTTCTCAACAATTCCACTTCTTTAATTGGATCTCTAGGTGTTGAGTCACTTCATTTTAATATCTTTATATAGATTTTTCTATTAGATGTATTTATAGATTTTCTTTATATGTCTGGAAATTAAAATTAGAGTATTTCTCTAATGGCATTTCAATGTTTAAGGAATTTTTTTTTATAATAGAAATACAAATATTGAAAATAAGTAAAGAATGTAAACTGAAATATCTACCACCTCTAAATCGAGAAATATAATTCCTTCTCCTAAATGGAAGATAAGTAACTCATATAATAATGTTTACATATCATATATTAACTTTAAATTTGTAAATGCAATCTAGGGTGCATGAGGTCTCTTTGTCAAGATCAAATTGTTGTGTGAATTCTATGAATGTCATTCTCCAGGATGTTAGAAAGAGATGTTAGAAAGGATGATGAATAGGAAATAATAAATCAACGAACCACTGTAGAAATTGCATATAAGAAATTTACTAATCACTTTAATTTACCCTTTCTAATTTGGATAACTCGAGAATTTTGAAACGAACATATTCAAAAGATAAAGTATTCATCATTGGAGCTTTGACCAACTCTCACGATAATTTTGCAACAACTTTCCATGGTTAATGATAATTTTTGGGATATATAAAATGTGGAGTTTATTATTATGATTATCATTACTTTCTTTAATCCTTAACTTTTGTAATTAAAATCTCCTAAATCACTAGACTTTGTCTTTGCGGAATTTTGTAAGTTTCTCTTGTCAACTACACTAGGTAAATAAATGTTAGAGGAAAATTCATTGGTTAACAAGGTATAATCTTCATAAATTTATGACTAGAATTTATCTAATGTTTAATAATTTAGAAACTTATAAACTTTCCAAAGTTATCATTTTTAGAATCTCAATTTGTACTTATCTTTACAAGTCGTAGCGCTATGAATAACACTTCTTATTTATTTGAGAGTGGTTAAAATAAAATTTTATTCCAAACCATGGATTTAACAAATAATATCATTGTAGACAAACACAACTTATCATTCAAATTGAAAAATGACGGGGTCAATAACACTATGTTGAGTTAAAATTATAATCTTATTAAAACTATGAAATTAACCACTCTTACTAAAATAGATAAAACTGAAAAATAAACGGTTAAATCATCACTTAATGATTTATTTATCAATTCATATTTTTTTTTTAAATTTACATTAAAAATAAATACAATAAATTCTTTTCTCTCCAAACAAATAAAAAAATAAATATAACCAAATTTTATTTATTTATTTATTTAAAAAAATCATAACTAAAAGGTATTTATAGTTTGCTTTATAGTTTTTTTTCTTTAAATAATAGATCGGCTAATCAAGAAATCATCCAATATTTCTAACTTATTTTCTCTATCTTTAAAGAAGATGTTTTATATAATTTGAATATTTAGATTATATATAACTTTTTTAGCTTATTAATGGGATGAGATTAACCATTAAAATACAACTATGTATTATTTATGTATTTTGAATGGATAGTAAATTATATACGTGAATTTGAATGGATCATAAATTTACCTTTAACAAAAAAAATTACCACATTGAATTTCCAATTAAGTAAAATTTTAAACATCTTTACTCTTTACTAAAGTCAATACCATTTCCTAAATCAAAGGAAAAGCCTTAATTCAACACAAACAATGAAAATCTAAAATCTTTTAATATTTATTTTAATTAAATAGTCGTCAAATGAATCTTTAGAAAGGAAACCCATATTCTATGGATAAATTAAAATATTTGAAGACATAAAAATTTCCTCATCAAAGTTGCAATATTTCAAAATTTAAGTAAATAAAAATATAAATAAACGTGAGGTATGGTAAATAAATAAAACATATTTTTATACTTAATCTAGAGCTATGGTAAATAAATAAAAATATATATAAACTAGATGTATGGTAAATAAATAAAATTCTTTTTATATTTAAAAAGACTTTAAAAGAGGTTTTATTTAGATGAAGCTTATGGGAAGAATACCATGGGCCAAATACCATATTTATAAAATAAGTATGATAAATAAATAAATATAAAAGAGGTATAAAGAGGTAATGTAAATAAATAAAAATATATCAAATAGGATTATAAATAAAAATATAATTATATAACAAGCTAATGGGCCAAATACCATTGTAAATAAAAGAGGTATGGTAAATAAATAAAAATATAAATAAACCAGAGGTATGGTAAGTAAATAAAACCTCTTTTCATATTTACTCCATAATTTTCTTTATATTTACGAATATTTAAGTTTATTAGTTTACATAACTAAGAAGAAATAGAGAGAGAGAGAGAGAGAGAGAGAGAGAGAGAGAGAGAAGGGAGAGATGGAGGGAGAGTGTTGATGTTTATGGGTGAGATAAAGAGGCAAAGTAATAATGTATGGAAAGAAGGGTGGGGGGGGAGAAGAAGAGAGAAGGAGAGAGGGAGGGATATAGTAATGTAGTTGGAGAGAGAGGGGGGCAGAAAGAAAGAGTGAAATAAAGGGAGATGGGAAAGAGAGAGAGAGAGAGAGAGAGAGAGAGAGAGAGAGAGAGATCAGGGAATAGAGAGGGAGTTAGGAGAGAGAGAGAGAGGAAGGATGAGAGAGAGTACTTGAGAGAGAGGAGGAGAGAGGGATCGATAGAGAGATGGATTTGGAGGGGGGGGGATGTAGGAAATAAGAAATATAGAGAGTGAGAAGTGGAGAGAGAAAAGGAGTGACAAGGGAGAGATAGAGAGAGCGTGTATGTTTTGGGTTGAGATAAAGAGACAAATAAGGAGAGATGGAGATAATGGGGGGAGAAGGAGATATAATGAGAGAGTGAGGGATATAGTAACATAGTTGGTGGGTGGAGAGAGAGATTGGAGAGAAAGGGAAAGAGAGGAAGGAAGAGAGAGGATGTGAGAGAGTGGAGAGAGGGAGGGAAAGAGAGATGGACTTGGAGGGGGAGGGAGTGGGAGGTAAGAAGAAATACGAAGAGAGAGAAAGGTGGAGAGAGAGAGAGAGATATTAAGTGATAAGGAAGATGAAGAGAGAGGGAGAGAGGAAAAAAGGAGGAAAGAGAGATATTAGTGGGGGAGAGGGAGAGAAGGGGAAGATAGAGATATAGATGGAAGGTGAAGAGAGGGAAGAAAGTAGAGATGGGGAGAGGAGGGGATTGACAAAGAGATTGATATATATGGAGTGTGAGAGTGTGTGTCTTTAAGAGGGTGATATAGAGAGACGGAAAAAAAGAGATGGAGAGGGATATAGGTATGGATGGAGGGTGGAGAGAGGGGAGAATATTTCTCACACTAGATAGATTGATATAAGTGGAGATGGTGATTTATAATCCTTTTTGATTATTTGCACTATATGCATAGATTTTAGTGTATATTTATTTCTAATAATATTTGATTACTTGCACTAGATGCATTGATTTTAGTGTAGGTGGTGATTTCTAATACAATTTGATTGCTTGCACTGAATTTGTTGATTTCAATTTAGATGTCGATTTATAATTATATTTGATTACTTGCACTAGATGAATTGATCTCAATGTAGATGATTTATAATCCTATTTGATTGTTTGCACTAAATGCATTAATTTCGGTGTAGATGGCAATTACTAATCCTATTTGATTTCTTTGAGTAAATGCATTGATTTCAGTGTAGATGTTGGTTTCTGGAGAGAGAGAGAGAGTGAGTGATAAGGAAGATGGAGAGAGAGGGAGATAGGACGAAAGGATGAAAGAGAGATATTACCGAGGGAGAGGGAGAGAAGGGGAAGATAGAGATATAGATGGAAGGTGAAGAGAGGGAAGAAGAGAGAGATGGGGAGAGGGGGTGATTGATAAAGAGAATGATATATATGGAGTGCGAGAATGCATATGTTTAGGGGGGTGAGATAGAGAGACAAAAAAGAAGAGATGGAGGGGGATATAGATATGGATGGAGGGTGGAGAGAGAGAGAGGAATATTTCTCGCACTAGATGGATTGATATAAGTGGAGATGGTGATTTCTAATCCTATTTGATTATTTGCACTAGATGCTTCAATTTCAGTGTAGATATTTATTTCTAATGATATTTGATTACTTGCACTAGATGCATTGATTTTAGTGTAGGTGGTGATTTCTAATACAATTTTATTGCTTGCACTAAATGTGTTGATTTCAATTTAGATGCCGATTTATAATTATATTTGATTACTTGCACTAGATGAATTGATTTCAATGTAGATTATTTCTAATCCTATTTGATTGTTTGCACTAAATGCATTGATTTCATTGTAGATGGAGATTTCTAATCCTATTTGATTTCTTTGTGTAAATGCATTGATTTTAGTGTAGATGTTGGTTTCCAGAGAGAGAGAGTGAGTGATAAGGAAGATGGAGAGAGAGGGAGAGAGGACAAAAGGAGGAAACATAGATATTAGCAGGGGAGAGGGAGGGAAGGGGAAGATAGAGATATAGATGGAAGGTGAAGAGAGGGAAGAAGAGAGAGATGGGGAGAGGGGGTGATTGATAAGGAGAATGATATATATGGAGTGCGAGAGTGTGTGTGTTTATGGGGGTGAGATAGAGAGACAAAAAACAAGAGAAGGAGGGGGATATAGATATGGATGGAGGGTAGAGAGAGGGAATAATATTTCTTGCACTAGATGGATTGATTTAAGTGGAGATGGTGATTTATAATCCTATTTGATTATTTTCACTAGATGCATCGATTTTAGTGTAGATATTTATTTCTAATGATATTTGATTACTTGCACTAGATGCATTGATTTCAGTGTAGGTGGTGATTTCTAATACCATTTGATTTCTTGCACTACATGTGCTGATTTCAATTTAGCTATCGATTTATAATTATATTTGATTTCTTGCACTAGATGCATTGATTTCAATGTAGATTATTTCTAATCCTATTTGATTGTTTGCACTAAATGCATTGATTTCAGTGTAGATGGCGATTTCTAATCCTATTTGATTGCTTTGAGTAAACACATTGATTTCAGTGTAGATGTTGGTTTCTAATCTTATTTCATTTCTTGCATTAGGTGCATTGATTTCAATGTAGAAGTTATTTTCTAATCTTATTTGATTGCTTGCATTAAATGCATTGTTCTCAATGTGTATGTTGATTTATGATTTGATGTATTTGGATATGTGACGGTACATTAATTTTAAAGTGATTGGATTATCAATATGTATTGATTTTAGTGTAAGCACAAAAAGTTATTGACAATGTACATTGATTTTTGTGGTATTATAATTTAGCGTATTAATATTGGAGAGGTATCATGTTTACTACAAGAGCTCGTTCTAAAGATTTAAATTGTTTACGATTTAAATTTTCTTTTTCATATAATCGATATGAAAAGATAACAAAACTAACAAGAGTGGAAATAAGAATAGTAGAAGAAAATAGTTATTAACAATATTTATCATCTCAACGAACTAAGTTAGCTAAGAAAATTTAAAATTAAAATGACCAAGTTAATCTCACAAATATTTAGCATATTTAGAATGATTATCTTAATATTTGATATATTTACATATTATTGATAATATTAATCATATCTTGGATAGATTTTCCTTGGAAGCACATGCTTGAAACCAGCCTAGATCCATCTTAACTCTAGATCTATCAAGCCCCGAGAGGGATCAAATCTCTCTAGGTGCAAACCTTTTCTCAAGTTTTGCACTCAAAAAAGAAGTTTCCACCTCGAGAGATTTGATCCCTCTCACCACTTGATAGATCCGGAGTTAAGGTGGATCTAGGCTGATATATAGCTCTCATTATTTTTGATAGATTCATTATAGCTTCCATTAGAGCAGGGACAACACTAAAAGGAATTTTCTTGGCCCCTCATGAAGTGAAGTTTATGACGTGACAAGCACTACTCTGCACAATATTATAGAAGAAGACAATGTAGAAATTACAAGGGCCTCCAATTTACATGAAGTTATTTTTTTATTTTATGATGTAGATTTTAATTAAATTCTCATCATCCCCGAGCATGAAGACATATTTTTTCTGAAGAAATCTTTCGGTAATAATCACATTATAAGGAATAAAGTCGACGCGTTTCGAACCAACCAGTGTGATTCATCATCAGGACTAGGTGAGAGATCAGATCAGGACTAGGTGAGAGATCTGATCTCTCACCTAGTCCTGATGATGAACCACACTGGTTGGTTCGAAACGCGTCGACTTTATTCCTTATAATGTGATTATTACCGAAAGATTTCTTCAGAATTTATTGATGGATCACAGAAGCCAAAAATCTACTGACATATTTTTTCTCATAGAGACAGATGCTGGTGTTCGTGTCATTCATGTTTTACATTTTTATTTTAAAGAAAATATTGTGTTCCGCATTTTAAAAGATGATTCCAAAACAACATTTAACAAAAGAATCAATTTAGGTGGCTATAAATTTCCTGATATTCAGGAAAAGAGAGCAAATATAATATTTAGAGTCATGAACAAATAGGAGAGGATGAAAATTATTTTATTTCTAAACTATACTCTGTCACTAAAGAAACTATCACAAAAACGAACAAATGAAATTTATTTTTAGAATCAATTATTTTTAATGAAATATACATAAATATAAATGGTAATGTTCATTTATTGAACAATTAACAAAATTATCCTACTTCTTTCAAGGATAAGACATTGTAAAGTGAAGAAAATTAGGAAGATTTCCAAAAGCGTTTAATCAAAGATATATTGATAGCAATAATCCAATCAATACACCAAAATTTGAAAACGTTTTTGATCGCAATGAACCTACCTTTTATTATTATTTTCTTTTATCTTTTATGATTATTTTCTTTTATTGAAATCAATTTGAACAACGATAGATCATTCATTGGTGTTATACTGCTAAAACTACTCGGGTCCTTCAAAAGATACTAATGGTAGATAAATAGAGCATGAAATATATAAATAATTTTCAAATCTGAAAAAAAAAATAGATAGACATCCCATTATCATCCTCTAGAATAAAAGAAGTAACAATATGATCTCCAAAATATTATCACCTAGATTTTTTTAGAATCATAAGTTAATCTTCGAGGGTAGGTGGGTCACTTAACTTTGCAGTCCTTTTCAATATTATACCATTACCAAAATTTTTATTTTCTCAAAATGGTAAGTATGAAATGCTTTATGCTTTAAAAAAAATTCCTATGTTTTTTAATTCTTTCAACCAACCACTGTTTGGTGGCTTAGCTCCACACTCCTGCACGCTAACAAGATAGAGTAATTGATAATAAGGTAATTAAATGGTTATATTAGTTTTATGAATTCACGTGACATTTGCTGAAATATTGTAGGTTATGGTATGATTAAGATAGTACATTTTTCATTTATGTTTTCAAAACAAGATGTTAGTTTACTATGGTTCTTTGATAAAAGATAAAATCCATTAGGTTTTTTTTTGTTATATAGGGTCTTTTTATTATTTTTTATTCATATATATTTTTTTTCTTTTTTATTATAGGTTTGGTTTTGGATTAATTTTGTTTTTCATATATATACTATGTTTAAGCATTAAAAAAATTGAAAATAAAATAATATTCTCTAACTTTAGCTATTGACCTTAGTGGTGATGTTTATAAATTACTAAACTAAAGATTACAATTATAAACTTTTAAATAAAGATGAATCTTTTCTAAGAGGTTGAATGAATACTTGTTATTTCTTGACAAATAAGTTTAATATCCATATGTCTTCAAACATTCATACTTTTCCATCTATAATATTTTCATAGCATTGTGATTTTCTCTGGTAATTTAATTTCAAACAAAGCTTTAATTTCATTCACTTAATTTTAAATTTTACCAAACTTTTATAATATGTTTATTTACTTTAAATGGTAATTGATTTAAGAAAAAAATTTCACTATCATCCACTTAATTTTTCTTGTTTATCATACTTTTATAATATATGTCTATTTACATTGATTATTGTTCAAATTTCTATTAAATAACCACTTATATTTTAGAAATTATCGATGCATCAACATAAGTGTGATTATTTGGATTCCTTAATAGTGTGTTATGACCATGGTATGGTGAGTGATCTCATGCCATAACAATATATATAAATTTTAGAGAGAAAATAAGGCAACTCTTATGGGTTTTCTCATATATATAAGTTGTTAAAAAATGTAACTAGGTTTGGTTTTCATAATTGTATTTCAGTCATAATGAAATGTAATTATGAAAAAGATTGAGAATAATATTTTATTAATATTATTATGACTTATATTAAAGTGTGACTTTCATGCTTAGGTCATCATGTTTTAGGTCAAAGTTCCTAGTGAGGAATTCTAGGATTTATAGTGAGTCATTAGAGTTACTATGCATTTTATAAGAACCTTATTAGGTTTTGAGTCATGTAAAAAGGATTATTTTGAGTCAAAAATGAATTATGTCACCTCCACACCGAGTCAACTTCAAGGAGATCAGGTAGGCCTAAAACTCAGCAATTTGACCTCACCCAAAGCCTATATATTGAAGCGGTTTAAATTCATTTAGTTCACACTCTCTCACTCACACATAAGCTCGATATCTAGAATAAGGATAAAAGAAGTGGGAAGTATGAAAAAAGGCTCAAAGAAGTGTGAATTTGGGGAAGAAGGAAGAAAAGGTCAAGATTGAAGTTTTCAGCCATATATCTCTCACACGTGTGGGTTTTCTAGGGAGATCGAAGACTCTATAGCTACATCAAACCCATAGGTGCTAGTTGATGCCAAGTCGAAGTTATCGCTTCATGTGGAAGTTTTTATTCAAGATCGAAGTTTTTTCAATGAGATAAAAGTTATTAGGTCGACAATACTACTGCATCAAAATGTTCCTATTACTACTGTTGCATCTAGATCGAAGACAGTTCTAGAAGGTGATCATATGCAAAAAATGGAAACATCTAACTTAGTGTCGAGGAAATCTGTGTCTAAGTCAAGGGACTTGGATTATCTCAAGAAAAACAATTGAATGAATAGTGATTAACTATGTTTTCCCCTATAGTGATGTTTTCCCATGGTTGTTTACCTATAAATGGTGTCCTTGATCCTTGTATTATTGATTTGGAATTTTCTTTATGAAATAAGATAAGAGAAGACCATAAAATTTAAATAATATCATAATAACCTCACAAATAATTATTAGGTATAAGAAAATATTTATTCCTCTCTGATTTTCTAACATGGTTTTAGATATTTGGTAAAGTAGTAGGAAAAAGGTAGTTTTTAACAATCTATTGAAAGAAAGGAATCTCAAGAAGTTGATAAAGAGATAAAAAAAGGAGACATTATAAGAATAATCTTACTATCTTTAAGGACAACATATAACACAATAAAGGAGCGAATAAATTAGAAGGAACCTCAAATTACAGGTAATGGAAGAAGAGAATTGACCTCATTCTTGAAAAGAATAGTCTTATATTTGGTCAAAGAAAAAGTGAATAAAATTGTGGGAGAATCTAGTGATGCAAATCAATTAAAGTTTGTATAATCATAAATATTGGGTGTGACACTAATGGTAGAAGGTATAGATTAAAACCTTGTCCCATACATTTACAACATAGACTCTACTCAAGAAAAGTATGAGGTCTTATCAAAATTATTCATTATCAAGTTCATTGGTCAAGTATAAAGTCTCAATAAGGTCGTGGAGGTGGCGTAGTGGTAAAGTCGGCCTTGTAATGATGGACCGGTCTTGTGCTCGATCCCGAGAAAGGTTGTCACTCATCGTGCGAGTAGTTAGTCTAGACCGGGCCAAGCCCACTACCTTTCTCCCGAATGTGGGTGATGACTAAGGTTCTTGGAACAACGGGAGAAGATGGCGACAGGTGCCTAGGCCACTTGCCACCACCTGCTTGCAGCACCTCCGCCATAAATAATTGTGAGCTGGTTCCGCATTTGAAACATCTCCTCCACTTGACGAGCATTTACATCGCATGCTGGTGGACTAAAATGGCGACGTTGAGTGCTAGTTATCAGTCCTCCTCCCTTGCTTTGGCATTCAATTTGCCTCAATTTCTCGGCTCCTGCTCTCTGCTCCTCTTTCAAATTCATTTAACCTCACAGCCTCACTGAGGAACTCATTTTCCTTCTCCTCACAGTCGTTCGGCTCTGTGTGGCCCTTCTTGCTCTCAGCAGAATTCCTCTCTACCCTATGTTGAACCGTTTGCACCCACCTCCTCACCCATCTACTTGCCCATCTCCTCGCCCACCTTCTCACCTTCACACCGGTCTCTTTTGGCTCCCATCTCTCCCTCTCAGTCTCTGGACTGTGCTCACTCCCTTTAGGCCTCTTGCAAGCAAAACATTTCGTGCAGACAGCACATGAGATGCAGACGTGGAGGCAGCGGCAGGGGAGGTGGCGGTAGAAATAGAGGTGGCTCTCATTTGATGCCTGTTGCAGTCAAGACGCATTTTCCTCCACCCAAAAACGAGGTGCATTTCATTTTCACTAGCAGCTTGGACAAACCGAGCCTTACTACGACCATTTCAGTGGTATTTTAGGAGGAAGCTTCTGGCAACATTGGCTCTAGTTCCAGTGACATTGGCTCTATTTCATGTAAACGCTGGAGGAAGTCGACCATTTCTGAGGCGCCTCCTCAATCCTCAAAAAAGAAGCTGGCCTTCCAGCCAAATCTGCTTCTTCGACCTCTAGCAATGACGATTCAGGCAGTTTTGAGAGCGAGGGCTCCAGCTCTCCTTCCTCCTATGAGTTCTCTACCCAGCCATCCAAAACAGAAGAGGTCGACCCAGACGCAGCCTACAGCTACCCGATTGTGGAAGAATATCCTCCCCACCACGGCAGTAAGCATGATGACTAGTTGTTACTACTTTTTTTTTGGCTTTTGGTTTATAATTCAGTGCTACCATGGACACAACGCTTGTATGTGGGATAGCATTAGTTTCTTTATGTTTTGGAACAATGTCAGTATGTTGGTTTCCCACTCATGGGCAACAAATTTTTGGATCAGTTTCCCAAATATGGGCGATCTACAATATGTTGGTTTTGATACAGTATGTGTTTTCTACTGTCGCTTCCCTCCAAGCTAGGCCTATTTTTCCACCTTGGAGGTGAAAGCCTGCTCTGTAAATTATGTTTTTATTAATAGAATTAAAGCCACTTAGAAAAAATAAAAGTATAAAGTCTCAATAATGAACTAAAGACCACAAAAATACTAAAGGTGAAATTGTGGATAGATATAATTAGATATGACCTTCTAGCCATCGATGTGATTGTATCAAAAAAAAAGCTAATGATTACTGCATTATTGGGATTTTCGCCTACTCGAAGTTCTTTTTCTTTAGGAATCAACAACTATAAGGATATTCCTTCATTCAAATAATTATGGAATACTTGCAGTCAAGAAGAGATGAGAATAAAATTTGTATCCAACAATGAATAAGATAAAATTTTGAACACCTACTCTGCTCACTGTAAGAAAGGAAACTTCAAGAAGTCAAGAGGACCAAAAAGAAAGGTAGATATGTTCAAAATAGAATGTTAACAATGTCTTAAAATTGGTCTCTATAAGAGTGATTGTCCTGAAAATCCAAAGAAAAAGAAAAGGAAAAAGGACCAAGCTAATGTTTCTAAAGAAGACTCTCCACAAAAGAATAAATTTGAAGAATCAGATATAAGGGACTTACACTACTATTTCCTTTGATCTAAGATTTAGTTATTTCATTTTTCACTTTTCCTTTTTAGTATTTGTAGCTTTAAAATTTTCTGAGAAAGAAGTTTTTGAATTATTTTTAAAGGGTTATAAGTATCCCTCGAGTTTGGAAGGATCCCTCACCAACTTCCAAAGATATGTATCTTCTTTAGATTTTTTGTTTCCTTTAACTATCTGAGTTTGTTTCTATAAAATACTAATCACATTTATGCTTATTTCCTTGTTTAGGAAAATTTTATTTGAATTCTAAAGAATTATATAAGAAATTTCATACAAGAAAAAGCATTTGAATTACAAGGTCTGTGGAGAAAAAAAGGTATGCATTAGAAAATAAGCTTTGTTGTCATGATAAAGGTATGCTCATTCTCTTTGATAATCCATTCCACATTAATAAGATTTTTGTGTCTAGCTCTCTTGGATCATAAATATTCTTGATTGGGAGATTCATCATTAGATAAACATATGCTCATAACTTTGATTATTCTTGTGAAACCCTAAAAGGGGTTCTTTGTAAAATCCTAACCTTAGGGTATTTTGATGATAATATGTGATCCCATATCCTACTTAGGATTATTGATAAAATTTGAATAAAATTTTGATGCTTTGATGATATCATGGGGTTTTTCTATGGCTATGAAAACCCTAACTTGTGATCCCAAACCTTTGAAGTATTGGTAAATTAGGGTCTTATTTCGAAACCTGATATCTTTAGGGTTTGGAAACCCTAGGCATGTGTTTTTCCATCTACTTAAATATTTTAGATTTCTTAGTGTGTTTGTGTCATTGGGTTTTACTAACATATGTTGTTATGATATGCATGTGCGTAATGATGGAATCCTAGATATACGTGTTGACCTAATTGTTAATGGACGTAAGTCCTAGGGTTTGGAAACAAACCTTAGTCAATGTTTAATATTGTAGGATTATAGTGTTTTTGAATTTCAGGTTTTTGTGACTAAACTGTAGTATAAGTTCAATTGTCTAATATGAAAATATAGAATTTATGAAAGTTTGATAAAACATGAAATTGTATTATGATCAGTTTTATTGTTGAAAATTAGTAGATGAAAATATAGGGTTTACTCAAACCTTAGTAGAAGCTAGTCATATTTTTGATTGAGTTGTGATTGGATTTGATTGTTGAAGCTCATGTATGGAATCTAGGGTTTGTAGGAAATCATAGTAGGAAATCTAACATATGCATCTTAGAAGTTGTTAAATGCATTGTTGAATTGTACTTGTTATTTTGAGTGTTTGAAATATAGAAGAGTATGTTATATCTTTGAAGGAAATATTGTGTCTCTATATATAATGAGATTGATATCTCGATTGATTCATTGATGTTATTCAGGGTTTTTAACAAAACTTGGGAAAAAAACTAAAGTATTGAAGTAAATCCTCTTGCTAATTATGTATATAAAGTCTAAATTATGATTTTGTTATGGTTGACTTCATGCTTCTATATATTTGGTTGTACTTTCTATATAAGTTGTGCAAGTAGATAATCTTCAAGATGGTGAAGATGTTCACAAGCAAGTTGACATGATAAGAATGATGAAGAAATATATATGAACGTTGATCAAAATTACTGTGATGAGAAGGATGGAAGCAATGAGATAATCTATAATGAGAATAAGTTGATCTACCTCAGTTAATAGGGATCTAGGATAAAATAAAAGGTATATCTCCCAAGTTAAGAGGGATGATTTATTATAGTCATGATGAATACCTTGAAAGAATAAATTAGAGCATGCATTTTTTGGTGACACTAAAAGATAGAAAACATTATTTGGTTGAATAAAATGTCGACGTGAAGTAGGAAAGATAGCTATATGGCTTAGCAATCTTGTGTCAATATTCATTTGAAAAGTTTTAAGCCTTACTATGATAAAGTGATAAGAAACATCTAGTTGTCTCAAAGACCCGAGATATTTGTACTTTCTTATGAACATTTGAAATTTTATTACTCATTTGGGTTGTATTTGTACAGGTAAATATCTTGGAGGTTTGATATCATTTTTTATCGATCATTTTGACTGGGAGAGATTTTTTGTTTCTTATCTATTTGATTGGGGAGGAGTTGCTGCCAATTGGAATAATCAGGAGTGTTGAGGCTTTGTGTGTGATATACATTTTCTTCGAGGAAATATATATGTTGATTTCTGGATCTTAGAGTGAGGGTGGCACTGGTAATAGATCTATGACCTCATATATGCACCTGGATCCCTGGGTTGATGGTTAGCAAGTAGGCCTGATGGTACCTAGAGAGAAATCTAGTCAGTGGCATCGTGGCAATGTGGTGCCTAGATTCTTCATACTTCATATAGATTTATACCTCCTTGTACTTGTTATGAATACCTCCCTAATTAAGAGGGAGTGTTGAAAAATGTAACTAGGTTCAATCTTCATAATTGTATTTAAGTCATAATGAAATGTACTTATGAAAAGATTGAAAATAAATTATTATTATTATTTTGACTTATTATGACTTATTAAAGCATTGGTTTCATTCTTTGGTCATCATGTTTTAGGTCAAAGTCCCCATTCGTGACTTCCACGATTTATACTCAGTAATTAGAGTCATTGTACATTTAATAAGACCTTTCTCGGGCTTTTGAATAATGCAAAAATGATTATTTTTTAGTCAAAACAAAATTATTTCACCTCCACCACAAGTCAACCTCAAGGAGATCAACTTAGCTTCAAACTAGGAAATCTGACCTCACGTGAAGCCTATATATTGAAGGAGTTTGAATTCATTTGGTTCACGCTCTCTCACTTGCACATAATTTAGATATCCATAAGAAGGCTAAAATTAGTGCGAAGTAGGAAAAGAGGGATAAAATGTCAAGGTTGATGTTTTGGGCCATCTATCTCTCACATGTGTGGGTTTTCTAGGGAGATCAAAGTCTCTACTACTTCATCGAACTTGTTGCTTCTAATTGTTGCCAATTTCTACCAAATAAAACTTGTTGCAACCAAGACTAAGTTGTTGCTCCTAGTTCTTCATGCTTCAAGTGGAACTTCTACTTAAATATCAAAGTTGTTGCATTGAGATCAAATTTATTAGGTCAAAAATACTACTACATCGAAGTGTTTTTTCTACTATCACTGCATCTAAATTGAAGATAGTTATGGAAATTGATCATCTACAAAAGAAGGAAAAGGCTAACTTGTGTGGAGGAAGTCTGTTTCTAAATCAAGGGGTTGGACTATCTCAAAAATAACTATTGAAAGATGAGTTTTTCACTAAGTTTTCCCCTAAAGTGGGGTTTCTCCCTGGCCGTCTTCCTATATCTGGTCTCCTTGGTCCTTTTGCTATTTTTTTTGTAATTTCTTTATGAACTAATATAATAGAAGAACATAAAAGTTAAATAAGATCATAAGAACCTCACAAGTAATTATCAAGTATAAGAAAACTTGTCTTCATTTCTAATTTTTTTACATAAGTAACCTTATCCTCTTTTCCATTTCGTATTCAAAAATATCACTGAAATTTGAAAGAATACTCACAATATATTCTAAAGGATACCATAAGGAAACTCTTTTAGGTTTCATGATATAGATAAGTAACCTTATCCCCCTTTTCATTATAGTTTTATATGTATCCCTCACATTTCAAATAATACTCACAACATATTCTAAAGGATTTACTAATGCATATATATCATCTTTCATAATTCAAAAGTTGCATATATTACCTAAAATTAGCTAATATTACTCTCAAACATTTGATGTCATACTTGTGGCTTCTACATGTTACCATCCCTCTATCATTTGAGTTAAATACAAATGAATACTCTCCTATACAAAAGCTAAATAAATTTAAAAATAAAAAATAGAAAAAAATATGAAGATAAATGATACTAGAGGGAAAGAATATAGATTCTCACATGAAAAGGAAATCAAAATATTTTTGCTACAACTATGGGCACCTGGTAGCAAACAGGAATGTTTTGTGATGTCATTATTACTCCATTGAGGTTATGGATTTTGATGGGAAGTGAAGCAACACAATGAGACTGAAATGATAGTAGGAAAATCTAAGGTGACTCATCTTCAGGTAGGTGAGATTTGAGTTACGTCTGGATATTAGTTTGAATAGTTAACATAGTAATATTAGAAAATAATAGTAAATGAAGCTGCTAGTTCTTCTATGACTATCTTGGAAATAAAATGAAAATAAATCAATGTGTCAATCTAATTCGCTTTTTCCCTCTATAGACTTGTGCCAATCTAAAATCAGAAGTAAGAATGAAGGCCACCTTTGTAGAAATACTTATGCACAAGGAATCAAGGATCTAGTGAGTTTCCATTTTTTGTGTCCTCAACATACGCCTCAATTTTTGCTAAAATATGAAGGAAGTGCCATATTTTGTCATATCCTTAACATTATCATGCTTTTTTTCTCTAGGAAACATATTTTTTTCTTTTAGTAGTTGTTTTGGACCTACTTTTATTTTATTCACTTTTGAACTTCAAGAATCTTAGAAAACCCCAAGAAAACCATCCTACTTATTTGAAAAAAAAGAAAATGAAAAATCTGAATAAAGAAATTCACAAAATTTTATCTAAAGTGGTAGTGAAGCCATTAGTGATTAGTGGAATCCATTGGGTGCAATGACGAAATCTCAAAAAATTATATTTAGCACTCAGGAATCCATCTATTTTTTATTAAATTATTTTCTTTGAATTATAATGAACCACAAAAAAAAATCCAATCACTAATGACTCATATGAAATTCAGTGAAATGCATTCGGTCTTGTAAGAATAGAGCAATTTGGTCGATCACCATTGAAGGCATTGACATCTGGTGAAATAATGTGTAGAAAATTTGAAATGAAACCTTTTTTTATTATAAAAAACTACTTATAAACCCACCTCTCAAGCAAGGAGATGAATGATAACCCCTATAGACAAAGTCAAAATAGAGAATTTTCCACCACCACGACCACCTCTCCTTAGACATATCATTACCTTACCTAGTCCTTAAAAAATGGCTTTTATAAATTGTTACTCAAGGAAAGGTGGGTTGTTACTATTGGCATTACCTTTCCCACTCCCTTTAAGAATTTATTTATAAAATTGTTACTTAAGGGAAGGTGATTATGACTCTTGGAAAAGTTAGTTAGATAAAAAGGAAAGAACACTAAACAAAAATGAAAGGAAAATGAAAAAAACAAAGGAAATAAATTTAGTAGTTAAAATGGCCTGATTTATTTAACATTTTTAGAATCTGAATTTGAGTCATTAATAACCACTTGCACCCACTATAAATGTAATAGCACTCTTTCAATGGGAAATATCTCAAGAATATTTCTCATTTCGATTCAATGTGAAATATCTCAAGAATTATATCGAGTATTGAGTATATTTCTTGTTTTTACTTAAATTTCTACAACAAGTGTGATTTCATAACAAAGACTCCATAGCTCGGGGAGAAGGCACATGCATTTGTAGGTTCTCTACATCCCACAAGGGGAAGCAGGTCCCCAGATGGAGCTAATGTTGTAACTTATTTTTACCCTTAAAATAGTTGCAAATTTCATTTTATCGTAAAAGGAAAAAGAAAAGAAAAGAGAAAATAGAAAAATAAAAATAAAAATAAGAAAAATAAGGAAAAATCAAACAAAAATCAAACAAAAAAAAGAATAAAGGAAAGAAAAAGGGGAAAATATTTTATTTTAGAAAACAAGCATGCACATTTAAATGTCACTATGTTGTACAATTTTATTTGACAAATATGTATTTTTTAAATAAATATTGAAAAATAAAATTTTATGTGACTAACGCGAAGTATATATTATATATGCAGCTTCCAATTGTTACGATGGCATGTGCTAAGATCAATGACAACCAATGAATTTTCATACCCAGCTCATTGGAATGGATCATGTGGACTACCCATCACTTTGGGATTCACCCTCGAATCACTTAGAAAAAAGGTATGATAATGGTTTCGAAGTTTACTAAATCTTGTGGGTTTTGATGTAACAGAAAACTTAACATCTAACTCCCTATTCTCTTTAGTTGAACTATTAAGATTGTTTCATAGAATATCATATTAGACTAATCATCACTATATGCACCTCTTGCAATGGATCTCCCTTTTTATCTAAGAGTGTAACAATCATATGTTCTTGTAATGCATCTCCCTTTTTATCTAAAAGTGTAATAATCATATCTTATAGACTTGAAAAGGAAATTATCTTAGAATCAAAATAACACTATATATATTGTAATTAGATGGAAGACTATATAATAGAATGGATTTATAACTTTGTTCATGTATCATACCCTTGATCGTTGCTAGCTATTTAAGAGTAGATCTCATATTGTTTAGGATGCTAAAAAAAAATGAAAGTTATAAGTGAAGGAAATGAAAAGAAGGGAAATAAATTTATTTGTTAAAACGAACTAATTTATTTAATTTATATGTTAAGATGTGATACTACCTCTTTACTATGATTTATTTAATTTATATGTT
This sequence comes from Pinus albicaulis, assembly GCA_034641835.2. Lineage (NCBI taxonomy): Eukaryota > Viridiplantae > Streptophyta > Pinopsida > Pinales > Pinaceae > Pinus > Pinus albicaulis. The sequence goes on along the minus strand of CM076578.1, from coordinate 281,085,164 downwards.
AAGATGAGATACTACCTTTTTACTATTAGCAGCGGAAGCCGAAGTTGTGTCAATTATAAGTGTTTTTCTTTCAAATCATTATCATTTCCTTTTTGCGAAAATAAATGACATCTACTTATTATGAAAATTATGAATCATAAAACCTAAATCTACTTACGAAAATGACATCTATATATATCAGCAATCTACTTTTCCTCTAAGAAATATCAAAACCTAAAATCATTCTATTGGAACTTAAATCTAGTTTGACAAAATTTTCTTGCGAGACCATTCCAAAACCGCAAAACGGTATCCATTGATCGACGAAACCACGATCTAGTTTTACAGCCCTCATAGAAAAAGAGAGTATTTCTGCCATGATTCCTTGGTGATGTATCAGGAGATACTGCTTCATTTTTGCATTCTTTCTTACCCAGCCGATGAGATGTATCATTTTCTAGAATTCGAACTTCATTTTTTACCTTCGTGGTTCAGAAAATCTGTCCCAGAGTCTTCAAAGCTTTGGCATGAGCTCGAAGTTCTTCTTTGTTTGCACTCTTATCTTGCAACACAGTGTGGCACACATGCAAGAGGGTACCTTCAATTTCGGGCACATTTAATCTCCAAAGTGAGTTGACAATCAATTTTTTCTTGGACTGTAAAAATGCTTCGAACTCAGCTTCACAATAATTCTCCTTTGTACTCCACTATTGTTTGATATCTTCTAGTAACCCTAGTAGTGCTAAAGCACCTGTTGCTGTTGTGAATTAAGATTTTATATAATGCCCTTTGCTTCTAAACCATTCTTCTATAAATGGAAACCTCAAATATATGGCCTTCTTTCCAAGCTCCTTTATTGCTTCTCTTTCATACATGTAACCAATTTTTTGGAGCATATTGCTTCCATAACCTGCACCGTTCAGCAATTGCACCTCACATTTAGCTTCATTTATAAACCCTACTTTGTCACCTTGTACATAATGATTTAGAAGATCCTTCAAAATCTTGATAAGTTTTTCTTCTCTTTCATTTTGGACACCCTTCATATTCTCTTTTAGTTTCTTGGTATCTGTCTACTAACCTTCATTAAACTTATCAAAAGAAAAGATTGAAGCCATTGTATGTTGGCCTACATAGTTTTCAAATAAGTCACTTCCAAAAATAAAATAAAAGATTTCTGCCAGATCTATCATTATTTCCACTGACACACCTGCTTTTCCATGTGCGTCATATGATTCCCGCTATGTTGGATAGGATTCTCCCAATGCCTAGAAATTTTTTGCGGCCTCTGGATCATTTGGATTTTTGTCACGATGAACTTTCCTGGCCATAATGTAATAAGATTTCTTGATCTCTGCTTCGCTAGCTATCAGGCTGACTCCTAAAAGGTCGTAGTAACTGGTTTCCTTAACCATTTTTAAAAATCTGCAATAGATTCCAAGGTTCTCAGAGAATCAAATGGGAAATCAATATCCTCTGCAATATCTATTAGTTCAGAACACTAAGTATGGGTGTATGGGGGTAGTCGTTAGTTTATATGAAATCCAACGATCTATTTATATTAATTTTTTGAGGTGGAAATTAAGAACACCCAAGTCGTTTTGTATTCTAAGATGATTTAGAACTACTAACTCCATGGCTTACCTTAGCAACCTTTTACTACTTTTGAGGCTGTATAATAAATTTTTGTAATAATTTTGGCTCCACATTTTCATTTTCTTATTTTTAAGATTACACCAACATTTTCTGAAATTCATTATCGACAGTATCATTATAAAATGTTCATATATCTCACTGAAAGTTCTTAATCTAAGGAGGTGAAGTATGGTGTCGATTGGATGAATATGAACCATAAAGGATTTATATCATGACATGATGAAAGTTAAAGTACATGAAGGGACTCGAGGAATGATTAGGGAGGTCTAGAAGATGAAGGCAAAAAATAAGAAGGTTATTTTTTTGTGGCTTACATGGTAGGATAAAAACCTTACATGGAACAACCTACAAGGGAGAGGGGAGAGGGTTTACTGGACCGCGTATATGTAGTTTATGCAGGAATGCTATTCTATATCTGCTTATTCTCTAAAAAGGTTCTCAATGATATTTGAAATAAACTCAATCTTGTTAAAGAACGTAATCTCAACCACCTGCTAGGTGTCAAAACCATCCGTACAAGTGTCTTAGTTCAGTTTCAGTTAGTTGATTTTAGTCCAGTTACACCACATTTATTTATTACCGATGTTTCTAATGTAATCTATTTAACTATTTCATAATCTTGAGAAGAGAAATTTCTCTCCTCCATTTTACTTTTCAGTTTCTCAATTCCTTTCATGGTATCAAAGCCAGCTTGCATAAGCCTCCCTAGAGAGCAGCAACAGAGCCAAGAAGGAGCAGTAGAGAGGAGAAGTTGGTTGGCACGACTATTAGTGTAATACTATCACCAACGCGCTAAAACAAAGGATTGGCGTGAGAATACAAGCTAGACCCATGCCAGTTTTTATACTTGCGTGGTTTTTTTTAGTCGCGGCTGTTTAATTCAGGACCGCGCCAGTCAAAGAAGTTGTCAAGCTATGGAGCGTATGCGTTAAGGTAAATTTGGTGTTTTAAAAAACATGCATCGTATGTTAAACATGCATCGTTTGATTCATAGTAATGCATCTACATGGTTTGAAGAAAGCTTTTTGAGAAATGCTCCACGTGATACAAAAAAGGAAGAAAACATTTTTATGTGAAGAAAGAATATTTTTTTTTTTTTTTAATTTTTTTTCAAAACTTCAAAATTTGCAAAAGCTTTATGAAAGCAAAAGGGGCTCGTAAAGGATTTTAAGAGTTCTTTTTTAAGGTTTTTTAAAAGGGGGCAAGTCCATTCTTTAAAAAGGGAAGTATGAATATTTTTTTTTAAATTTAAAAAAAATAAAAACAACAAAGGCTTCAAGGTATATTTGAAAAGCTAAGAATTTTATGAAATGTGAAGTTTTGTTTGAAGGTTTTTTTATTAAAAGAAAACTTAAAATTGTGAGAGTGAAAGCCTTGTAAAAGTGGATCTGTAGAAAGATGTTTTTTTTAGGAAGATAATTTTTTAGAAACAAGATATTTGATCCATATATAGACTTGTCTATTTGTGGAAGCCAAACAATGAGGTCATGGGAAAATCCAAAAGGCTAAAGCAGAAACATAAGATGTTCGAGATATTTTTAGATCTGGAAATAAGAAGGCAAAAAGATGCCTATGCATTAAGATGTATAAAAGAATCATCCGATGAAAGTATACTTACCTTTAAGGTATTTAAAAAGAGGATAAAGTTTCCACTATAGAGCAGAAGGAAGAAACAAAGAAAGAAGCAGAAAATAGAAGTGCAACAATGGAAAGCTCTCATTGCAGAGTAGAAGGAAGAAACAAAGAAAGAAGTAGAAAAGGAAACACAACAAGAGAAAGCTCTCACTAAAGAGAAAAAAGATGCCTATGCATTAAGATGCATAAAAGGATCAGTCAATGAAAGTATACTTCCCTTGATCTCAGATGCCAAGACAGCCAAGGAGGCATGGGATACCCTTGAGAGATGTTTTGGTGAAAAGGTGAGCGTTGAAGTTGAAGATGAAGGTGGATCTGTAGCAACAGATCTACAGCCAGATGAAGAGTCAGAAGAAGCATAGAGAGAGCACAAAGATTCTTGTGAACCCCACTCTACACAGCTACATGTCGACGAAGATTTGATGATACCAAAAACATGGCTTGCTGACGAAGATTTGATGATTCCAACAACAGATTTTGTTGATGACGACTTGTTGATTCTAGCAACATAGCTTGCTGATGAAGATATGCGGAACCAAGAAACATAGCTTGCTGATGAAAATTTTATGATAGATGTAAACTTTGATGATGAATTTTTGGCTAATGATGATTGGTTGCAGATGATGCAAAAAAAATATGATATCAACATGATGCTATTTGGTGAGATAATCTCACTTCAGTTAGTGGAAGACAACCTATTTGCAGCAGCACAGGTTAGTGGAGAAGAGACAGTTAAAATGGTAGAGACATAGACAGAAACAGAGAAATAAAAAGAGATAGAAGCAAAGAAAGAAGTCTGCAAAGGGAAAGCAGAAATAGAGAAAGAGGCAGAGAAGGAAGCACAACAACGGAAATCTCTCATTGCAGAGCAGAAGGAAGAAACAAAGAAAGAAGAAGAAAAGGAAACAAAACAAGAGAAATCTCTCACTGAAGAGAAAAAATACCAGAACCAATGTCATTCTAAAAATATTTTTAATTCTAACATTTATTTTCAGTGTGTGGGTATAGAGATTGATTATGAAGAAGAGCTAAAGTTTATTGAAACATGGTTTAGAACACCATGTCTAGTGGAGGTCTACAGAGGAGTTGTAGATATGAATGTTGAAGACAACATGGATGTTGAAAACGTGAATGAAATTTTCATGCATTGGAGTTATGAAGAGACAAGATATTGTTCTAATCTTATGTTGCAGCAGATTGATGATGAAAAGTGCACTACAGAAGACAATATGTGGCAGCAGCCCACATACAAGTCAATTTTTGAAGATGTCTAGAACATGCTTAGACAACCTGGAACAATAGAAGACTTACACCAACAAATCAAGAAACTGAAGTTTGAAGGATACAACAAAGCTAAAAATCTGAAACAATTTAGAGGCTATAGAATTTGGAAGAAGAGAAGAAGAAAACCAAATCTAGTTGAAGTCAAATTTTTAAATTGTAAGCCTCACTGACACATAGACCAGAAGTTATCTGAATTAATTTTTTATGTAGTTGAAATTAAAGGAGATTGTTAAAGAACGTAATTTCAACCACCTGCTAGGTGTCGAAACCATACATACAAGTGTCTTAGTTCAGTTTCAGTTAGTTGAGTTTAGTCCAGTTACACTACAGTTATTTATTACCGATGTTTCCAATGTAATCTATTTAACTATTTCGTAATCTCGAGAAGAGCAATTTCTCTTCTCCATTTTACTTTTTAGTTTCTCAATTCTTTTCAAATCTCAAGGTCCCTTCATATGAAAAATAAGAAGATTGTTTCGATTGGTGGTATAGGAAAGGTAAGTACTTCAGAAGTTTGCCTATAATTTTTCATTGGAATATCTGGTGTTGTAGGAATAGAAGGATCTTTGATAATATAAAAATCACGCCAGATAAAATATGAAATTAAGTAATCATGACATTGGAGAGTGATAAGATGAAAGAAATATCCCGTGTGGATTTTTCTATAAGAGATAGAGCACATGAGCTTAACCTTCAAGTGGGATATTTCGACGGAGTTGCACAAAATCAAAAGTGTGGATGTGTTGCTTTATTGATATTAAGCCCAAGTTGCCAATATAAGATACATTGGTATGGAGAACATGGGTCGACCATGATGGTGGAAGATATGACATTGTGGGGTCTATTATGGTCTGCGGAACACCTTTGTGTGGACTAGTTAACAATCTATGTGGATTCAAAGGTCTTGATAGACCACATGAATCAGGGAACAAACCTCAATCATGATCATCTGAGAGCTTGGATGGGCCAAATTGAGAATTTGAAGAATAAGTTCACATCCCTCAGTTTTTTCCATATATATGTAGAAATAAACAAGCAGGCGAATAGATTTTCAAAGATGGGTCTAGTTGGTAGATTTGGAGAAATTCAGTACAAATTGATTGATGGAACAATCAACGGAGCTAGCGGCTCTATATTTTTTTTCTGACCTTTTTATTTATTATGCAGGTTATGAAAGTAGAGAAGAGATGTGGGTGATAATAGGAAGATATTTACACATTGCGAGGACTTGGGCATTAGGCGAAAAGGAAAAGACATATGTTTTTGTGCAGTTTATATTACTGTTTACTTTTCAGTTTTCATCGTAGTTATCAAAAAAGTAGAGCCATTTCCTTTGGGATCTGTAAGTAACTAATGGTATTGGGAATACATAGATAATTGTTTTGTATAAAATCCAAACAGAAACCACCAGGAACATAGAAGAAAATCTCATAATCATGCTGTTATTGAAATCGACAATAGAAGTTGTAGGATAGTAATGGACGTTTTGCTATATATCAGCTATCAAAGGGATGTAATAGGGAACAATATTATGATTTTGGTAAATTTTAATGTACTGGTACATAATATAAACCAGCTATTTTTTCTACTGAAAAAAAAAAGAAAATGAACCATAATATTACTTGGATATTTTTATTAATTTTTATTAATTTGGTTGTATTAATTTATTGAAAAAGTATTAATAACTAGCACAATCATATTTAATAAATGTGGATGATAAATGCAGATAAGTATATATAAATTACATGCACAACCTCATCAGTTAGTATGGTTAAATTATGTGGATGCACAGCCACATTAATTAACCTAGTTGAAGAATGTGATTGATAAACATACTTAATATTAATATTGTTAAATAAAAAACAAATAATTACAAAGGTTTATGATTTCTTAAATAGTAATATTAAAAATTATTATTCATATTGTTAAACACAAAATAAATAATAAAAACTAATAAATAAAATTAAAATTTATATTAAATTTAAATAATAAAAAATTTTTACCAAAAGTTAAAAAATTAATTTATTAAATGTCAAATAGAAATATTAAATAAAATAACGACAATATTGAATAAAATTAAAATAATAATAACTAAATAGATTTATATACAATTATAATGATGATGATGATGGTGATGGTTACCATCCGTTAGGACCAATGCGGTCTATCTGACCTTAAGAAAGGAGAAAGGATCTAAGTTTGATTCTTCAAAATCTTGTTTCTATGGTCAAAGGAAATAACTGCTCCAAGATCACTATAGGTGGGTCTGCTTAATACGTCAAGAAGACTTGAAGTGTGGTAGATGGTATGGAATTGAGAGCGAATGTGAGTAAGATTAGGGCAGTCTAAAATGAAGTGCTTTTCATCTTCCACCTGCTTAGAATCGCAAATCTGAGAGATTCTATCGTTCCAAGGGGTCTTGGGATAAACCACCACCCGATCTCACTCCGAAGCTCATGGGAATTAGTTCTTACCTTAGTGATGTTCATTTTTTCTTATTGTGGGACAATAGAGAGTGACAATTATGATTATAAAGGGTGGGGTTGATCACTTCTTTATAGTATGTTAGCTTCCTTTTATCCTCTAGCTCCTGATCCTCCCACAACTTGTTTTTAAACTTGGAGGTCATAGTATTTTTGATATTATATTTTCTTCCCATATTGAGCTCCTCCTTAATTTCCCAATGGTTGAGCTAGGAATGGGCATCCTTATACAACTTGTGCTTTAGGAGAAGCTGAGGTGCTTGACTATAGTTAGAAGCAATTTTAGGGAGCCTTCTTGATTCCATGTTTTCAAGATTCTTATTATACATCGGATATATAAAGATAGTTTTACTTTCAATGGGGGAAAATCTAGATTTGATAAAGAGGATATGATAGGGAGTATTTCCCTTGATCTTAAGGTTGTAGGTTATGAATTTCTTTTGAATCATCTCAATCTTCTTCCATGACTCTCTGGATATACTACAACCCCAAAATTCACATCTGTATAACACAATAGGGGTTAACTTATATGTTCACTCATTATTATGGAAATTTCATGAGTTGTGCAAAGGAAACAATAATTAATGACACCGTAATTACTTCTGGAAAGATGGGAAAGAAAGAAAGAAAAATTTAACATCCACAAGACAAAAGAGAGCCTATGGGACCTCTTTTAGTGTGAATTTTTTTTAAAATAGTATGCACCTAAAGAGATTTAATCCTCTTCAAAATGGATCTATGTTGGTTCCATATATGCATATAGCCTGTGCAACTTTTCATTTTTAAAACTATATTTTTGAATTCATAAATGGATACAATGCCTTGAAATTTTACTTCGACACTTGGATTGTGTAAACTACACCACATAAATTTGAAATTCCAACAAATCTTTGCTAGATAAAATTAAAATTAAAATTTAAAACTAGAATTATTGGCTATAAGAAAATGGGGTTCCCAATTAATTTCAATTTTTTAAAAGGAGATAGTTAAAATTCTAAAACAAACCCCCTTGTTTGTGTTGATTGTAGAATATCTTGGAATATGAAGGTTAGTTGAGTGAAAGGTTCTCTTCATTTAATCTTATTATCACCAAACAATCAGTTTAGCCATTTCCTCTGTGCAATTACATTTTTTTTGCACCACTACCCACAAGGAACTATGGTAATGTTTCTCCTCATTACCTTGCATGTTATAGCTAGGATATAATTTGTATATAATATTTTTATATAGTGGTATGATTTCAAAAAATGATTTAGCTAGGTGGTTAGAAAAACATCTTTTAGACAGGCATCAACACAAGTGTAAGACTTTTGCAATCTTGAACATATTTCCTCCCTTCCATCCTCCACCCTTTAGGTTGTTATATTTCCTTTGCTACAACATTTTTGTAGTAACATCATAGGCATGTTGAATTCCTTCGGTTTATGTTAGCACCTTTAGGGGAAATTGGTAGTTATGATTGTAGGAAGTCTTGCAAATTACAAGAATATTTATTGTTGTATTTATATTTTTAGGGAGGGGAAATTATTTTTGTTTTTCGCTACTCATAATTAGTAAAATAATAATCAAATGAAAATTATTTATAATAATACTTTTTATAAATTAAAACTATCACTTAAATAAGAATAAATTATCATTTTATTAAAAATTATATAAATGTAAAGGTTAATTAGCTCAAAAAGGTATGTGGTATGATGAGGGAATTTAGGAAACTTGGGGTATTACTTTTAGGGGCTTTTGATTAATTCTTAGATATATAGCTATATACATAAGTTCCTTTGGAGCATGAATTAATACATCATGATGATTCTTTATCTAATCAGAAAATTCAAGTTGACCCAAGGAACATCTAGGTTACTCTACATCCTTCGAAACCCACTCCTTAGTTTTTTCAAATCACAAAAAGGATTTTCTCTATATATGAGTCTTTTTGTGGCTCCAAATGTATTTTTCCCCTACTCAACTATGTGTACACTTAAATTAATAGTTATCACTGCCTTAGCACCATCCTAAACTTAATGCCTACATTATTTATCTGAATTGGATCATTATATTTTTTTCCATCCATCTCAATGCTTTCAGAGTGGAAAAGGTGGAGGAATTATTTCGCATGACCATTTTTAGTGGTGGGACCCAATTTGGTTAATTGGACTCTAAATGTTTCTTGGAGCATTTAAAGGCATCAAATGACATATTTTTAGAGTACAATTTTACCACTTTAGTGCAACACATCCTTTCCAACGATATAAGAATTGTTTCAATCATATTTTGTATGAAAAAGTTACGCCACACAAAATTTGACCTTCTTCATTTATTCACCATAATTAAATAGGATGCCACATCAACCCCATTACTCATGGAAAATGGGTTGTCCATGTGATCATGATGAAGAGCACTCTAGTAGAGGCGATGTTGTAACTCCAATTAAGAGTTGCATTGAAACCTGACCACTAGTAGGCTATTTCGTTGTGTTATAATGAGGCCACTTGGAGGCTAACCTGGAAGTTTATTATTTTTGAGTGAATTTTGATCCATAGAATAACATATTAGAAAATATGGATATGGAGAGAGCACACAAAGAGGACTTGTGCATTGTAGACGAACTGTGGCCACAAGGCTTACTTATTTGTACTCGTTGTTGTAACTATTGGCATTATGACACATATGTTGTCATTAGTGGTAACCTACTTGATGAACATGTCAACATATTGATAACAGGATGAGTCTATAGACTAGTTTAGATGTGACAGAGAGAGTAAGAAAAGGCATAACAATTTAGGGACAAAATAATGATGAAGGTTATTGTTAGAAAAAATTATATGTATTTTAAATCCAAAATTTAATTATCAATCTAAGGTCATAAGACTTATATATGCAAGAACAGAAAATGCGGGATTAAAGCTTAATTTAATCTAGTTGAGAACACAAAAAAAACTTTAAAATCTTGAAAGGAAATTTATTCTAACTCTATTAAATAATAAATTAACCAAACTAGTCACATTATTAGATGTAAAATAAGTTCAAAGGCACATGCTTGAATTACTGTAGAAACTGAAATATCCATGTTCTATTATTCACACACCCTTCAAAACTAAATAATAGTACTCAAGGAAAGAAATCCAATGAATAACATGCAATCTATAAACTACTATATTTCTTCAAATTAACTAAATCATTTCAAGAATTTCCATGGAATCTTGAATTTTTCTTGTAGCTACACACTTGAAACATAAATCTCAAAGAAATTTTGCAAGGGATTTGAAAGGAAAGTACAATTATAGAAATTCAATTAACAAATCTCAATAAATTTATAAAACTACCCTAAAGCGGGCTGCTTTTAATGGCCTAAGAAACCTGGTGTACCACACACCTATTAAATTCACACAAGATCAATCATATAAGAGGCCACTTCATCACATATATACAAATCTAATTAGTCATAAACATTCAACACTCTTCTTTCATTGTATGAACTAATTATGTACAGTAGTTTACCAAGCTCTATAAGTGGGTACTTTGTAACACTAATAAGGTAGATAAGGACTCACAAGATGAAATTCTTTGAAAACTTCGTAAATCATAAACTGCGACTTTTATTAACCTTCAACAAAAATACAATTTACAAAGAATTTCAAATGATGATTTCTCTCCCTCATAAAATATTCAATTGCAAAATCATGATCCCCTTCCTTCGAATTGTTAGGTATTATTTATATACTAAAACTAGTGGGTAAGGATAAAATCCAATCCCCTAAACTCAGAAAATAAATTTTCAACTTTAGAACAAAATCTCAGAAAGCTGTTTTTTTTGCAATTTCATACAAATTGGTGTTAAAGAAACAACCATATCTTCTCAACCATAATTTATTTTGGAATTTTTTTTCTAGAGTCTGCTTTTCCATATTATTACCAAAAAATCTCATGGAATTTCTAGATTCGATTCCATGGCCTCATAGATCGTGCATGAAGTTGATTTTTTGAATAATTTTGGGTAAAAATGTGAATTTGGGTTACACTTTTGTGAGAATCGGGGGCAGAAAACTTTCTTTCTCAACAATTAGGCTGAACTTTCGAAATTAGTTCAACCGAAATCATTCTACCGTTTACATTGATGTCATAATAACGATGTGGGAAAATAGACTTTTGGCTGGAGATGGGAAAAATAGAAACAAAAGTTCAGCCGAATTATTAGCTCGGCCGAACTTTTAAAATAGTTCAGTCAAACTTGTTCTTATAAATATATCAACCCGTAAAGCTTAACAGGTTTCAGGCGTATTACTATTGTCTGTTTATTGTCTCATGTCTGTCCATCTCATGTTTTTCTATCTTGCGTTTGTGTGTTAGTTGCGACGAGGTGAGGTGTTTCTCTATTGCACCGCGACAATGAGGTGAGGTGTTGCTTTATTGCTCTATTTTTTTTGTAATTTTTTTTTTGTTGATTTATTTTTTTGTTTGATTTTAATTTTGTTTTTTTTTCTTCACAAGGAATTTGGTCTGCCTCATCCACGACGTCTTTAGAGATCTCCTATATTGTCTTCTCATTGCGGCTTCGTCCTCTTATCGTCTGTAAATTTCCAGGTATGCTATCCTTCTCCTCTATCATTGAATTTTTAGTTTTATGAAGATTTTTTTTAATGCCGAATCAACTCTCCAAATTCCTTATATTAGGTTGTCACTGTCACTATGTTAATGCTCTCCAAACACCTGATATTAGGTTGTCACTATCACTATGTTAATTCTCTCCAAATTACTTATAGTAGGTTGTCACTGTCACTATGTTAATGCTCTCCAAATTCATGTTATTGTTAAGTGCTTTCAGGCCTTAACCTGTTATAATTTGCAGAGGAAAGTGTAAAATGATGTTTTTTATGATTAGGTATTTGTTTTATAGGGTTTAGGTTTACTTTATATGCTTTTGGTCCTCTCCGCCATACTCTTTCCTACCATGCCCCCTTCCCTTTCTCATGCAACTTTGATTTTTTTATTTTTCTTGGCAACATTTTTTCAACAAAGGATTTTTTTCATCATCTTGGGAATGGATACATCAAATTTCAAATTGATTCGATTTGCAAGAAGAATTTCTAATACAGTTTAGGGATTCAAATATTCCAATTTGGTTTGGAACCTTCCCTAGGCGATTACAGAATCTATGGCCTACTCTGATCCTTATAATATACACAAAACCTAGTGACTAAAATAGATATTAGCGAGGGTCTCATGCATTGTGCAGTTTGAACTATCACGTGCATGTATGAGAGTCTATGAGAACTTAATTTATTTCCTTCTTTTAAACCCTTGGAGATTATTAAAATCTCAAATTCTTAAATATGATCCATAATGCTACTTTCCACTTGGTCCCTTAAGTTATAGACAATTAGGATATTTATATGAATGCATATTCATAAACATTCATCTTACCAATTATATATATATATATCCCACTTAACAAATGTACTCACTAAACATGTATATATAACCCCTTTTTAATTAGATATATAAATATACCACTTTCTACATAGTCTTCCATTTAACTAGTTAACACCCTAACCATCCATAGGAGGTAAATCTTATATACATATATTTTATACGATTTACATGGAGTTATTAGGTGATTTAATTCTCATTCCACTTGATTACGTTATCTCTTCCCAAGGATCCCAACGAATGTTAAAGCTATGCCACCAACTCTTAAATCATCATTCTTATACGAATGACACCTCCTATGGTGGTTTAACTACTAACTTCAAAGTCAATTTCGTACGTACTCATCGTTCGTATGCCCAGGAGAATTTATGGCTAAACAGGACTTTCACCCGATGCCTTTAATAAGTCTGGCTATGGCCCATGTGACTTGGTACCATAGATTTTAATTCAAGTCAGATTTACGATCTCTCTCAGGATTTGATTTTCAATGGGTTGATCTATGTGCAGGCATTAAGGAGAGCTATTAAAATTTTGTTACTATGTTTTCTATTTCAAGAGGAATTTGTTCCTAATCCTTATTTCCACTCTCGTTCATCAAACTTTATTAAATCTACTTGATTTATTTAATAAAATGACATGTGGAAGCAAAAGTCCCCTTTACCCTTCAGAAACATTATAACTCACTTTTAAAAAATGTTTAAAAACCTTTGGAGTGTTTAAACTTTCAAAAATGGGTTCCAGAATCAAACCTTTAATAAAATTCTATTGAAATCATCCGTTGGGTCCTTACCTTTTTTTAACCTCCACAAAACTATCGACGTGAACACCGTCGGACCTGAAATGTTTATGATCGAATGGCTATCACGTAAAAATATCCCTTCGCACTTTATCAAACCAAAGTCACATGAAACTGGTTGTATTGCCACCATGACATGTCACAATATTACTTGATCACGTTCAATTTAATAAAACCACTCGCACTCCCAAAAGTGGTGCGAAAACAGTGACTGGTTTTTCAAAAACCACTTAACCTGCAAACTTTTATTTTCAATCACGTTTGGACACGAATTTTTGCTAGCTTATAGTGTTCACTTCAGTTCCTCTTCAATCCTCCTTTCCCATTTTGTAATTCAAGAAATATAAATCGATTATCGTTTTCCGATCTCAAGTAAGAAACCATAATTCCTTCAATTTTCTCTAAATCTTTTACACAGAAGTTTAATGTACTTAAATTCTCCTTCGCACATAAGCTAATCACTCTCAATTTCTACACAGAAAAACATAAATCTAATGTATTCGAAGAGATGAAACCCTCTGGGAATTTTCCAAGCATACAACAGATTAATTTTGCAAGTTTATTAAAACAGAGGCAAAACCCTCTCAATCAAATCTTCTATGGTCCAAATTCGATTTCCTCCTTCTAAGAGGTTACATTTATAGATTTTTTACATAACAGTCGACCTCCTCTTGAAGATCAAATTCTCCTAATTTAGATAAAATCCTAATTACGTAATATCTTCACTAAATCTATCAACTGAAGGCTAAATATGCTAAATCAAATCTAAAACTGTTCAATTTTCCTAGATACTAGTTCAACCATATCTAGTAAAACTTTAAACTGATAGCGAAAGTCACTAACACCTTTTCTTGTAAATTTTTTTTGGATTTTTGGAATAATTAATGAAGCCTTTTTTCTCTAAGCCTCATGCTCCTGCATCAAACTCCTGAGGACAAAAATCTTCATGGGCTCCTGTCCATGAGCTCCTCCACAGAACTGCCCAATTTCTGTAGCATGTTTTCTGTCATCCAGGTAGCATCTTTAATTGGTTGATCCCTTCACTTGATCAAATATTGAAAATATTCCTACCCTTTGGTCTTTTTAAACACTTTCTTGTCTAAGATCCTCTCTAGCTGTAATGTCTTTTCTATGGGTAATTGTTTTACCCAGTCAATCTTTTCTTTGTCTTCTGGTCTGTCATCTGTGCCACTATCTTCATTTCTGTACAAATCAACAAAATTGAATATTGGAGATATTCCAATATTAGATGGTAATTCAATTTCATAATCATTTGAAGAAAACTTTCTGAATATCCTGCATGGTCCTATATTTTTGAATTTTAACTTGTTATACTTCCTCTTTGGAAATATTTCTTTTCTTAAGTGTGCTAATACCAAACCACGAACTACAAAATTATCTTCTCTTTTTGTCAAATCTACTCTGTTTTTGTACTTGATGCTGCTGCTTTACCTGTTCATGTATTGCTTGAATTTCTAAAGCAAACTCTTCTCCTTCAGCACTTCTCATTTCTTCTTTTCCCAAGTTCCTCAATTCAGATAATCCTCTTGGGTGCATTCCATAAAATATATGCAATGGAATCTATCCTATACTTCTGTTAGGTGAATCAGTATATGTATACTCTGCCTATGGTAAAATATTATCCCACTATTTAGGATGTTCTCCTGCAAGACTTCTCAAAATATTACCCAAACTCCTGTTCACTAATTCATTTTGCCCATCAATCTGAGGGTGATAAGTTGAGCTGAAACTTAGTTAAGTACCAAGCCTCTTCCACAATTTCCTTAAAATATGACCAACAAATCTGGTGTCTCTATCAGAGACAATAATTTTAGGTAACCCATGTAATCTGACAATCTCCTTGTAAAACAAATTGGCAACATGAGTAGCATCACTGGTTTGATAACATGGAATAAAATGTGCCATTTTTTAAAATATGTCAACTACAACATAAATTTCATCAATATTCCTCTATGTCTTATGCAATCCTAAAACAAAATCGATACTTACCATATCCCAAGGTCTGTCGGGAATAGGTAATGAAATGTACAAACCTGCATTTTGACTTTTCCCTTTTGCATATTGACAAATTTTACAATTCTTCACATAATTTTCCACTTCAAATCTCATCTTTGACCAAAAATAAAAATGACTTAGTTGCTCATAAGTCTTATCAACGCCAAATTGTCTAGCAAGTCCACTGCTATGTTTTTCCCTGATTAAATTTTCTCTCATAGAAAAATTTGGTATGCACAACTAATTTCTTTTGAACAATAAACCCTATTGCAAGAAATAATCTAACCACTGACTTCTGTCTATCAAAAAAATATTACAACATGCTTCAAATTCTTCTTTGAAATCAAAATCTGTCTTATAGATTTCCTTAAGAAAATCAAAACCTAACACTTGAATTTGACTTTGTTGAACAAGAATGTTTTTTCCACTCAAGGCATCTGCTACCTTGTTCGCTTGACCACTTATATGCTTCAATAAAAGGTTAAAAATTTGAAGATATTCAACCCATTTTGCTTGTTTTTGATTCAATTTAGGCTATTGCATAATATAATGTAAAGCATGATTATCTAAATATAGCACAAATTCTTTGACATTAAATAATTTCTCCACTTCTTCAGTGACTGTAAAATTGCATAATATTCCTTGTCATAAGAAGAATACTTCCTCCTTGTCTCATTCATCTTCTCACTGAAATATGCTACAGGTCTATCTTCTTGTCTTAATATAGCTCCAATAGCTTCCCCACTGGCATCACATTTTACTTGAAATGGTTTATTAAAATCAGGCAAAACTAAGACATGTTTCTAAGTTATCTTTTGCTTCAAGAACTGAAAATTCCTTTCAGCTTCAACAGTCCACTTAAATGGTTGTTTGTCCTTATTTTTGGTTTCAATGATAGGTGCATTTATCTTACTAAAATTCCTTATGAATTTTCTATAAAAAAATAGCA
Source organism: Pinus albicaulis (assembly GCA_034641835.2). Classification (NCBI taxonomy): domain Eukaryota; kingdom Viridiplantae; phylum Streptophyta; class Pinopsida; order Pinales; family Pinaceae; genus Pinus; species Pinus albicaulis. The sequence goes on along the minus strand of CM076578.1, from coordinate 281,068,942 downwards.
AGACCATGAAAAATTCTTACCTCAAAAACACTTTTAGGTGAAGGCCACTCCACAATTTCCTTTATCTTCTCTGGATCCATTTTTAATCCTTCAGCAGAAACAACAAAACCTAGATATACCAATTCTTCTTTCATGAATGAACATTTCTTTAAATTTACCAGTAACTTCTCTTGATGTAACTTCCTTAAGACATAATTAAGATGTCTCAGGTGTTCTTCCTTTGTTTTGTAGTAAATTAATACATCATCCAGATATACTATTGCAAATTTACCAATAAATTCCTTCAATACTTCATTCATAAGCCTCATAAATGTGCTAGGTGCATTTGATAAACCAAAGGGAATTACCATCTATTCATACAATCTCTCATTTATTTTAAATGTTGTTTTCCACTCATCTCCTTCCCTTATCCTAATTTGATGATACCCACTTTTCAAATCTAGTTTTGAAAAATACCTTGCTCCACTCAAACAATTCATCAAATCTTCAATTCTAAGTAAATGAAATATATACATGATTGTTATCTTGTTAATTTCTCTTGAATAAATGCACATTCTCCAACCTCCATCTTTCTTCGGACTTAATACTATAGGTACTGCACAAGGACTCGAACTTTCTCTGGTCAAACCTTTTTCAACCAATTCTTGCACTTGCTTTCTAATTTCTTCATTTTCTGTAGGAGTCATTCTGTAAGTTGCTTTGTTTTGAAAATTTGATCTTGGAATCAAATCTATCTGATGGCTGATTCTTCTTACAGGTTCTAATTCATCAGGCAAATCATCCACAATAATATCACAATATTTCGCCCACATTTCTTGAATTCCAATTGAAAAATCAGAAATTTTAGTAGAGGTAAATACTACCTTAGGTTTGCAAACTAAAGAAAAATTTACCTCATCATCTTCAATCTGCTACAAGTATTATTTTCCACTCAACAATAAAGCCTTTCGATCAAAATTTTTACTTGATGCATCTTCTTCTTCCATAGGTAACAATTTTTGATTCATACCATCTTTGAAAAACTTGTAAGTGTTTCTCTTTCCATCATGTACTGCTGCTCTGTCATACTACCAAGGTCTACCCAGCAATATGTGACACACATCCATAGGCATCACATCACACATGATTTTATCTTTGTAACTTCCCATTTGAAATTCTATTTCACATTGTTCCTTTACTATCAATTGATGTCCCTTCTGAAGCCATGACACCTTGTAGGGTATTGGATGTTCCCTTGTCTTCAATTTCAACTTCTCTATCACCTCTGTAGAGACCAAGTTATCTATACTGCCACTATAAATTACCAATTGACAACATCTCCCTTGAAATTTGCACACACTTCTTAACAAAGTCTTTCTCTGTGTTGGTTCAACAGGTTCCTTTGTTTGTTTTAACAAAACTTTGTTAACCACCAAAGATTCTCCTTTCTCTGGCATAATTTATTTCTCTTTTATAGGTAACTTTGTTCATTCTTCTTTAGTCTGAGCAACAATTGCATTTCTCTGGTTTGTCCCCACATTCTCTAGACACTCATAGGCTCTATGTCCTAATTTGTTACATCTGTAACATCTAACTTCTATTCCTCTATTTCTGCCTCCTCTTCCTCTGTAAGGATTCCTTCTGCCACTTGTATCACCTTCTGTGGGTGCATACTGAGGTGAGCTGCTGCTAGCTCCATCTCTTGGTGCTGTAGATCTTCCTCTACCACCTTGACTTCCTCTTCCTCAGAAAGTACCTCTTCCTTTGGCATATTTCTTTCTTATGACTTTTTCTTCATCTTTTAAGGCCATTTGGTAAGCCTCTTATAATGTTTTAGGAGACAATATACTTGTCTCATCTCGAATCTCCATTCTAAGACCATTTATGTACCTGGAAATCTTCTCTGCTATATCTTGAATTTGTCCTACTCTTATGCTCACTTTGTAAAATTCTTCTGTGTATTTTTTTACTGTCATTAATCTCTGTCTAAGATTTTACATTTGTCTAAATAATGGAAGCTGATAATCAATAAGAAAAAACTTACTTCTCAACTTTACTACCATTATGTTCCAATTCTTGATTGGCTTCTTACCAACTCTCCTACTTTCTACTTGCACTCCATCCCACCAAAGTGTTGCATGTCCTTTCAACCTTGTGACAGCAAACTTAACTCTCTTTTCTTCACCCATATCTTCATATTCAGAGCATTTATTCATTTCATTGATCCAGTCTATCAACTCTTCTAGATTCAATCCTCCTACAAAATCTGATACTTCAAGTCTAGGTGTGGATGTAGATCCTAAAACTGATCTAAAGAATCTCATCTCAGCAGTAAGCTCAACATTTCCTTCATCTTCTTCTTCAGCTTCAGGTTCACTGACATCTTCAGGATCTCTCTATTGTCTAGTTTCCATTGCTTCCAATCTAGCTTGAATCTGCTACATAGTCTCTAGTACTTCAACATTTGCAACTGGTCTACCTCTTTTTCTATGAGCACCACCTCCTCTACCAATTCTGATAGCCATGTTGGGTTTCTTTTCTGACTTTTGGAAGCTTGTTTAGTGTCTGAAAAATGCTCTGAACTTTGTTCTGATACCACAATTGATGGAAGTGTGGGTGTAAGCATTAAAAAGAGTTTTTCAAATTTTGTTACTCTGTTTTCTAGTTCAGGAGGAATTTGTTCTTGATCGTTATTTTCTCTCTCTTTCATCAAACGTTATTAAATCTACTTCATTTATTTAACAAAATTACATGCAGAAGCAAAAGTCCCCTTTACCCTTCGGAAACATTATAACTCACTTTTAAACAATGTTTAAAAACCTTCAAAGTGTTTAAACTTTCAGAAATGGGTTCTGGACTTCAAAACTTTAATAAAATTCTATTAAGATCATCCGTCGAGTCTTGACCTTTTATTAACCTCCACGCAACTATCGACGTGAACATCGTCGGATCTCAAATGTTTATGATCGAACGACTATCACGTAAGAATAGCCCCAACACTTTATCAAACCAAAGTCACGTGAAATTGGCAGTATTTCCACCGTGACGTGTCACAATATTACTTGATCGCATTCAATTTAATAAAACCACTTGCAGTGCCAAAAGCGGTGCGAAAATAGTGACTGGTTTTTCAAAAACCACCTAACCTACAAACTTTTGTTTTCAATCCTGTTTGGACACAGATTTCTGCTGGTTTACAGTGTTCACCTCAGTTCCTCTTGAATCCTCCTTTCCCACTCTATAATTCAAGAAATATTAATCTATTATCGATTTCCGATCTCAAGCAAGAAACTAGAATTCCTTCAATTTTGTCTGAATCTTTTACACAGAAGTTTAATATACTTAAATTCTCCTTCAGACAGAAGCTAATCACTCTCAGTTTCTACACAGGAAAACATAAATCCAATGGATTCGAAGAGATGAAACCCTCTAGGAATTTTCCAAGAATACAACAGATAAATTCTAAAATTTTATTAAAACAAAGGAAAAACCCTCTCAATCAAATCTTATATGGTCCAAATTCGATTTCCTCCTTCTCGGAGGCTACATTTATAGTTTTTTTACATAACAGTTGACCTCCTCTTAAGGATCAAATTCTCCTAATTTAGATAAAATACCAATTACATAATATCTTCCCTAAATCTATCAACTAAAGGCTAAATATGCTGAATCAAACCTAAAACTGTTCAATTTTCATAGATACCAGTTCAACCCTATCTAGTAAAATTGTAAACTGATAGCTAAAGGTACTAACACCTTTTCTTGTAAACTTTTTTTTGGATTTTTGGAATAATTAATGAAGCCTTTTGTCTCTAAGGCTCATGCTCTTGCATCAGAGATTCTGCTGGCTGGAACTAACTCGATTCTTACCCATACAACTATATTGTTTTGGAATTACTCTGGTAACTAATTAAGTTAAATGTATGGCTTCATTCGACAATTTGAACCCATTAATCAATCAAATTTTTAAAAATTTTCTACACTACTCCAATGTAATAACTTGTATCCACACAGACATGACATTCTACTTAATACTTCAGAACAGATATTGTAGCATCAATAGAATTTTAACAACATACTAGTTAAACATGCATTCCAAATTCTCTGACTAGTTCCTCCCAAACTTAGAGTTCTATCTCCGTAACTCACCCTCGAGCTGAGACCTTTGCTTCCAGTGATAGACAACCCTTTTTCTATCCTGGAGCAACTTATTTAAGCAATGCTTTCCCAAGCCTATTTCTACTTTCTGCATCCAGAAATTTCAGGATGTTTTCATCCTATTTTTCCTAGGCTTTCCTTCAGTGAGGTACTTTAAAGCTGTCTTTTCCACTTTTCCAGCTTTTATTCCTCTTACCAATTACTGTCCTCTTCATTGGGGAAATTAGATATTTCTCTCCAAATATAATTTTTTAGTAAGATTCCTTCCAGGGTTTTCTAGAAGGTTTGGGAAAGTCTAACCTTATCCATATCCTCATGGATATAGGTTTAAGATCTCCATTCTCATTCTAGTCATTGTACACACATAACTATTCCAATTATTGTTATTAATAAATAAAATAAATCCGCACATTGTTTCTCCATTGGAGTCCACTTCCCCTTTGGATTTCTTCAAATGTTAAGTTAAAAAGCATAGCAACTTGGGGTGTTATATATTACCCCTCTAAAAAAACACTGTCCTCGGTGTTGAAAAAACAAAATTAAATAATTCATTGTATAAAAAATGATGGATATTTTTCCATCATTTTAGTTTATCGTTCCCAAGTAGGCTCTTCAACAATAAAGTGCTTCCATTGCACTTTTACTCTAGCTACTATCCGATTTCGAAGACCAATTTCTTTCTGCTCCAAGATTTGAAGTGGCTCTGGAAGGAATTCCCCTTCTGGTTGCACCTACATCACATTCTAATCAATAACGTGATCAGCATCATGTACATATTTTTTTAACAAAGAAACATGAAACACATAATGAACCTTAATATGAATTGGTAAGGCTAATTTATAAGCCAATGGTCCTACTCTTTCCAGCACTTCAAATGGTCCACAATATCGTGGAGCTAATTTTGCACAACTACCTATGTGCAAAGTGCTCCTTTCAGGATTAATCCTCAAATATACATGATCACCCACCCTGAAATCTCTGTGAACTCTCTTTTTGTCTGCATAACCTTTTTGTCGATCTTGAGTTGTCTTGATATTTTTTTGAATCCGTTTTATAATTTTGTCCATTTCTTGCAAAGCTTCTAGGGCAAGTACTAATTTATCTTCAGGTTGGCTCCAGCTTAAAGGAGTGTGACACTTTCTACCATAAATTGCGTCAAATGGACTCATTTTTATGGAAGTTTGGTAGCAGTTGTTGTAGGAAAATTCTACTAAATGTAAATAATCTTCCCATTTGGTTGGCCTATCCATCACATACAATCTTAACATATCTTCCAGAATTTGATTTTTCCTTTTTGTTTGACCATCCGTTTGAGGGTGATAGGCAGTACTAAAGTTCAATTTAGTACCCATGCCTCCAAACAGACTCCTCCAAAAGTCTGCAGTGAAGTTTGTGTCTCTATCTGAAACGATCGTTTTAGGAACCCCGTGTAGCCTTACAATCTCTTTCATGGCCACATTTACTACTTAGGCTCTTCCAAAGGTAGATTGAATAGGTATAAAATGAGTAGCCTTAGTCAAAGTATCCACTACTACCATCATAGAGTCATGTTGATATTTGGTTCTTGGTAAACCAGTTATAAAGTCCATAGAAACAGTTTCCCATTTCCATTCAGAAATCGGTAAGGGATTTAACAATCCAGTTGGATGTTGATGTTCAACATTTACTTGTTGACATTCAATGCATCTATCCAAGTAACTTGCTACATCCTTTTTAATTCCAGGCCAAAAAAATTTATTTTTCAAACCTGTGAGTAATTTCTGGTATCCAGGATGTCTAGAATTATGATTTTTGTGATATTCATCCAGAATTTCCTTCTTTAAAGAGTCTACATTAGGGATGTACAATCTATCTCTATAACAAATCAAACCCTTCTGATTTTGTGTATACCCTTTCATTTCCTTTTTCATCATTTCAGTCTAAAGTTTTTCATACTTTTGATCTTGATCCTCCACTCTTTGCACCAGTCCCTCCAAATTAAAGTTGACACTACTCCCAATGTTACTTATTCCTTGTCAAGCATTTATGCTTAAGGCATCTGCAACTTTGTTCTCTTTTCCCTTGATATGTTTTATTTCCATATCAAACTCACTTAGAAAAGATAGCCACCTAGCTTGTCTAGCGTTCAGGTCTGCTTGAGTGAAGAAATACTTTAGACTAATGTGATCTGTCATCAGCACGAATTTCTTTCCTGGAAGATAGTGTCTGCACATCTTGAGAGCATGTATTACAGCAGCTAACTCAATATCATAAACATTTTAATTTTGTTCATGTTTCTTAAGTTTTCTAGATTCATAAGCTATAACAGAATATACTTATAATAGTACTCCCCCCAATCCTTCTCCACAACCATCTGTGCATACTAAAAACTCCTGATTTGGCTCTGAAATCTTAAGAATAGGTGTTGTAGTAAGTTTCATTTTAAATTGGCCAAAACTATTCTGGAATTTTTCAGTAAATTCAAACTTTACTCCTTTCCTTTGCAATGAAGTTATGGGAGAGGATAACTCTGAAAATATTTCTACAAACCTTCTGTAGTATCCCGCAATTCCCATACAGGATCTTACTGATGATACATCAGTAGGTACATGCCATTCTCTAATTTCTTCTATCGTTTCTAGATCTACAGCAAACCCTTGTTCTGATATTATATGCCCCAAGTATTGAATTTTATCCTTAAAAAACTCACATTTACTAAACTTAGCATGTAACTGATTTTCTTTGAGAGTTTGCAACACAATTATGAGGTGTTCTTGATGCTTTGCCTCACTTTTTGAATAGATTAAAATGTCATCAAAAAATACTAGTAAAAACTTGTCTTAGTATTTATTCAAGACACTATTCATTAAACACATAAAAGTGGCAGGTGCATTAGTTAACCCAAATGGTAGGACCACAAATTCATAGTTTCCATACAGGGCTCTAAATGTTGTCTTGCTGATATCTCCATCTTTCATCCTTAACTGATGGTAACCAGTCCTTAAGTCAATCTTGGAAAAAATTGTTGCCCCTCTAACTTGATCAAAAAGTTCGTCTATCTTGGGTAATGGATATCTATTTTTTATAATCAATTTGTTTAATTGATGGTAATAAATACACATCCGAAAGCTACCATCTTTATTTTTCACAAATAGCATCGGTGCTTCCCAAGGAGATACAATCAGTCTGATGTAACCTCTGTCTAGAAACTCTTATAGTTGCATTTTTAGCTCCATTAATTCAAGGGTGCTCATTCTGTAAGGGGCTCTAGAAACTGGAGTTTCCCAGGCACTAAATCAATTGAAAAATCAATTTCACTCTTAGGAGGAATATGAGGGATTTCATCCGGGAAAACATGTTTAAATTCTCTTATCACTGGTAATGTTTCTAGCCTATTTGCTTCTGTTTGTTGTCCTAACTTTTCTACATGTACACAATACACCTAATACCCTTTTCTAGAAATTATTTTTAACTAAAGGGCTGAGATTTGCCTCACAGATATGGGTTTAGGCTTCCCTTTGATTATTATAGGTTTTTCCTCATAATCAATGCAATGTAAGGTCTTGTCTAAGAAATTCATCATAGCCTTTTGTTTTTCTAACCAGTCCATCCCTATCAGGAAATCATAAGATCCTAATGGCAGAATGTTTCAATTTAATTATGTTTTGTATCCATTTAGATTAATGGTTGTTTGAGGTAACTTGTGAGGTACTTTTTGTTTTGTACCAGTGGGTAACTGTACTAGCCAAGAATGATGAAACTTCTCTGACTTTAATTTGCATTTTTCTACCATTTGAGGACTGATATAACTCAAATATGCACCTGGATCTATTAAAACTATAATAGATTGGTCAGCAATCATACCTTCGATCTCGACCATGGTGGGCTGGTGTTTTGTTTGACGATCTTCTAAGGAAACACTGATTTTGGGGATGTTCCTAGCTACATCATTTACTTTAGTGGCCTCATGCAATACTTGCACTGTTTAGATATTTCTGTGTGGACAGACCCTCAACAAATGAGGTTCTCCGCAACCCCAACACTTAAAAGGTTCCTTCATTTTAATAGTTCCTTCCCTCTTTTTATTTCCATTCATTGGTTTGGACCTAGTTTGAGATTGGGCAGTGTAATTTTCACTCATTTTACTAAATTTCTTTGTCTGGTGGTTCCTACCAATTTTTTCCAAATAGGCTGCTTTCTATTTTTTTCCACTGAAATCACCTTTGTTTGACCAACTCTTTCCTTGCTCCATCTTACCCCTGAATTGCTGGTAGCATAGTCTGGCCTTCCTCACTATTTCATCCATTGTTTTTGGATTATCGAACTCTATTTTATCCTTGTAAATTGTAGGCAAATAGTTCAGAAATCTCTGTACCTTTGCCTTCTCCTATATGATATAAGGTACATATCATAACAGATTTGTGAACTTGGTGACCAACTCATCGATGGTGATTTTTCACAACCTGAGTTAATGAAACTCTTTTTCCTTGGCATCATAGTAGCATTTGTTCAAATATCCGTTTTTGAACTTGACCTGAAAATCCTCCCAAGTCACTATTTTCTCATCAATGGCATGGACCATTTTTGTTTCCTCTGACCACAAGGTAGCCTTACCTTGCAGCTGATAAATAGCAATTTTCCTCTTAATATACTTTCGTATTCGTAAACCTAAAATTAATTTATCATGTTCAGAAGCCATGCCTCAGCATCTTCTTCTTTCTCTTCATCATAGGAGGGAGATTTTATTTTCCAGAATTCACCTTGTAATTCCTTATTTTGTCTAGACTGTTGTCTAGTGGCATCATCTTCCTTAGAATGTTCTGAGAAATTGACTCTTCCCTTCCTCTTCCTTCCGGAACCTTCACCCTCTTCGTTTTTTCGCGAAGTCAATTCCCTTATATGTCTGTCTTTCTCCTCACTAGCTAAAGATAGCCTGTCATTGTGGCTTTTAAGCTGTGCCATTTCTCATTGCATTCTATCCAATTTAGCCATTAATGGAGAATTTGGAGTTGGCATGTTTTCTCCACCACCCAGATCTACATACATCTTGTCCCCTTCAGTCATGGTTCCAGTTGTATTCTTCAGTACTATTCACTGTACAAAAAAATAAAATTAGCAAGATTTAAAATTCATCAAATTTTACAACAACATATATTTTCTGTGTGAGCACATAATTTCCCCAGTGTTTTAGCTAATGCTTTGATACCATTTGTAATATCTCTCAATCACAAAAGATTTTTTTTTCTTTTTTTCTACATAACATTCATACATTAACTGCCTAAATTTAACCACTTCTACTTCAATTTTTAAATTATCATTTTTCCATCATTTAAACACTATCAGAAATTACCATTTCTATTTGCCAATGATATATATATATATATATATATATATTTCCACCTAATGACGTTATTTCACTACGCTCTTACTTAATTTATTTTCTTCTTTTAAACCCTTGGATATTATTAAAATCTGAAATTCTTGAATATTATCCTTAATGCTACTTTCCACTTGGTCCCCTAAGTTATAGAAAATTAGGATATGTATATGAATGCATATTCATAAACATTCATCTTATCAATTATCTATATATCCCACTTAACATATGTACTCACTAAACATATACATATAACCCATTTTTAATTAGATATATAAATATACCACTTTCTACATAGTCTTCCATTTAACTAGTTAACACCCTAACCATCCATAGGAGGTAAATTTTATATACATATCTTTTATTTGATTTACATGGAGTTCTTAGGTAATTTAATTCTCGTTCCACTTGATTATGTTATCACTTCCCAAGTATCCCAACGAATGTTAAAGCTATGCTACCAACTCTTAAATCATCATTCTTATACGAATGACACCTCCCATGGTGGTTGAACTATTAACTTCGAAATCAATTTGGTACATACTCATCGTTCGTATGCCTGGGAGAATTTATGACTAAATAGGAATTTCACCTGACACCTTTAATAATTCTAGCTATGTCCCATGTGACTTGGTACCATAAATTTTAATTCAAGTTGGATTTACGATCTCTCTCAGGATTTCATTTTCAATGGGTTCAAGGAGATCTCAGTACCCATCTCCAAAATGTTTCTCCGCTCTTGAGCACCCAACACGTGGACGGTAGGATGTTTGCATGAATTTAGTGTTTGCATATCATTTTAATTCCTTGTTTCATTCATTGCTTTAGCTCCTCCATTGTTTAGTTGTCGTGTTGTGTTCCAAGATGATGTTCAAGGATATGACATCGACTGAGAGAAAGCTAATAGTGGTTCCTCTTCAATCCTGAACTTTGTCATTATTCTGTCACGGTAAGTGATGTTCATCCTCGCTCACAATTTTCGTTGATTCTACTGTCATGTATGCGTGAAGCTTGTTTGGATTGATACACTCCTGTTATCTGAGTAATTTTGAATGGTTGTAGAATAATATCGAAATTCTTAGTCAACTGTGTATCAAATTTAATTCAATTTCAGTTCACATCACATAAGAATTTTTGTTCCGCATAAGTTCATTTAATTAAGATAAAATGTTGAGTTTCATTCTCGATTGAGTAATTTCAACCGAATGACTTCTCGTAGCCTCTGTTTTCTCAAAACTGAAACCCTGGCTCACGTTTTCTAGTTTTTGGTTTCTCTCTTGGTTGCATATGGGGAAATATTCCTAGTTGTAGAGTTAACCTTTTTCATCGAGGGAACTACGATGCAACTCGAATGCCAGTCTCGGATTCCACGAATTTCAAGAAATATCGAATTTAATTCTCTCCACAACGGTTAGAGGTATAACCTTCTTTAGACCCATTCTTCCCTATTTATATATAGTGCGTTTCTTGTTTAGTATACTCTGCAACATATTTTAATTTGATTTCATGTTGGGTCAATGTACACGCTATGGAGATCATCATACGTTTTACAATCGTAAGGTATAATAGTAATTACATTTTCATAAATGATTACAATCCTTCTTATTATTTCTTTCATATTGTAAACCCACAAAATTTCTCATTAATCTAAATTTTGGTTATTCCCTGTCTGCAGGTATTGTTTGTTTTGGATTTCATTCCAGTTTACATTGCCAACAATTTTCATCTAGTACCATTATTCTAACTAACCGCATGCTAATGTCTTGCATAGGTTAGTTACCAACATACCGGTTCTCTTTGGAACTAAACTTCTATTTCGGCCTTCCGCCGATATGTCTATTTACCATTTCTGTCATTCGAACAATAGTAGCACCGCTACAGCATTTTCATAAGAAGTTGATTTCATATGTATAATGACATTCTGGGTTTTTAGCCCACAATTCCAAACTGTGTAACTCTATATTATTTTTATTCTTATTTTACTGTTTTTTCCTCTCTAGTTCTATAACTAGAGGAAAGTCATGTTTAACTCCTGAAAATTTTTAGGTGAACAGGCATATTGATTTGACTATTGTAGTTAACCTCTTTCTTAATTTATTAATAATTTTAATTCTGATGTTGTGACACATTAGTATAAATAAGGGTCACAGTTAACTCATAACAATTTTCTACATTCTTATATATATATGTGTGTGTGTGTGTGTGTGTGTGTAGAAACATACTTGTGTAACTTTTCTCATACTCATATATATTCATTATAGGTTAATTGAATTCTCTATATTTTAAAGTGGCAGTAATAAAGTAATGACTGTTTCTCTATTATTTGTCTATAATTTCGGTATACTGAAAATTTCCAGTATAGTATGGTTTTAATTTTCTTAACAAAATTATCAAAATAAATGCTTCTTTAACTGGTTTCATTATAATGTTTATCACAGAAACGGAAAGTACTATACTAGTCTCCTATTAACAGTTTGCTTCAATCCAAAAAATTTATGTTTAATGAATTTTTGTATAGCATTTGTTCGTTATTTCTTCTCATATCAATTTCTTCAAAATTGTGAGTACTACTTTATTAATTCAGAAAATATAATTTGTGTTTCCATATATAATAATGATTCTTTTCCTTCAACCAGTATTGTGTAATTTTCTATGAAATTAAGATGAATTAGAACAGACATATATAGTTATAAACATAGTGATAACTTATTGTGACAGGTTTTCTTATGTATATGAGCTTTGCTTTATTTCATATCAGCATATACTATTTTCCATTTTGTAGGTATAACTCTATACCATACTATTACTATAAAATGTTGATTAAATTTAAATATTCATGAGAAATATCTAAATTTAATGATGTTAGATAATATTCCATATTTTAAATTTCTTATGCATCTAATGTCAATTTCAGTTAACTCTCTTAACCTCAGATTTAAATCTATGCTCAGATTTAGAGATTCTGCTAGTTGGAACTAACTCGATTCTTACCCATACAACTATATTGTTTTGGAATTACTCTGGTAACTAATTTAGTTAAATGTATGGCTTCATTCGACAATTTGAACCAATTAATCAGTAAAAATTTTGAAATATTTCTACACTACTCCAATGTAATAACTTGTATCCACACAGGCATGACATTCTACTAAATACTTCAGAACACATATTGTAGCATCAATAGAATTTTAACAACATACTAGTTAGGCATGCATACCAAATTCTCTGACTAGTTCCTCCCAACCTTAGATTTCTATCTCCATAACTCACCCTCGAGCTGAGACCTTTGCTTCCAGTGATAGACAACCCTTTGTCTATCATAGAGTAGCTTATTTAAGCAGTACTTTCCCAAGCCTGTTTCTAATTTCTACATCTAGAAATTTCAGGATGCTTTCTTCTTGTTTTGCCTAGGCTTTCCCCCAGTGAGGTACTTTAAAGCTGTCTTTTCCGTTTTTCTAGCTTTTCTTCCTCTTCCCAATTACTTTCCTCTTCATTGGGGAAATTAGATAGTTCTCTTCAAATCTAATTTTTTAGTAATATTCCTTCCAAGCTTTTCTGGAAGGTTTGGGAAAGTCTAACCTTATCCATATCCTCATGGATCTAGGTTTAAGATCTTCATTCTCATTCTAGTCATTATACACACATAATTATTCCAGTTATTTTTATTATAAATAAAATAAATCCACACATTGTTTCTCCAATTGGGTCCACATCCCCTTTGGATTTGTTCAAATGTTAAGTTAAAAAGCATAGCAACTTGGGGTGTTACAGTATTTGATTAATGTACCTAAATTTACACCCTCCATGTTGCTTTATTGTTGTAAAATGTTAAAAGTGGAGTGTATTAATGTACCTAAATTAACACCTTCCATGTTTCTTTATTCTTTTAAAATGTTAAAAGTGGAATGTTTTATGATGTAATGGATATAAATAATCTAGATTGACATGGCTACAGTGATATGATGATAGTGTAGGTTGATGTTTAAGTTGTAAATTATTGTACATATCAATTATTATAATTATTAAACAATTCGATAAGTGCTAAATCATTCTTCTTATTATGGACATAACTAATTTATGATGGTAGTGTAGGTTGATGTCGAAGTTGTAAAATTATTGTACATATCAATGATGAATGATAGTACAAGCCAAAAATGACATTATTATAAATTATTAAACAATTTTATAAGTGCTAAATCATACTTCTTATTAAGGATATAACTAATTTGTCATAACATAACTCTGATATATAAGCACAGTCTTCAATTCCATTGTTTTGTAGGTAAATTACTATCTTCACATTAAATGATTTTATAAGGTTACTCTAAAACTAAAGGCTTTCTCCCATTAATTAAAGGCAAACTTTAAGCCTAAAATTTGAACCTAAAGTGGTTGAACTTCGATAGGATTTTAGTCTGCCTGTTGAGTGTTAACTTCTACAAGGTTCTATAGGCAGAGTCTGTAAAGGGCCACGTAGTGTTAAATTCTATAAGTTCTAAAGGCAGTCTATAAAGGGCCAGGTAACCTCTAGATCTTATATTTTCTGAAAGGTGACATATCCAGTAAATGCCCCTACAGTCAATCTCCAGAATAGATCTAAATAGAAATTCTTCATTTTAATATCCATAAACCACAACCACTTTAAGGCAAACAATGTACATGTGTCATTTCTTCCATACATGTATCATTCCTGCCATAAATTCTTAGGAAACGTTTTTAAAAGCATGTGTCATGTTGGCTTTCTCCCATTAAATTTAAAGCATGTTTTTAGTAAGTGCATAAAATAATTTTTCAAACCATGTAAATGTCATTTCTCCCACAAACTAAAGGCTTTATCTCATTAATTCAAGGCAAACTTTAAGGCCTAAAAATTGAACCTAAAGTGGCTGAACTCTCATAGGGTTTTGATCTTCCATAGGATTTTAGTCTCTCTCTTGAGTGTTAAATTCTACAAGCCACTAAATATGGTTGAAAAATGGAAATTATGCATAGATGTTTCTTGCTATCCAAATCTAGGTAAAGCAGTGATTACATATGTGCTTTCGAATATTGTGACTAGTAAAGTCGTCCAAAGGAAAATGAATATACTCGGAAGAAGAAAAAACAACGAGGAATATTATATTGCATTGATAGAAGGCTTGGGAACATCTATGGAATATGGGTCAAATGGAATTGTAGTTTTCACCAATTCTAAACTTGTGTGCAACTAGATGAATGGCATGTCCCAAGTTAAGAAGGAGAGGCTAAAAGAACTGCATGGAATAGCAAACAATATTGTTAGCCAATTTTAATTGTTTAGTATAATACATTGTACACATGTGAATAAGATGTCTGTTGATCTATTATGTGGGGCAATGTCAATTTAGGATTCATCTATGAAATATGAATTAGAATTATACGAGGAGATGCCAATGCAAGATTCATCTCTCAAAGATTAATTAGTTTTGAGATGCTCGTCTTCAAAAATTCAAGATTCATCTCTCAATGATGAATTAGTTTTGAGACACTCTTCTTCAAAAATCCAAGATTCATCTCTCAATAATGAATTAGTGTTGAGACGCTCTCCTTCAAAAATTCTTGATGGATATTGTAACATATCTTGGATATTTGTGTGTTTTGTACTTATAAATGTGTCTTTTTTAATGACCATGTGATTTTTTCAATTATATACCAAGTGTGCTCCCACCACACAATGTAAAGCACAAATTGGTGATCTTCACATTCACAACAAGTGGTGAAACTCAAATTTTTATAAAATTAAAATGTGAGGACTTCAACAAATTTTTGTTTAAATGGAGTTTCAGGCTTCTTTTTTAATGACTATGTGTTTTTTTTAATTTTATACCAAGTGTGCTCCCACCATGTAACACGCAATTTGGTGAACTTAACATTTTTATAATTTTTTTTTGCTTAAATTGAGTTTCACACTTCAATTAGTGCTTTGAAAGTTGTGTTTTACATAATTTTTGTACACTAAATTACATTAATTTTTTGAAATTTATTTTGAATTTATTTAAAATAGTAATTTAAAAAAATAATTCTAAATGGTCCACTGTAGATATATAGATATCATGGAGGATGAATGATGAATATCGATAGAATCCCATATCTCTATGAGAGAGGGGGATAAGGGATCGAGGGATGTTCATGGTATTTAAATATAATCTTAAATCTCCATACATATACATACATGTGTGTATGTATGGAATTGATTTTTTATCAATTTTGTGAGTTAAATTAGTTGTTAATAAGTTTAATTTTTTGTTTTTTAGTAGCCAAGAGGAGAAGGGTGTCTACTCCATCAATGGATCATGCCCGTGGTTCACGCAATTGTGGTATGGTTCATGTGATTCAATCAATGAATATGTACATGTATTTATATGTATGAATATATTTTTGAATTGATTATAAATTCATATTTGTTTATAAATTTTCTCTCTCGTCTCGTGAGGTTGGTGGTGGTTCAGATTCCCTTAGAGGGCCATCAATAAGTGTTGGCGGATTGCGTGAAGGTGGTGACATGTATTCTCCCAGAGGTGAATCAACGAATGGTCATGTTGGTTCTCAGTGGGGTTGTTCTATTTCTCAACAGTCTCAAGGTGGGAAAGATGCTAGCCAACCACATCAAAGTGGCCATCAATTTGAATTTTTTTGCATTGAATTTGTACAAATTTGTTTACATGTTTTTTGTTTAATATACAAAATTTTATATATTGATGTAGAGGCTGGAAATTCTTCTCCAAATGTTGCTAAAAAAGGACATAGGGCAGAATGCTTCATTCAAGAAGAAGGTTGTCCACCAACCATGACTTATCTGACAAACATTTCCGATATCCCTTGGGAAACAAACATGCAGCAATGCACCTTAGAAAGGTGTCAACATATTCGTGAAAAATTGAAGAGAGATCTCATGGCTTTGAATCTACCTACTGAGAGTCGAAATGCTTGGAAATAGTTACACGTGCTTTAGGGAAACTAGTATATGTGTACCGAAAGCTTGGGAAAAGCACTTATACTTTTGCAGAAGTCATGAGAAAAATAAAGGAATCAGTGATGGGTCCCGATAAATGGGAGGTTGTTAAACAAACTGTTACAATGGCAATGGCCAAGTCTATGTTTAATTTCAAAGAAGGTCCGAAAAGAAAGATGTTGAAGGTGGGATATTTCAAGCACCCTCATATAGCTCACTATTTGTATGATAGACACCTTGCAACCTATGGAAGACTCCCATGGAACGACGAGGTTTTGCATTATTTTGAAAAATTATTTTATGCAGAATTCTTTTTACAAATGAAACCCAATTATAACAATTACCTTACCTCTATATTTTTTGGTCTTGGGAAAGGTCGATTATGTGACCGTAGGGGCGCTACGCATGATGTTGAGTTGCTTCACCCTGAGCCACCATTAATTAGTCAAACTTTTCGTGTTGAAACTTTGCAGTCAGAGGTGGAAGCCACTTCTCAAAATAGTCAAAAAGCAAGGGATGCCATCATTGACAATTTTCATAGTGGATTGGGTGGATTCGATGTTTGTTTGAATCGACAAAGAGCACGTGAGCATGCACGCGCTAATTTTGTGTATTATATGGATGAAGAGATTGAAAACATGAGTGTTGAATATCTCAAAACATATTCAAAGAATTTTCGCAATGGTTGACAGGACCTAATTGTTCATGAGGAAGAGGGCATGGGAATATTATGTGTTAATGGTTAGGGTTCAATTATTTTAACACATGTACAATTTGTAATAAGTAAATATATACATACATTTGTTTGTATACATTAATCTAACAAAAATGTATCATTATATGTTAATTCCATTTACAGTTTTCACGCTTGATGAATGAAGAAAATGTTAATATCATGGTCGGAGCCTCTGGTTCAAACAATCAAGATGGGTCTCACCATCAATCATACAATCAAGATGGTTCTCACCATCAAAATATCTTGGAAAATGTTAGTGTTTTTTAAGTGAACATGATGATGTAAAATTATTTTTTATCTATTATTATATATATCAAAACATGATGAGATATTTTTAAAATAAATAATTGTGCACACATTTAAATGTACATATATATAATAAAATGTTTTAACAGATTCTGATTCCGTCTAATGTTTTTGGGATGGCGGTACCTTCTTCTTATTTGGGAGATGTACCTTCTACTTCCTTAGGAGATTTTCCAAATCCACAATCACATGTATGGACAATTTTTCACTTTTAAAATTTATGTTTTTAAGTTATCTATTCCACCTCAAAAAGTTCCATTAAAAAATGAGATATATCTATATCTTGAGTTATTTTAAATTTTTTGAATTTTAAGTTTTTGGATATTTTCTTTCTGAATGACTCTTGGGATATGTGCCAAACCCACCAGCAAAAGTATTCAATTTTTCACTTCAGTATATATATGTTTTTAAGTTATAAGCTATCAATTGAAATTTAAAATTTTTATTATAAATTGAGATCTAGATATTTTGAGTTATTTTAAATTTTTTTAATTGTAGGTTTTTGGAGATTTTCTTTTGGAGCCTCTCTTAGGAGATGTGCCAAATCCACCAGCATAAGTACTCAATTTTTCACTTAAATATATATTTTTAAGTTATAATTTATAAATTGAAGTTTAAACGTTTTATAATAAATTGAGATCTTGATCTTGAGTTATTTTATACTTGTAATTCTTTTGAATTTTAGGTTTCTATAGAGGATCTCATTTTTCCACGAACTCTAGTGATGGAGATAGGAACATCCACACCATTTCAACCATTTGAACAAGTTGTATAACTTTTTATTATTATTATTGAAAATAATTTCATATATGAATTTTCATTTGAAATTTTGTAATATATATATATATATATATATATATATATATATATATAATTGTACATGTATATTGTATAGTTTACTATTGGAGATGTTCCTCTGGGGGAAGTTGTAGTGGACGAGCAACAAATGGAGAGGGAACCTCATGAGGTATTGCATGATTTTTTTTTACATGAAGTTCTATATATTCTCACTCAATTTTAAAACATCAAATTTTAATGTTTGTACACATTGTGTATAGGTTCCCCATGCTTCACAAGATAGCTCGAGGATTGTGAATTTGCTGGGAAGGACACTACATACATCTATATTTGATGGATGATGCACATGCACATGTGCAACATTATATTTTCAATAGATTGATTCTTAAATTTACCTTTTTTATATATAGTCTTATCTAGATGTAGTCATATATAACTTGATACTTGATACTTGCGAGATCTACAAATTTTGGACATATTTTATGTGAACTACATTTGCTACATGTGAATGTGATATATAATGTTTTTAAATCTTAATTTTTGGATGGTTGAACTACATTTGGCATGTGAATTAATGTTACAGTGTTATATATAATTTGTTTTGTTTTTAAAACTCATGTTTCAGATGGTTGAACTACATTTGGCATGTGAAGCAATGTTACTTGATACTTGATACTTGTGATCTATAATGTTTTATTTTTAAAACTAAAGTTTTGATACTTGTGATCTATAATGTTTTGTATTTGAAACTCAAGTTTTGGATGGTTGAACTACATTTGGCATGTGAAGTAATGTTGTCTTATAATTTGTTTTATTTTTAAAACTTAAGTTTTGGATGGTTGAACTAAATTGGGCTTGTGAAGTAATGTTGTGATCTATATTAATATTTTTCTTTTGAAAAACTCATGTTTTGGATGGTTGATCTAGAATTGGCATGTGATTCTGATATTATGTTTTGTTTTTAAATTTCAAGTTGTCCTTTTCTAAACAAAAAAAAATTCACATGAATATATGTACATGTAGAAATGATTTCACACATGTTTGAATATATATGTTAAAAAGATTGAAGTATAATACACACACACACACACACACATATATATATATATATATATATATATATATATATAAACAATCATAAGATTCTAGGTCTTGTTAGATGTGTCAAACAATCATAAAATTTTAAAAATGCATTCTATAATGTATATATATCTAGTACGTGCAACATTTTTCATCAATGCCAATAAGATTTATCTACTTTCAGTTGATTTCATTCTAAAACATATATATTCAGTACATGAAACAATTTTCATCAATGCACATAGTAAAACTACTTGAACAGTTAATTGCATTCTAGAACATATATATATGTCCAATATGTGCAACATTTTTCATCAATGCACATAGAAAAGCTACTTTCAATTAATTGCATTCTAGAATATATATATCCATTACTTGCAACATTTTTCATTAATGCACATAGAAAATCTACTTTCAGTTTTAATTGCATTCTAGAACATATTGATGCAGGAGCATTAGGCAAAGAGAAATACTTTGTAATTATTAAAACTTAGGGGTTTTTAAGTTTTTAAAAGAGCTAGATTTTTATGAATGATTTGAGTGGGGTTTATGTATTTTTAATTAAATATTGTAAATAATTCTCAAATGTTTGAGAATATTAGAGAAGTTAGTCAGTTGAGGATGCAAAGGGATGAAATATTTTTCTAAATATTAATTTAGAAATTAGTTTCATCAATTATGGGTGAGAGAGGATCCTTAGGGATTCAAGAGTGATTTTAAGATTTTGTTGAGAAGTTGAAGGGATTGAATTTAAATTAGATCATTTTAAAATTGTATAAATTATCAAGCCTCAAAGGCATTGAAAATGAGAGAGAGAGAGTGTGAGTAGAGAGCAGGGGTTTCTACTTAGAAGCCTTCGAGAAGATTGTAAAAGGGCCGAAGATTTGGAAACCAGGCCAAGAAAGGATATTTTATGTAAGTATTGTGTGTATTAAATACATAATTTGATTTTTGAAGTTTATGCCATATTTGAATTTATGTGTTCAATATACGAAGAGATGATTCAATATGTTTGAATCCACATCGATCTTGTGTGAAAACCACAATACAATTGAGTCTGCGGTGTTGTATTGAACCAATGTATAATGCTGTTCTTTTGGATTTCATTGCTATTCACATAAATCTATGGCAACACTCGTTGGGTGGAATCGGAGGAGATTCGATTTATAAATCAATGTTAGTTTTTATATTATAAACCCCAATCCAGAATCGTTGAATTTTGAATGCGCTATTTTCATGCGCAAAAGTTTCAATAGGCATTAAAGAAGTTCGATGAAGGAGTGCTAGGATGGCATTGAATTGTTGAATATACATTGACCTGTTTGATGAGTCGATGTCTGTGCAATCGATTTACAAGAGTCCAGACGGAGGAGACAAGATTTTAATGGTTCAATTTTTTTATATGAGCTATTCTACAGTGAATTGACATCTGAAATTGAACAGAGGAAATGCAAGTCAACTTCTTCTAAGTTGAGCCTGGCAAAGTCGGTGATTTGTAGCGCTGGAGAATTACCGAAGTCTAGTCTGGAAAGTCATTGAAATTGCAACTGGCGATGCAGAAGAAATCGTACTGAATCCATTGAGTTAAAATCCAGATATGTTTATGCAAGCGTTGGATATTTGACAACGATTCCAATTGTTAATGCAAAGGAAGGCGTTGAAAAGGTGGAATGAACCAGCATTGGAACGGATCAATGTGAGATTCGTTTGGTTATTAAACACTGAATATGCAGAGTTATGGTGCTAGAAACTAAATTAAGAATTAGACCTGAATTGCGCAGCAGAAAATTGTCAGACGGGTTCAATTGGCATAATATGAAATCGATTTTAATGTTGACTTGTTTTTTTATCTAAATGTATTGTTGAGCACAGTGTGAAGGGTGCACGTCTGAGTTTGAAATACAGTGAAGAAAAAAAAAGAATTCATGTTTGAAGCTGCCAGAAAAGAACAAATCGTGTGGAAAATTGTGTGAGCTTTGATTTGTGCGCGAATCAGTCACTAGCGGAATTGGTGAGTAAGCTCTTATTAAATTTATAACCCAACGTAGCTATGGAATATCATGGATGTATGGTCAAATGAATGTATAGCCGTGGGATAAGTTTGGTATACCACATATTGAAATGCTTAAATTATTGGCATGATAATGTGTAGTTTGAAGAGTATACAGATTAATGCTTACTAATATCCATATTTGCAAGTGTGAGATTTCAAAAGCTATGGACCATTATTATTTTGAATGAAAAGTTTGAATATTTATTTGAATAGTCATAAAAAGGGGTTATTGAATAAGACTGAGTATGGCATGAGAAGGGATCTCGCTTGGAATAAACGAAAGGAGGAATTTTTTTGATAAAATGGAGTCGACTATGGTTCCATAACCATGTGTTTAAAATTGAAGTGTGAAATTTTTGAGCTTCGGCAAAAGTTTATGAAATTTCCCAATAAATGGAATTACTTGGCATGGAATTGGAATTGCATTTTTATATGCATGGTATTGTAGAGATTCTGGGTATTGTAGGGTTTGCCCCTGCATCAAGTGGTATCAGAGCAAGAAGGCTCTGTTGAAGATATTTGTTTTTCTGAATGAGTGCAGGAAGGTTCTGTTGAACTGAAGTGTATTTTATTTTGAATGTGTGATGAACACTGAAAGGAATATAATATTCTAAATATGATATCTAAAGGTACACAATTGCAGTGAACAGGATTGCGGAAATGAATGGAGGAAAAGATCATGCAGGATCTTAAAGGTGAGATAATTTTATGATTTGAAATTTGTGATTAAAGTTTATGGTTGTAGACAAGATGATGGCAGTGAACCTGATATTCAGCTAGAGGCTGGATAGGGAGGAAAGTTGAAGTGTTCTGAAGAGAAGGTGAGCTGAAGAGATAGCCTAGAGAGAGCATAAGAGAATGCTCAAGAGGTTCTAGAGGTAGTGAACCAGTACTTGCCAAAAGACCGGGTCCAGTGAAGTGGATTGGTGAGGTAAGTAGCAGTAGGAGAGCTTGTTGTTGCAGAGGCTAGTGCAACTCATGGTGAGTGATAAACTCATAGAGAATATTATCATGGAGGATCAGAGAAGAGGTTTAGAGGAATGCCACGGAGGTGAGATGACTGATAAAGTCAGAGAAAGAGAAATTACAGTAATGAAGATACAATTGCAGGTACTCTAGGAATGGCTGCAATAGGAGGAAAACCAGAAAGGAGGATGGATCTTTCCACGAAAGGGAAAGAGAGTGATTTGGCAACCGTTGCAGATGAAGTTTAGGCAAAGTGTGATTTCCTTATTGAAGGAGGAACTTAGAGTTCTTGAGCCAGAGATGGAATTTGAAGATTCTACACACAAATCTGTTCAAAGGGAAGTGTTGGAGGAAGCAGTCAAGACTGAAAATTCTTGCGGTTTTAAAACTAATAAGTTGTGTGTGTTTGTAGGTACAGCACAGGGAGATGAGAAAGCTTTAGAGTTTGTTCAAGAAGAATTGAATCTGAAGTCTGTTCAGATCAATGCTAAAATAGAAAAATCTCAGGAGGAAATGAAGACAAAGGAGTCTAATCAGAATGTTGGTGCAGAGAGAGAAGGACCAGCTGATGATGAGTCAAGAACTGGTGAAGGTATAGAAAATTGTGTGAAGTTTCCAAATTCTACTCCTAATGAAATTGTTGAATTGTATAGGAAATTAGATCTTCAGAGAAGAGAATTGGAGAAGCAGAGAATTTACACACAGGATAATTTGCTGAAGAAGCAAGGTAAGAAAGTCTTCATGAATGACAGTCATGAAGCAGAAGATGGAAAGAAGGAGAGACTAGCTGATAGTATCATGGTGAATGAAAATCAACATACTGATATGTTAACAAAGGAGTTGGAAAGGAACTCAGAGCAACATACTGAAGTGTTGCCAGAGAAATCTGAGGAGAAATCCAGTGAAGATTTTCTGAGTCCTAAAGAAGGCTTGGAACTGCAGAGAGAAAACTGGGTGACTGAATTAACAAGTGAGACCATTGGGTCTTGTGATTTTGAAGCTGAAAATTTGATTGTGTATATAGGTGATGCAGAGGACAGTCCATCACTTGGAATTGTCTTGGAAGAAGAAGAACTGTTGTAGAAAGAAGATGAGACAATCATGTCTCATAAGCAGAGGCTTGTTACCATGGGTGACAAGAAAGAGTTGGCTTGTCTGAATAGCCAAGAGAGAACTGTGGGGAAAAATTTTGGAACTGCTACAGTGTTAGAGGATGAGGCTACAGTGTTTGAAGAACTTGATTTGATTTCCAGAATCAATCAAGATGATGATGGACAATTACTGAAGATTTTCAAAGGGGAAGATGAATGTTATGCTGGAACAAATTTGCAGCATGTTGATGAAATGCTTGAGAAGAAATGGCTAAAATGTTTGCTGGAGACATTTGAACCAGAGAAAGAAGTTGTAGGCACTGAAGTAAATTTTCTTGAAGTTGTGAAAGGAGCAGATACTAGTTTGTTAAAATTGATTTTTCTTACTAGTATACAAACAGAGATAAATGGATATGTTACTGCAGGAAGAGAATTAAATGATAATTTATTTTCTGAAGATAAATTTGCAAGTGATGAGCAAAAGAATGTTGCAGAGGGATATGAAGTTTGGGAGGCAACAACATGTGGGGTGACCTTTGCAGGAGTAAAACCTGAGGCAAATAAGGCAACATTGACAGCAGCAACATCAATGTTGACAGCAAGAAGAGCAGTAACAGCAGAAGCAGCTACAGCAGCTGAATTAACAGAAATTGGAGATAGCAACAGGCTGGACATAGAGATTGAAAGCATCAAAAGACTGATGATGAAGGTGTCTCAGAGGCAGCAGACAACAGAAAAAAAGCAGAATAATTTTAGCAAGGGAAATACAAAAGTAGAGTATGAAAGCATAGTTGGAGACAGGATGCAGAACAAGATATGGAAACCTGGAGAAAAGCAACAAGAAACAGCAGATGATGACTTGCAGAACAAAGTATGGGATCCGGGAAGACAAGGACAAAGACTTAAAATGCATGATCAGGAGATCATAATCATTTTCAACCTTGGAAGTCTGATGCAGGAGCATTAGGCAAAGAGAAATACTTTGCAATTATTAAAACTTAGGGGTTCTTATGTTTTTAAAATAACTAGATTTTTATGAATGATTCGAGTGGGGTTTATGTATTTTTAATTAAATATTGTAAATAATTCTCAAATGTTTGAGAATATGAGAGAATTTATTCAATTGAGGATGTAAAGGGATGAGAGATTTTTCTAAATATTAATTTAGAAATTAGTTTAATTAATTATGGGTGAGAGAGGATCCTTAGGGATTCAAGAGTGATTTTAGGATTTTGTTGAGAAGTTGAAGGGATTGAATTTAAATTAGATCATTTTAAAATTGTATAAATTATCAATCCTTAAAGGCATTGAAAATGAGAGAGAGAGAGTGTGAGTAGAGAGCAAGGGTTTCTACTTAGAAGCCTTCGAGCAGATTGTAAAAGGGCCAAAGATTTGGAAACCAAGCCAAGAAAGGAGATTTTATGTAAGTATTGTGTGTATTTAATACATAATTTGATTTCTCAAGTTTATGCCATATTTGAATTTATGTGTTCAATATACGAAGACATGATTCGATATGTTTGAATGCACGTTGATCTTGTGTGAAAACCACAATACAATTGAGTCTGCGGTGTTGTATTGAACCAATGTATAATGTTGTTCTTTTGGATTTCATTGCTATTAACATAAATCTGTGGCAACATTCATTGGGTGGAATTGGAGGAGATTCGATTTATAAATCAATGTTAGTTTTTATATTATAAACCCCAATACAGAATCGTTGAATGTTGAATGCACTATTTTCATGCGCAAAAGTTTCAATAGGCATTAAAGAAGTTCGATGAAGGAGTGCTAGGATGGCATTGAACTGTTGAATATACATTGACCTGTTTGATGAGTCAATGTCTGTGCAATCTATTTACAAGAGTCCAAATGGAGGAGACAAGATTTTAATGGTTCAATTTCTTTATATGAGCTATTCTACAGTCAACTGACATCTGAAATTGAACAGAGGAAATGCAAGTCAACTTCTTCTAAGTTGAGCTTGGCAAAGTCGGTGATTTGAGGCGCTGGAGAATTACCAAAGTATAGTCTGGAAAATCGTTGAAATTGCAACTGGGGACGCAAAAGAAATTGTACTGAATCCGTTGAGTTAAAATTCAGATTTGGTTATGCAAGCATTGGATATCTGACATCGATTCCAATTGTTAATGCAGAGGAAGGCATTGAAAAGGTGGAATGAACCAGCATTGGAACGGATCAATGTGAGATTCATTGGGTTATTAAACACTGAATATGCATATTTATGGTGCTAGAAACTAAATTAAGAATTAGACCTGAATTGCGCAGCAGAAAATTGTCAGACGGGTTCGATTGGCATAATATGAAATCGATTTTAATGTCGACTTATTTTTTTATCTGAATGTACTGTTGAGCACTGTGTGAAGGGTGCAGGTCTAAGTCTGAAATATAGTGAAGAACAAAAAATAATTCTTGTTTGAAGCTGCCAGAAAAGAGAAAATCGTGTGGAAAACTGTGCGAGCTTTGATTTGTATGCGAATTAGTCACTGGTGGAATTGGTGAGTAATCTCTTATTAAATTTATAACCCAACGTAGCTATGGAATATCATGGATGTATGGTCAAATGAATGTATAGCCGTGGGACAAGTTTGGTATACCACAGATCGAAATGCTTAAATTATTGGCATGATAATGTGTAGTTTGAAGATTATACATATTAATGCTTACTAATATCCAGATTTGCAAGTGTGAGATTTCAAAAGCTATGGACCATTATTATTTTGAATGAAAAGTTTGAATATTTATTCGAATAGTCATAAAAAGGGGTTATTGAATAAGACCGAGTATGGCATGAGAAGGTATCTCGCTTGGAATAAACGAAAGGAGGAATTTTTTTGATAAAATGGAGTCGACTATGGTTCCATAACCATGTGTTTAAAATTGAAGTGTGAAATTTTTGAGCTTCCGCAAAAGTTTATGAAATTTCCCAATAAATGGAATTACTTGGCATGGTTTTGGAATTGCATTTTTATATGCATAGTATTGTAGAGATTCTAGGTATTGCAGGGTTTACTCCTGCATCACATATATATATATATATATCCAATACATGCAACATTTTTATCAATGCATGTATAGAAAAGCTACTTTCGGTTGATACTGGTGTGCATGCATCAAAACAATGTACATGTGCAAACACTTGCACAGCTAACATAAGAAGGCAACTCAATTTTTAGTTGAGTTTTGGAAGTTCTAAAACATGAATCCAAAGAGAATAAATTGTTGGGAAGTTCAATCAAAAAAGTTCCAATGGAACGCCATCTTCAATGATCCGTTCATGATTGGATTTTGAGATTTTCCATTTCTTAATTTTCATTTTTTTCTTTCTTTGATCCTCTATCAACTTTATATGTGCTTCACACACCCAGTGACTATATTGAGAACTTATGACATCAGGTTCATAGTCTTCAAACTAAACAAAATCCCCACTTCGATTAGTTTGTCTAAAAATATAACCTTTCAGTATAATAGATCCTCTTTCATATGGAAACCCATGATCATTATAGTTTTCTAATAATTTCATTTTTCATTTAGTGCAACGCATCAAATAATACTTCACATTTTCATCGTTTTTAGTAGGTGAAATTACAACAAAAACTTCTCCTGCACAATAAAACAAACTTAAACTTAAGTATTTAAATTTATTTCTAGATCTCTATCATTTGAAAGCAATTCCAATGTTACCTTCTCTAACAATATCAGAAACTCAATCACCATCAGATGATATTGTAGTCTCCTCTGATTGCATTTCTTCAAACATTGTAACAAACCTTTTCCCCTCTGTATTTAGCTCTATATGTTTCCAATCTCTTACATACATTTTGTTTTCACAAATGTCATTGGATTATGTGTTTCCTATGCAAACATGACAAAAACAAGAATATTTTCTTTTATCCAATGCAAACACATTTGTGGATAACTTTGTTTTAATTGAATGCAATTTTTGATTCCCTTATATGGTTTCAACGTCATTTCCAATTGATATATCTACATCTTCGATCCTAATAGTCCAAAAAACCTATATATGGAGAATTCAAAGAAGAATACAAATATGATATCAAAATACCATCAATGATAATCATTGGGATAAATGTAAACTGTTTAGAATTAGATATCTAATAAAAATTAATTTGAATGTACCTTCGCACTTCCTTGATCAGTTAGTCTCATGGCTTAGAGCAGTGATGCACAATTGAACAACTTCTTTAGCATCCACAAGCTGGTTTGCAGAGGGGTTCATTTGAAATCTTCGAAGTGCTCATTCTATGCATGCCCCTGAATTGTCCTGTTCTCCTTTTCCATGGTCAGTCTCAAAGAAATTCCAAAAATGTATAATGTATGTTTTCTTATGAAGACAACACAACCAAAATAATCATCGTGAAGATTTGAATTGAACTGCGCATCCATCTGACCATATCCAATGTTCATTCAATTTTATTCCATGACTTTTCAAAGCGTCATAAATCTTTCCAAAACAATGTTGTACAAAATATGTATCATGTGTACGATCATCACTGATATAAAAGTGATATTCTTTAATAACATGTTGATTTTCATTGGTGCTTTCCATATGATCGATATTTTTTTAGCATGTCTATATATAATATGGATGAGCATGGAGACTTAGTCAGAATGATAATATTCACTCTCAATTTCTTTTTGTGGAACAAATGTGTAGTTTTCTGCAAAATCAATTACTAACAAAATGGTCCTTGGTGGAAAAAATTCACGGGATTTTTTGAATTTCAAGTCTTTCCATTGACCTCTATGGGAATGCAAGGTATATTTTTAAATTTCTACCTCACAATTTCTCAAAAAATCTATCACAAAAATTACTTCTTCTTGTAATTCAATTCTTTTAGCACTATTTGAACCTTGAATCGATGTATGGATATATTCATATCTCTTCCATTTCACTTTCATGTTGGAAAATGTGTTGAGGAGGTAAATCCCCTCTGCGGACAGAGGCGATCCCTACTAGCCCAGCAGGGGTCTAGCAACAAACAAACAATGCTATGACGCAAGCTCCTAGTTACGAATGAAAGAGCTAGGGATAGAAGCCTACCTGGATTCCAACGCTACGATCTGAAGAAGAAGTGTCCCCGTCCTTCAGCCCTGGCAGATCACAATCCTTCCACGATCTCCGCGGATGAACACCTGCACATAGAAGAAATGAACAGATACAAGCATAGAAACCAGCATGCGTAACTAAACATAGGTCAGAAAAGATATTACTCGCATTAACATCATGGAAAACGGAGTGGAAACATAATCATAGTCATCTATTAAGTGATAAACGAATAGAAGTTACAACCAAGTTCTGACGTCGCAGCCTCCTTCGTACGGGTCCCCGGTCGTCCACGTCTCGCAAAGCTCGCCAAGGAAAGGGAAAACCTCTCCAGAGTCTCGTAACAATGGTCTCCTCACTTGAGTTGGCCTTAAGGGAAAGAAGGGATTCTTTACAGCACAAAGGCTCTTGGGAATAGGGAGATGCAAAGCTTCGGCACTTCAAGACTAGCTTGCCATGGATTTGAGCAGGCTTTTATAGATGAGGAAGGAGGGAGTTGGGATCCCTATTATTATGGGATTGGCCCTATCAACAAGGAAGGTTCCATGGAAGGTGGCAAAACCACTTCCCTTCCATAGAACTCCCGCAGCCAAACCTCCCAACTCAAGATAGGAAATGGTTGTGAGTTTGTTTGAACTCAACTTCCGCCATCCATATTTAAAAAACGATTACAAATGTGAGGCTCGATTCTTTAACTCTGACGGAAGCAAGTAAACGCGACCTCTTTACAGGATTTCCCTGATTGGCGCGAGTACTGAACTGTCTACCCGCGCCAATGCAAAAAGAGCTGTTTTTCATGAGTTTTGCAAGGAGATGTCTCAAGGGAAAATAAAGCTCATGCTCAGAGGGATGCATTGATGATTTTTTCAAGGCATGACAATGTTCACAGGTCACGAAATGGGTCCTCCATTGTGTGGGACGGGGAATGGTAAGGACGGTGACAAATTATTGTGTAACACAATGATTGATCATTTATATCAGTACGATATTTATTTTGAAATTTAGTCAAATTTCCATAATAATAGCATTTTTTACCACCATAACATTTCTTTTCATAAAATAATTCATCACTTTCTCTTTCACATAGAATTTGAGATATGAAATCACAGATAGTGGAAGGAGGAGGTGAATCTTTCCAAAATGTTCTGCCAAAATTAAGGAATGTGTCATAATATAACTGAAATTCCACATGATAACGACAATAACATGTGTCACCTACGGTGACAGGTTTTACATGCCATGGTTTTTGTTGAACAAAAGCACTGATTGAGACATGAATTTTATGATTCTCTTCTTTGAACTTGTCAAACAACTCTATCTGATTGGTTTCCAAGAAATGTTTTTCATGTTCTTTGCACTAATTTCGTGCTATTCTTCTTCGCATCACATCCCTTGCATTTGGCGAAACACATGAATGTTTATTCCAATATTAATATATTGTTTTTTTAACATTTTCTCCATGTCTATCTTTGTATGGTTGCTTACAAATAGCTCTTCAACAAGAGAGTTCATCATTTACATCTATTTGCAACTGAAATTTCCAATGTTTATGCAATGTTTTTCGTGAGGTTCCTAATGCTTGTGTCATAGATTTTACCAAGCGATTCTCTTTAGTACTTGATGAAACCACTGCCATATGTATTTCTCTACGTACAACTGAAACATCTTTCTGTCTAGATCTTCTAATTGAATTTATAGCACTATTTATATTTTGTATCAGATTTTCCTTCATTTTTTTTATCTTTTGTTGATTTTAGAATACCCAATAAAGTCATAGCTTCTTTTAATTTCTTTAATGATAGGGGACCTTTCAACATTTGGGCTTGAACTGTCACATTTTCCTTTATGAAGTACGTATCAAAAATGTGTTTAACATGATATCGTATAACATGGTAAGGTCTTTTATCTCCATATGTGTGAGTGTCAACATTTTCTAACATCTCATCACCGACATTGATTTCATCTGTACATATTCGAAAGAATAGTACAAATAAGTTTACATATTCAATAAATAACTAAATTAATAAATATGTTTAATTTCAATAATACATGCATGTGTTCAACATATATATATACATATCTTGTGATTCAATTTCCTTACTTGAATTTCTTTCAACATTTTGACCATCTTCAATCATTGGTTAAATATCTCTTTTACTTTGTCTTTCAAAATTTTGTATCTCATCATCAATGTTTTTAGGAATATCTCTCTCTGTTTACATTGCAAAATATTTTTCAAATTAGTTGATCAAATAAAAGTTAAGCTTCACATCTTAACTAGGAAAATTGTAAAATCAAATTCATAATATTTACATTTACATACCTGCTTCAACTTTTAGTTGAGGTTGATTTTCCCTTCCAATATTTGAGAGTGCTTCTCTCTTCCTTTTTCTAGATTCTCTCATCTCTTCTCTACATTCCTCAGGGTCTCTTTTTCGATCATATTTTCTCGTGCAATTCCTTCGATTTCCCATGATAATAGAGTATGAAGTTCAAAAAATTTCACTCAAAAATTTAGACAAAAACTCAATTAAAAATAACATCACAAATCATTTAATTTAAAAAATAAAAAAACTCATTTTAAAAATTTTCCAAAAAATACATACGTCAATCCAAAACTCTTACCTTAAAAAATCCAAGAAAAAAATGTCTTACAAAAATGAAATGAAGCTCAAAATATTTCCTTCCAAGTGCTGCAAAAAAAATTCATTTAAAAAGTTAGACAAAAACTCATTTTAAAAAATCATTATCAAAGCCTTACTTCAACCCAAAACATGTACTCTAAAAAAATGTCACGTCAAAAAATACCTCCAAAAAATGTCCATTGAAAATTAATTCCAACTTCTTAAAAAATGCCACTTTAAAAAATAAGTCAAAAAATCCTCTAAAAAAATATCACTTTTAAAAAATACCTCCAAAAAATCTCCTTTGAATATTAAGCCTAAAAAGAGTCCTTTCAAAATGAAGCCTTTATTGTCAACCTCGGTTTTGCAGAAAATTTAAAAAAAACTGCTTCGAAGAACCAGATGTAACTTTTAAAATGAATTAAATTTTTGGAAATGGTTTGATATACAAGTAAATCGATATGTTGTGAAAAATTTTGTTTCTCCAATCCTTGATATTCTCCAACATATTCACGTAAATCAAGAAAAAAATGGTAGTTTCAAAATGATTACATATTTTGTTATTGTAGCTTAAATCATGTGTTAGGATCCCACACGTGTGAGCTAGGTATATTACAAGGCATTTACTAGTGTATTAATCCCATGTAGCACCTAATTTACCATGCTTTGAGGAAGAAAAACATATTTTATAATTTTGACTTTTTTCCCCTCCATTCGTGCAAGTGTAGACTTAAGTACTAAACTATTGAAATGGTACTGAACCAAGTATTGAACTGCCAAATTGTTACTGAGCTTGTAGAGAAATAGAAATTTTCATATTCGAACATGTTTCTTGGCCACATAACTACATTAGTAAACCTTTATTTATAAAAAAATGTTAAAAACACATTTAACCATTAAAAATATAAGAAATCCATCATAATTAACAAGAAGATGAAAGAGGTACATTTAGAAAAAATTTGATGGTATAATTGTTATTGTAACTTACATAAATGCGAGAATATGACTTACAAATAGAGGCTTTATATATTGAATGATATGACATATTTAGAGCCCAACATTCCCCCATTCCTAAGATTTTGCATGACCTTGTGCAAAAAAAATCATCACCTATGTCATTCTTTCTTAGTGCATGTGATTAAAGGTGAATTCACGTACCATCATAGACTTGATATGTTTCACAAGACGGTAGAAAAAATTAAGGACAAACAAAATATGGGCAAGGAAGGGATGGTGGATGATATAAGGTAAGGATGAGAATAAGGGTTGGAAACTTTGTATGACCGTTATTCACTTTGTGGTTATTTTCTTCGATAAAAAATAATGAATTCATATTCCTATTGAGACCATTCAGATGATGATTTTAAGAATTCTGTATGATGTACAAGGAGAATACACTATAGATGTAGCTTTATTCATGTACCATGATACTAATTCATTATTATGGTCTTGCTAGAATATGCATTGATGGATTTGAAAATGGGGGGTTTAATGGTGGTTTAAGAAAAATAGAGATTTATAGCTTAGGATGTGGTTAATCATTAGGCTTCCTTAAATTCTAATGAGCTAAAGAGCCTTTTAACATTTTTTACCTCAAGTATAACTTTTGAATTTTTATTTGTACAATAGGCTGCAATGGAAGTTGTATGAAGCTGAAGATGAGGGAGAGTAAGGCTGAGAGTCTACAATGATCTGGAAGAGCTGCAGTTAATGAGTGCCAATATGAGATGTTGAAGGAATATGAAGAGAATGAACCAAACATGTTGAAAAGGTACCAACAACCACTCCCCCATTCCTAAGGTTTTGCATGTCCTCATGCCAACAAGGTGAGGTACTGAAGAGGTGAGGAGGGTTGTTGTGATGGCTCTAGTACAAAGGAACTTGAAAAGAAAAATAATGGAACTAATGAAAAATAATAATTCAACTCAGAATTATTAAAATGATCAAAAACTAACACAAGCATAAAACAAATTCCAAATAACTCATTGCCTATGATTTCATCATTTCTTAATAGTTTTATTTTCAATAAGATAATATCCATCTTTAGCAAATGATGGAAAAATGAAAAATTAGTTATTACTATCTAAATCCCAAAGTCTTATAGTCATAGAACTATTACAAATAATCTTTACAGTTGGAATTTATTAATTCTCAATGATCATAGGTCCCACTTCTCAGATAGTTAATCTTAGGTATAGTATGAAAAGCCAAGGATAGAGGACTCAAGGCTACTTTAAGGCCATTATTTAGCAACAAATTTATGGAGTTCATTTTTCCTTTGACTTGATCCACACATGCTTCCTTTTGGTTGTAACACTATAGAGTAACCATCATATGTTTAGAAAAAAAGCCTTGGTTTGGTTGACATTTCTTTAGGAAGAATGCCCCATTGGCCACGAGCATCCATAGCCCCAATGGGTTTTCTGAGTGGTATCATAGGTCAATGCTCACTGCCAGTAGTCATACATAGCCTCGACGAGTTAAACTCTTAAACCTACTTTACAATGAAGGCTCTAGTGCCATTTTTCCTACCATTTTAGGTTTATATTATGGACACTGATTTTGCAATTGGTAGATTGGTGAGCATCCTCAAAAATCCCATTAAAGGCATAGGATGGCACCTTTCAGAGTGACTTAGATTACCTGCATAATGTCTTAGATGCATACAATACTTATAGGTATTCAGAGGACATAGCATTAATGGGAAATTTTTAATGTGAGATGGATGAGACTACCAAATAATAACCAAAACACACCTAAATTCCTACTAATAATAGTTTCTATGTATTATTTTAAGTGCAATGTTCCACCATGAGTAGAGACTTCAGTAACTCTTTTGCAAGTCTTAATAAAAATTCTCAGATGTCATGTTTTTGGTTTTGTGGTTATATATTGAAGTTCATTTTTTTTTCATTGGTATCATTGTATGGGCCTCTTAACTTTGTTATGATCCCCTTAGTACGTTTTGCTAAATATATTATGAGTAACTATTGTGTATTGGTAATCAAAAATATATATGAATAAGAAAAATGAAATTCTAAAGTAGAAAATATATATCAACTATGAATAGTTTGGAATTATCATTCAATTAAACTTTTATAAAAACAATTTTTTATTCAATCATCTTTAGGAGATAACAGTATTAAAAACAGATAAGTAATGATAAAGCATGAATGTAGCATTTTTAACAACTTAAGGTAAAAGAAAATATGTCGTCAAATACTCCCCTAAGTGTTCCATTCTGTTAATGAAGATGCCTTTTCCACTTTTGAAAATATTCTTCTACTATTTAAGAATCCCAAATGAAAGATATCCTTAAATCTTGCTTTGTGTTTCAAAATAGAAAATTGCTACCAAAATTATGGGTACTGGGATGGAATTGAGTACCGAAATTCTGGAAATTGAAATTTTGGGCAGTGGTACTGAACTCAATACCGAATTGAGTACCAAAATTTGGTAAATTAAAATTATGGGTATTGGTTTGATGAAATATGGTACCAGACAGTTGGTATGCAGTACACAACAATGTTGCAATGGAATCATTTCCAAATTCTCATTAGATTCCAAATTGTTTTTATCATAGCTTACTTTATTGAATATAAAAAACAAGAAACGAGTCTAAGTATCAAAAGGAATAATAGGTTAGAAATAATTGTGGTAGCTGAATCATGTTGTTGTTTGAAATAAGATTGAACAACAATCTTCATTAAAATAATATGAAAATGAAATAGACCTCAATATAAATATGCAATAGGAATGTAGATCTCTCATTTTCAACGATTGATTTATAGTTATTAACATCCCCACTTTTACAAAATAAATGAGAAATATGATGCACTATATTTTAGAACTAAACTAATTATTATATGCAACAATTATTTATTTATTTTCTTACTATCTTATTGTACTCGAGAATAATAAATTCCTCTCCTCAAGTATATGAGTATTTCCAATGTAACCATGTGAGTAATAGGTGTGAAAATGCATTCATGCTTGAGTTTAAAATATAATATTCAATGCATACCTGAGTATGAAGTATCGAAAATTTTAATGATGATATCAAGAAGGAAGAATGAAGGAGGGGTATAGCCTTATAATTTCTTGAATCAAATTTTCAATAAAATAAAAATGTTTTTGGTTTACCTCTTTATCTGAATCATTTAGCATATACTCCTTTACTATGGCATGCATATATTCTATTATGAAATGACTATCCTCTTGTGTTCTTAGAGGATCCACATATAGACATGTTGAAAATTCTTCAACCTTAGGTTCTAATGGTTTATCTCCATTGGATGGGGTCCATGATTCTTTAATTTCATCGACAAGATTGAAAAGGTGAAGATATCCTTGTCAATTTGGTTCATGTTTTTTTTATTCTTCTATCACTTATGGAGAGGAAGATAAGTTCTTGACTACTATCAATATTTGTTCTTCCTAAGAAGCCGATATCCCACCTACTACTAGAATTTGAGATAGTTTTCCCAAAGTATTGATCATCCTTGGATATTGTTTTGCTAGTTTCTAATCCTTGCCATGCACATGGATTAGAGTATGGAGTTCTTAAGTACCATAAACATTCTTTTTAAAATTCCTAAAGAAATAGAAAGGAAACAAACTTAAAACATATATAAGCAAACCAATAATGTACTCGAAGCACCACCATGCTACTAAGATCCTGTTGTCACCAAGTTATTTGTTCACACAAATTATACTTCTCATATTTCCATGAACCAATCTAAAGGAAAACACACTTGCAAAGAAAAATAATGAAAAATGAGGCTTTGGATCCTACCTTTAATTCCTCACATACGAAAAAGAAATTAGAAAATAAATTAGAGACAACCAGACTTTGGAGTGAACCTAAACCAAAGTGGATGTGTGGTTGTTCACTAACCTCTTACCATATTTCTCCACCCTCTAGTTTCCCTTCAACTAAGATTATGCAGAAAACTTGTGAAAGAATCTATGCTCTAATCCCTTTAACATCTCCCCGACAACGAGAACAAAAATGTTGGAAAATTTATATGTATTTTAATTACAACATTTAATTATCAATATGTGGTCGTAGGAATTAGAGATGAAAGCACAAGAAATGCAGGATTAGAACCTAAGTTAATCTATTTTAGAATACAAAATGAACTTTAAAATCTTCAAAGGAAATTTTATTCTAAGTCAATTAAATAATAAATTAACCAAGCATTAGTCTCATTCTTAGATGTAAAATAGGTTCAAAGTTAAACTCTTGAATCACAGTAGAAAATGAAATATCACGGTTGTATTATTTATACACCCTTGAAAACTAAATAGCATTACTCAAGGAAAGAAATCCAATGAATAACATGCAATCTATAAATTACTCTATTTATGAATATTAACTAAATCATTTCAATACTTTCCATTTCCTAGCTCATGAAGTATGAAATATGGAACCTTGAATTTTTCTTGTAACAACACACTTGAAACATAAATATCAAAACAATTTGGAAAGGGATTGGAAAGGAAGCAATTCTATAAATTCAATAAACAGATCTCAATAAATCTATAAAACTACCCTAAAGTGTGCTGGTTGTAATGGCCTAAGAAACCTAGCACTGCACACCTTTTAAATTCACAAAATATAAATCATATAAGATAATTACTTCATCACATATATACAAATATAATTAACCATAAACATTCCACACTATGCTTTCATTGTATGAACTTGACTGTAACATAGGTACCAAATCAGAAAAGCATATAACCATACATAATAGAACAAGTACAAAAACAATAAATCTAAACTAATCATGTATAAAATCTTACCAAGCTGGATCAATGGATCATTTATGACACCAAAAATGTATCTAATTACTCACACGCTTAAATTCTTTATAAATTGATCTAGGTGGGTATTGGTGGCCACCCACCTATTCCGCCTAGCCAGTTTCATGAGCTTTTGTATTTACTATTTTCAGCAGTTTTTTAGGTCCTGAACTTCCAAAGTCATTTTGAGGACCTAAACTGTGTAGTACTTAGAGAGATATTTCCAACAAGGTGTCATAGGCTGCAAAAAAAGATACTATGACCAAGTTACGACCCTGGGAAGTTGGTTGCCCAACTAACCCCAACGAGGCCCATAAATTCTTAGTGTTACATCTCCTCGAGTTAGGTTTTTGGTTGTTTAGGGTTTTCTCTTATTTTTAAATAATAAAAAGGCCTTTGAGACTGATTGTAATACAGTTAAAATTCATGTAGCTGCCCCATATCTTCCTAAAGATAAGCTACCAGTGCCCTAGATAGTGTATTTCCATTCTATCTGTAAAAAAATTCAGTTCTTTCATATTAATGAAATGAAGTGTTATTTTTGCTACATCTCTCTATTTATGCTTATTTCTATATCTTATTTCATTTTCTATAAATCCAAAATTAGGTTACGGCTCCACGAGGGTTTGAAATATATTTCAGTTTCAATATTTTGCAGTAATATTCAGTAAAATTCACGCAAGTTCCATGGTATCCACAAATCATATTAGAGATTGAAAAATATCTCCTTTGAAATTCATATTTATTATCTTAAATGGGTTTTTTATAGAATTCGATTTCGTTTCCTGACTTGAGAGATATGAGCAATTGAAGTTACACATGTCTTGAACATTGCACCACCATAGGTCCTATGAGTTTATGGAATCATTTTCTCACCCCACAAGTCATCATATTTCAAGCATCTTATATCACTGGAAATATCTATTCAATACCTAAACTGGGTCTTTGATGGAATTTGGTTTCATCACCTATAACAGAAGTTATCGGCAAAGTTGCAGGAATAGGTCCATTTCAACCAAGATCTAGATCAATGGCCTCGTAGCGGTCTGCTCATTCTCGATATTTATTTGCATGTCCCCAATGAGTTTAGGGTATAAGGAGTTAGGGCTCGATCTGGTTAAAATTTTCCAATATTAGCCTCACAAACCCCGATGAATTCTCATAGCGAAAGAAAGGAAAGACAAGAGAGCAGGAGATCCTATCAAAATATTACTTGAGGATGACCTTGAGAAATAAAGGAACGTGATGATGGATAAATTTTCCCAGATCCTTCAATGAATACCCCCTGGCGGTGCATCTACATCCAACAACTAATCTAGAGGCACCACTCCTTTCAAGGTACAAGTCAACTTCGACATTCATGTATTTGAAGGTCATGTAGATGCAGACATCATAGATAGATGGTTGAATTTGATGGAAGGGTATTTTTCAATCCATGATTTCTTTGGCTAAGAAAATATTTATATTTCACTCCTCAAAGTTGACCCCCATGTCAAATACAGATGGGAAACCTACTGTGAGCAAAAGGAGGAGAGGGAAACCTCTCTGTTCTCGACGACACCCACATCAAATTTGTTCCGAGATGGAATAAATGAACAATATTACCCTGTGGGGAGCTACTAGTACAAGTGCATCCAATGGACGACATTTTATTAGCAAAGGGCTCAAGATGTGCATGATTTGACAATTTTTTTCCATACCCTATGCACAAAGTAGGGTATTAAAGATTCAGAGAGACATTTGGTTCTCAAGTATTGCAATTGTTTACACAAATCCATTCAAGGGGAAATTTAGTTCCTCCACATTACCTCGATTTTCGTGACATATCAATATTCCACCAAGATTAAGCAGAATTTGAAGCAGAAGAGGTGAGACTTTGGATCTGTGAGTTTGAAGCCAAGGAAAGGTTCCCCTGGATCACAGAATAAGGGGAAAAACCAAAACGAGGCAACTCAGAACAACACCACAAAGTGAAAGAAGTACACGGGGAAGTGGTGTGAATTTCATAACATATCCACTAACAACACAAGTGAGTGTTAGACGAAAGAGTCACTGGTGGCCAAATTGAAGGCATCGGAATTAGATGCATGTTCTGATTCTGGGTCAGAATCGGATAAGGGGAATGCCAAAGCGATGCAGATCATTGATGTAGATCGCAGTGCCATTTTTTCTACCACTGAGCTCTAGAGGGAGGATCCTAACGATGTATAGGAGGGGGAGTGCCTCTTCCATTCACAGATGTGGGTGAAGGGTTCTCCACTGCAATTCCTTGTCGATAATGGAAGCCAAAAGAGCCTCATTTTAGCAGAACTCATGAAGCAGCTAGACCTACCTACCAAAACACACTTGCAATTGTATACCATTGGGTGGCTTCACCAAGGAAGATATCTCCACATCAGCCAGCGGTGCCACCTTCCATATAGAATCAAGCCCTTCACAGATGAGCTACTATGATGTTTCTCCTCTTGATGTGTCTGATGTATTATTGGCCCAACCATACTTGTGGAAGCGACATGTTGTGTATGATTCTAGACCTCATTCTATTATTATTACTTTGGGAAATAGGTTGTATAGGATACCGAAGGTAGTGTCGGGTCCCACAATCTCTTTGATTACTATAAAGAAACACAGTAAGATTATTTCCCAAACTATGAATTTTTTTTTCATTACAATTCACCCATAGGGAAAGAATATGATTGTGGTGACAACATCCAAATAGGGCTCCCCTGCACGAGAACAACAAATTTACAAATTTGTGGAGGAATACAAGGACATTTTATCCTCACCCACAAAGGTTACTCTACATTGTTAGGTGAAGAAGTCCTTTGATTTGGCCCTAGGTACATCACTATCTGATGTTGCCATACTTCATGTGACTACATAGAAAAAATCCACACATGCACTAAGAAATTCAATGCCAAGTACAAGCAGTACCAGGATCAACATCGAGCGCCATACAAGTTCCAGGTGGGTGACACCTTTTGGTTACATTTCCAGAAGGAGCACCTTTTGGTTACATTTCCAGAAGGAGCACCTTTTGGTGGGTGACACCTTTCTAGACCCCACCACAAGCTGCACCCACTTCAAAGTAGGCCAACTCCTTCACCAGGGAAAATGGTTCACCAGGGACCAGTTTTAACAAAAATTTCCCTACCTCATGGAGGTTCTTCATGCAATGGATACCATTTCTTTCTAAGTTGGGAGCAATGATCCAGGTGGATATTGGTGTGCACTCGCCTATTCCACCTAGTCAGTTTCATAAATTTTCATTTTTACTATTTTTAGCAGTCTTTCAGGTCTTCAAATTCCCTTTCCATTTTTAGGCCCTAAACAGAGTAGTCCTTGGAGAGATATTTCCAACGATGTTTCATCCGCGCCAAACGGAGATACTATGACCAATTTATGACCCCAAGAAGTTAGCTACCCAACTAATCCCAATGGGCATGGAAAATTTTAGTGGCTAATATTCGTAGGTGGGCTAATTTTCCATGTTTTTCCAAAAATAATATTCGCCAATTTCCATTTTTTATAAAAATGATTCACCCAAACTTTACATTATAGAATTATTTTATGTTAAAAATCGCCAAAATTATATAGAGATTATATATAAAATCATTATATATTTGAATATTTTTATAAATACATCAATGAAAATTTTATAGTTTACATATTAGGGACTAGAGAGATTCGCCAATTTTTTTAAACATCAGGATAATTTTCTATCCTTAAAATTTTCCCTTCCAATGGGGCCCATAAACTCCTGGTGTTACATCTCCTTGGGTTAAGGTTTTGGTTCTGTAGTGTTTTATCTTATTTTTCAATAATTAAAAGGCCATTTAGACTCATTGTAACATAGTTTATAGGCCTATAGCCACCACATCTCTTCTTAGAGATAAGTTACCAGTGCCCTAGCTAGTTTTTTTCCATTATGTCTATAAACAAATTTGAGTTCTTCAATATTACTGAAATGAAGTGTTATTTCCACTTTATATTTGTATTTATTGTTATATATGTATTTTATTATGTTCATGCATAAATTTGGATCATAAACTCAGTGAATCATCAACAGTGACTTTTATTAACCTTCAACAAAAATACAATTTACAAATAATTCCAAATGCTGATTTCTCTCCCTCACAAAATATTCAATTACAAACCCATGATCCCCTTCCTTAGACCCCTGAGGTATTATACATACACTAAACTAGTGGGTAAGGATAATATCCAATCCCCTAAACTGATAAAAAAAAAAATCAACTTTAGAGAAACATCTCAGAAATCTCGTTCTTTTGCAATTTTATACAAATTGGTGTAAAAGAAACAACCATATCTTCTTGACCATGATGTATTTTAGAAATATGTTTCTATGGATTCTAATTTTCCATATTATGAAAAAAAAAATATCTTGTAATTTCCATGTTTGATTCCATGGCCTCGTAAATCATGCATGAAGTTGGTTGTTTGAATACTTTTTTTAATCTCAGTTTTGCCGAAATTTTATACAAATATGCTTCGAAGAACCAACTATAACTTTGAAATGGTATTTAATTTTGGGAAATGGTTTGAGATACAATTTAATTCATATGTTGTGAAAAAAACCATTTCTCGTATGTTGGATACTCTCCACCATATGTATGTAAATCAAGGTAAAATATGACAATTTCAAAACGGTTACCTATTTTGTATTGTAGCTTAAATCATGTACTAGGACCCCACGAATGTAAGCTGGGTATACTCCAAGGCATGTACCAGCATATTAATCCAATGTAGTACATAATTTACCATGATTTGAGAAAGAAAAAAATATTTTATAATTTTCACTTTTCCTCCCTCCATTCATGCAAGTGCAGAATTAAGTACCGAACTGTTGAAATGGTACCGAACCAAGTACTAAACTGCCAAATTGTTACTAGGCTAGTAAAGAAATAGAAATTTTCATGTTCAAACATGATTCTTGGCCACATAATCACATTAGTAAACCATCATTGATAAAACCATGTTAAAAACACATTTAACCATTGAAAAGATACGAAATTAATCATAATTAACCAGCATAATTAACCCAGGATAATATCCAATAGATCTAAAATAACCATACATTGATAATTTTTGTATGGTTCAGTTTCATTTGTGATATTAATGTTTGATGCATGTTTTATTCTGCATGCCGAGATATGGATTTTCTTCTGAAATGTCTCATGTGTAGTGAAGGTATACATCAATAATTGCAAATTTTTATGTC
This sequence comes from Pinus albicaulis, assembly GCA_034641835.2. Lineage (NCBI taxonomy): Eukaryota > Viridiplantae > Streptophyta > Pinopsida > Pinales > Pinaceae > Pinus > Pinus albicaulis. Next base: position 281,026,686 of record CM076578.1, on the reverse strand, counting down.
GGTTTGAATAGTACAAAGAGCATGCATATACTAGTTTCATTCTGGTAAGTTGCTTGTCAATTATATGCTTCGGATAGATCTGTACGCTGGTTTGATTACTAAAAGGCACCTGTACATGCGAAAGAGCATTATGATAAGCGCGTATATATCCTAGGTTGTCTAGAATATGATATGTGATCACTTTAATCAATCTTGTTGAGTTTTATAGTATTTGTCAATGAATTCTTTCTTCATGATCTGGGTTTAACTATGATTATTGTAGTTTAATTAACTATGGATTGATATATTGAATAGTGATTATGGTTTTGGTGGTATGTGATTGAAGATATGTGATGATTTAGTAATTACTTCAAAATGATTAAGTGTTTCTGTGTGTAACTCAATGTTTATTTCAGAATGATAGTGTTTTAGTTTCATGGCTTAGTGTTTTGAGATCTGTAAGAAGGTACACTTCAATAAAATCATCTATACACACATATATGAGATAGAATAGTAGCATATATATTTTGACATATTGTTGATCAGGATATTCAATTGGGTCAATGACCTAATGTAGTGTTTGAGTTCACTGTTGGTATTTGGTTTTGACCTTAAATGATGGTAGTGGGTCTAATCTAAAAATTTGATGAAAAGTGGCCTAGATGTTGTGACGTTTTGAATCATGTGGATCCAATGTGAAAATTTATGAAACATGGTCCACAGAAGTGTTGATGGTTGAATCCTTCTGTGAGGAAGTTGAAGCTTCCTGTGAGTAGAAGTTGGTAATGATATTAGGTGTTTGGAGCTCCCTTCCAGTGGGTTCTAGAGAATGAGAGAAGGTTGTATCCTTCTGGAGGTGGGTGTATGCATACAAGTTTGGGTCTGTGCCAATACAAGATTGTAAATAATGCGTTTTTAATTAGAGAAGCAGACAGAGAGAACATCAACGATGGTTTTCACCCACATTGGGTTTCCACCTAAAAATCATGGTGTTCATGTGTGTTTCTTGTGCTTGATGTTTTATGATGTTATCAATACACATGTTTAATATTTATCTAATTCTGATGAAGTACTAACATACTAGTAAAATATTTACAGATTTTGAATTAGCTAAAATTAAGTTTTCTGGATATATGCAAGTTGGATGCATATAATTTGTGTACATACACAGATTTACTTTAGAATATCTATGTATAGAAATTAGAATAATAAAAACAAAAGAGGAAAAAATTTTATTTTAGAAAATAAGTGCAAAAATTTAGATATTGCTATGTTATATAATTTTATTTCACAAATGTGTATTTTCAAAGTAAATATTGAAAAAATATTGTTTGGTGTGACTGCTGCCAAGGACATATTTTTTATGCAGCTTCTGATGTCTACAATGGCACATGCTAATATCAACGAGAATTAATAAAATGTGGGACCACCCCCCGCATTCCCGATATTTAATGAATGGGTCGTGGGGTGGTGGTCTACAGATTAGTTTCCTCATTCCCTCTTTTATAGATGTGTCAAGATCCTCTTCTTGAAACAATTTACCACTACCCCCCCCCCCCACACAAATGACTTATTCTTTTCCACCATTACCTTCTTCATTCTTACCCTTCACCACCCTTCCACCATATTTAGCTTTAGTTACTTCTCTTGCTAAACTAGTTAAGCGAACATTGTCTCATTAATATATCTCACCAACGTTCAACTCATTTATTTCTTCGTGTAAATAATGGTTAATTAAAAAACCATTATGAGAAAAATCATAAAGCCAATACCTTCCAAAACAGATTCTTTTACCTCCTACATGAAACCAGAATTTTCATAACATCATCTGAGCGAATTCTAATGACCAATAAGTACCAATCATCGTTATTCTCAGGTAAATTCCCAAATTATCCTTAGTAATATTTCTTTTTTCCCCAAATGGCTAGCCAAAGGAAAATCTAAAGTATCATAAGATAATCCCCTTCTTACTCCTTTCATTAATTTAGATGAGTTACCTCTAGTAGACACCCACTTTAATATTATTGAAACCGATTGTGAATTTGACTTGTATGAGTTTCACAATTGGGAATTTTAGAAGTATGAGGAGATGAATGACAAAGTCTCTTTCTAGTTATATTTACTTCCTTAGTTCTATTTCCCTGAAAGACATAATTTTCTATAATTTTTCACCTGGTGTGGAGCTCGATACCTTCCAACTCAGAGAGCTATAATCGCTCAAAATAATGAAATATTTTTTCTCCATAACATCTGAATCAATTTTCCAAGCCTTGCAATTAAAAAGGTGGGACTCTCTTCACTTTCTTCCTACTAATTCCATTATGGATATTTACCATAAGCTTTCTTTTTTTATGAAGAGCTCATCTTTTTGAGTCATTTTTACCATAGAATTATGAATTACATAGGACACACCCACCTTATCCCTCTGCAATCTTTCCTGAGATTGCTAGGAAGGTTATATCCATGGTTTCTTGTAATTATAATGTCCAAATTATCAGTGCGTGGATGAGGTTATCTTAGGGTTCTTATTAGTGTTTTCATATGACAAGAAACCTTCAATTATGTTCAACTACTATAAATTTCTATTAGATGTAATTCATGATCAATTCTTAAAGTTCAGTGTTGAAGGATCATTAAACCACTAGTAAATTTTTGTTTACTTGCTTTTGTATCATTAATTGGAAAGGTTCAAGATTCCACTACAAAATTTGTATACTGAAGGAAAATGACTTGCAATGACTCATTAGACCTCATTAGTGAGGAAAAATTATTACGAATTCCCTTTCAGTGAATTTGGTAATCAATATTTGTATATGGAAATATATTCATTATATAGTGGCAACTCCTTGATGATTTTTTACTAGTTTGGGAGGTACCCCAAGTCCTAGGATTTAGCTTTTGAGGGGCAAAGAACCAGAAGAGTGAGTTGTGGGATTGGAACCCAAGCTTGATGTTTTGCACCCATCGTGTTTTGGGGAAATTCCATGGAGCACTTTTGTCATGTGATGTGATGATATGATAGAGGATGGAAAGGAGAACCCAACGCTTCAAGAATATTAAAATTACAAGTTGTCCTTAGTGATATATGAATTTTTGAAGTTGACAATGATTATTTTGGTATTCAAGTCATGTAGGCTTGAAGTAAATTTAACCAAAAGACATGTCTCTTCATGAGTTCATGGAGCCACCGTGTTTGGTATAAATAAGAGGTGATTTCAATTCATTTTGAGCATACATTCGTGTAACACATTGCAAGAAAAGAGCTCGTTGAAGATGAAAATTACCTCTATTCTAGGATACAGTAAGGAGGAAAGACCGTAGAGGGAACAAGGACTGTTTCAGGGCCATTTGATGGTGGCCAAGATGTTGGAGAGATTTTTGAGGTGCCTTGATAAAGGGCCACATGAAAAGGGGACATTTCTGAGGGAAATAAGGGGTGGGAAAACCCTTATCTAGGTTGTCCCATGCTTAAATAACATTTTTATAGCATGTCGCAGCCAATTGGAGAGAGGTCGAATGGTTTGTGAGGGTTGAAACAACCCAACATCACAACTGAAGGTCATATCCCCTCAAGGATGGGAAACCAAACTCCTAAAAGGAAATTTTGGGCACATTTTAAGGGTTGTTAGGGGAATAGGTGTTGTGCCCTAACCAGGCCTAGGTTGCAGCAGTCGAGAATACCTCAAACAATGAATAAAGGTATGCATTTTGGTGCATGTTTGTAGGTTTTGTATAATTTTTCGATTGATTTCATTTTCAGCCTCTGGGAGCCAATTTGGAGGCTTGATCTGGTGATTGAGAGCCTTCATATGAGTCGATATTGTAGTCATTGGATTGGGTGCCATTGATTTGGTGGAGGGTAGTGTGTTGGCTACACAAAGTAGCCCTAAACAAGCTGTCTTTAAGTGATGAAGAGAGCTTAAGCTTGGGTGAATATTGGTGCCTAAAGTGAAACACTTTGATAAAACAAAATGACTGCTAGATTGGCAGATTGGATCTCAGGGATTTTCCAACCTAGGGAGATGATTGGATCAGCTCATGTACATGCAACAGAAGTGACTTGTAGCAGTTTTAGGTGGAAACCCTCCTGGAGTCTCTATGTGTTTTTCTTTGAAGGACTAAGGGGTAGCTAGAGAGCAATACAAAAGCGAAGGAACAACATGACAAGATCCGACATAGAATCTGCAAAGAATATTGTCATTGTATATTTCATACCATATATTTTTGTATTATTCAGATTGATTTAATATAATGAAGATTGGGTTGTACAATAATGTACAATTTTGTTAAAAATGGTGTATACTTGTGCATATGTGATTTAGTGATTTATGTTTTCCACTATGAAAATTAGTTCTTGTTAAGATTATAGGTTTGGTAGCATGAGATATTATAAGATTATATTGTAGAACCAATATCATGGAAATTCAAGATGGTATCAAAGTGTGTTCGAGCTACTTTGAAATTCAGTGAGTCAGAGTTTTTCACAGTGAAGTACAACATGAGAGGGAGTTGGTCATATTGTAGGTGAAGGGATCACTACAATGTTGAAGTTGCATGTAGGTCTTCGGTATGAGGATAAATTGAAGCGATTATCCAACTATAGTCCATGGAAGGAAAGGATTAAGTTGTTCTTATAGGTCAACAAGACTTGGGAGTTCAATGAGAAAGCCATCAAGAATCCAACCAACCCTAAGATGATGGAAATAAATGAATATTTGGATAGGAAGGCGAGATTGATCATACTGCATGGTGTGAAGGATCCCCTAATACCTCATTTCTCCTAGAAGAACACAACACATGAGATGTGGATGGTTCTTAAAAACTTGTTCCATAATAAGAACGAGAACCAGGTACTGGTATTGGAGGATAAGTTGAAGTCCATGAAGATGATAAAGGGTGAAGGAGTGACTTTGTATCGGACGAGTTTGTCTCTAGTAAGAGATGAGATTGCTACCATTGGTGTGAATATTTTAGATAGGAATATAGTGATGATTTCGTTGAAAGGGTTCAACGAGGAATGAAATACCTTCATCAAAGGGATCGTATCCAAAGATAAGTTTCTAGGTTGGAATACGTTGTGGGAATAAGTCATTCAGGAAAAGTTGCGAGATGAGAATATTCACCCAAAGAAAAGGGTAGATGAGGACGTCGCACTTGTAGCATGAATCAGGGTAAGACGAAGAAGGACTTAAGTAAATTAAAGTATTTAAATTATGGCGAGATGGTTCATTTCTCGATGATATTTCTGATGAAGAAGAAGGGATATGATGAGAAGATGAAAGGAAAGAAGATCGATAATGTTTCCACTTCTGTTGAGATAGATGATCTCATCAGAATATTGAAGCAGGAGGACTTTGCAATGATCTCATTTCTCATAGGGCATGTTATCACTCAGTAATTTCTAAAGGTTAAGGAAATAACTCACCGAGGTAACCAGAAAACTACTTTTGAGATCAGGATCTAGCCTTCCTAATGCTCAGAGAAGGTGCTCTCTTTATGATTTAACTTTGCTATTTTTAGTTGATTTTAGGCTAGTTATGTAAGATTGATTGGGTTTTGATTTTGGTTTGGTGGTTGAATTACTGATTCAGAAGGATAGATGCAGGTCTATTTTCCATTGGGCTATAGATAAAATGTATCAAGAAACATAAAAAAATGAAGATTCTAAATGAAGTTTTCACAGGGCAAGGTAGCTGAGTAAATTCAGATCTTTAGGCTAGAAAGTGAAATGGTTTCAATCGGGATGAGAGAGCAATTAAGGATTCTCAAATCTGGATAATGAAGGAATAAGATAGAGGTCAATTAAAACTAGGGAACAATGAAGAATTCCTTAATCTGGATATCAGAAGAAAACATGAAAATGAATAATAGTACAGGAAAGAGAGTATTGAAACAAGTTCTGAAATAAAATTCATTTTACATCATTTAGATTCAGAAAACATGCAAGTATGTGAAAAATTCAGAACATAACAAAGAAAAATTGAAAGTACTTCACTAAAGTGGCTCAACACATGAATCCTTTAATATAGTGCCTTAATTTCTCAATCCAGTCTGTTGACTTGAAAACGGTACAGTTAACCCCTAGTTTTCAGATCAATACAACTATAGAAATGTTTAGCAATCCACACACACTTAATACTTCGAATGACTGAAGTATTTATACAAAATATATTTTTTAACTAATCAGGATTTATTTTAGGAAATAAAATATATGAATGCTAAAAGGTAGTGACACCTTTCAACTGACTAAAAGATGTCCCTGATTTTCTGATGGTTGTTATCTGTTGTTTTCTCTCATACTAGCTTATCTCTCACGTTGTCTTCTTCCTTTTTCTTTCACGCTGGTTGTCATCTCACTTTGCCTTGTCATTTGATAATTTTCTTTTAACTCCACTTTTCTCCATCACCAGCTTTCACTTTTACCTGTCACGGTAATTTACATCATCTGAATCTTTATTTTCATCATGCTTTTATGTGTTTAGTAAAACTGAATTTTACTAAAAGACTTGTTTGACTTTATGTGAAAATATGAATATGTTATTGCTAAGGTAAATTGTTTTATTTATTTTGGTCTATTGATTCTCCTTTAAGGACTTACCCTCTTTTCATTTTCTAAATATGGGAAAACATTTGTAGAAAGAAAAGGTATGTACAATATTTCAACAATTTAACAAAGCCAATTCAAAATTATGAATCCTATTATTATAGGACCCTAACAATGGCTTCACATGGGGATAACATCTCCTTATGAGATGTCAAGAACATCGTCGACTAGTAGCCTGATATATTGTGCCAATCCCAAGACAGCCCATGCTTTGTTGTATAATCTCTGTCACTCAAAATATTGAATTAAAATAAAATCTTTTTTGCAAACTGAAATATGATACTTGCTAGATTGTTGCAGCCTTCAAACTGGACTACTAAATCATCAATATCTTAGGGTCTTCTTATTGGCTTTAGATCTTAATGAATTGTATCAATACTTGTTGAAAACTGAAATAAAACTTGCTATTGAAAACTGACTTTAATCAAAATGAAATGCTACCTACTTACTCTAATCAGTTGTCCAACTGTTGGTTAGGTAAAATGAAACAGCCAATGCAACCATTCAAGCATTATATACATTGATGTATTTTGCTGCATGTGCTTGTTTATGATCAACACTAAAGTTTTGCATCCCAATATAAACTTGTCAACAAATGTGAATTTGATAAGGAAATACTCAATTTCCTTTGTTGACTCTAGAAAATGTACAAAAGGATCTTCCAAGTTATATCTACAAATGTTAAATTAATCCAAGCAACTATACATATGATCTAGATGGTCTCCATGCCATGAAACTAAACTGTTATTTTCATGCAAAATTAATTGCTGATTTTCAAATAAGCTTTGTGATGAAAATATCTATCTGATGAAACCTTTATCATCTTGATCTTGAAGCTCATAGTTATTAAATGGAGGAAAACTTGGATTGCATTTATAATCCAACACATCAACTATTGTATCATGAAAAAATTGGAAGGATTGTTGCAACCTATTGCATATATATTTGAATGGAACTTCATAGGTTTCTGCAGGCTACTCATTCTTTGTTTCAAATAAATTATACCACATTTCCTTTTAAAACTGAAATGATTCAAAACATAGTGGTATAGAACTTTCCTATGTCATCTGATTAGGTATTTCAATGGAATTTGATAACTGTAATTGTGAAACTGAAGAATCCCGATCAAAATTTTTACTATCTTCTATGTTTTCAATAACAATACCTAAAGACTGTTGATATTTGATTGCTTTAAGGGTTTTTTTGCTAAACTGAAATGGATAAAAACAAAGAGGAAAATATCCTTGACTTACTTCCCAATTTTCTGCACTTTTTTCTTCAGTCTCTTGGCTGATTTGTATTGACTGATCATGGTATTCAAAATGCTGAAGCTGAATTTCTTCATCTCTCAAACTAGTTATTGATTTCTCTGTAAAGATATATTGATTTTGAGGAACATAATTATCATCATACTGATCATATTCTAGCAAATCATTAAAAGGAGGAATGCCATCAAACATACACATTAGATCAACAAACTGCTTCTCAACATATTGATATGTAAATCAATTTTCTGATCTATGGTAGTTGTTTTTAACAGGGAAGTGTTTGTGATTAAAAACCTCTTATTTTCCTTCAATGAGTGGGTCATGGAGATTTGGAACAAAAAATCCATCTTTCATGGTGATCTTTAGTATAATTTTCTCTATTTTACTTCCCAAAATGTTGGTTTTTCCCTCTGCAATGTTATTCTTCTCTCCTTTTGCTTTCAACTTCTCCCTTCTAATTTGAAAATTAACTTCTACATCAATTTCAATATTCTACATATGTTCAAGACTTTTTGAATCTCTTTCTCCTAACTGAAATTCTATTTCTGGATCAAAGGCACTTGGATAATTCAAATGAGCTGAATCCAGAGGAGATCTTATATTTGCTCACATTGAATAATAAAATTGATTGAATATGTTAGAAAATTGTTGTATTGTCTCATTGGGATGTCTTTTCAACTAATTATATTCCTCTATGATCACAAAAATATTGACTTTGATTACCCATCTATCAAGGAAAATTTTGACAAATTGTTGGAAATTTGAGATGCTTGCGATAGGTAGGTTTTTGAAAAAACGTTTTACTTTAATCTATAATGAAAGAGGAAAAGTCCTGATTCTAACATCATCTTCATCAATCTAAAATAGCTCCAGATAATTTTCAAAACCTTGAATATGTTTTTGGGCAATGATGTTAGAACTCTATCCATCAAACTTGGGTAGATATTTTAAATAATTATCAGGCAAATCATGGATTATAGGAGGTAAGATGAGGGGCTTATATCTATCAGTAACTTTACAAGGTACATGAATATGTATAGGGATTGTAAGATTAGTCTTCATTATTTGAGGCTTATCAATTGGAAAATGATCATCATATGTTTCATCAGAAAGTATCTCAAAAGGAGAATTTATATTTACACTCTTCAAAAGAAAATAATAAAATATTAGTCTAAGATCATTACTAAAGTACAATATATATTGAAAAACCTTCTTGATATGAAAGAACATAATTCCTTGGATTAAGATCCAAGTTGAAAACTTGATATTCCCATGATGTTCTTCCAGGTTCATTTCTCTGGTGGAGTCTTGATTTTGAAATTGATTTGGAGTCACCTGGTGGATGATTTTAACCTTTGTGTGTTTGATCACTGTCCACCATCATATGTCAGATCTGATTCTTGCATAATTTTTCTGAAGAAATAGATTGATGTTCCCTAGTGGAGTCACCAATATGTTACCACTCAGTAATTTCTCAATTTTAAAGAAAGAAATCACCGAGGTAACCAAAAACCTACTTTTGAGATCAAGATATAGCCTTCCTAATGCTCACAGAGGGCTCTCTCTTTATGATTTAACTTTGTTGTTTTTTATTTTATTTTAGGCTAGTTATGTCAGATTGATTAGGTTTTTATTTTGGTTTGGTTTGGTTTGGTGGTTAAATTATTGATTTGGATGGATAGATGCAGGTTTATTTTCCATTAGGATATTGAGTCAATGTATCAAGCAAGAGAACATAATGAAGTTTCTAAAGGAATTTTTCACAGGGCAAGGTAGCTGAGTAGATTCAAATATTTAGGCTGGAAAATGAAATGGTTTCAATCAGGATGAGATAGAAATTAATGATTCTCAGATCTGGATAATGAAGGGGTAGGACAGAGGTCAATTGAAACTAGGGAGAAATGAAGAATTCCCTAATCTGGATATCAGAATAAAACATGAAAATGAATAACAATACAAGACATAGTGTATTTAAATATGTTCTGAAATAAAATTCCTGTTACATAATTTAGATTCAGAAAACATGCAAGTAAGTGAAAAATTCAGAAAATAACAAAGAAAAATTGAATGTGCTTCATTGAAGTGGCTCAACATGTGAATCCTGTAATATAATGCCTTTATTGCTCAATCCAGTCTGCTAACTTGAAAGTAATACAATTAACCCTTGGGTTTCAGATAAATACAACTATAGAAATGTTTAGCAATCCACACACACTTAATACTTCGAATGACTGAAGTATTTATACAAACACTAATACAAAATATCATGTTTAACTAATCAGGATTTATTTTAGGAAATAAAATATCTTAATACTAAAATGTAGTCACACCTTTCAATTGACTGAAAGTTGTCCCTGATTTTTTTATGGTTGTTATCTGTTGGTTTCTCTCATATTGGCTTATCTCTCATGTTGTCTTCTTCCTCTGTATTTCACACTGACTTCCCTTTCACTCTGCCTTGTCATCTGATAGCTGTCTTTTAACTCTGCTTTTTCTTTGTCACCTACTTTCACTGTTACCTGTCACAGTAATTTACATCATCTGAATCTTTATTTTCATCATTCTTTTATGTCTTTAATAAAAATGGATTTTCTTAAATGACCTATTTGACTTTATGTTAAAATATGAATGTGTGGTTGTTGAGGTTAATGTTTTTATTTCTTTTGGTCCTTTGATTATTATTTTAGTACTTACCCTCTTTTCATTTTTTAAATATTGGAAAAAATTTGTGGAAAGAAAAGGTATGTACAGTATTTCTAGAATCTAACAAAGTCAATTCAAAATTATGAATCCTATTATTATAGGACCCTAACAGGGTACTGTCGATGAGAATGGATGGGACATGGAAAATGTTGTGTGCAAGCATATGACAGGGTCAAAAGAGGTTTTCAATACTCTAGTTGAAAGGGACTGAAAGTTTCACATGGTATTGGGTTAGAAGAGTCAGTTGAAGATCCGAGGATCATGATTTGTGACATTCATGATGGAGAGAGGAAAGTGATGAGGGTCAAGGATGTAACTTTTGTAGAAAGACTCATATATAGTGTGAATTTTCTCTGGATGATCGAGAATAATAGGTTTGAGGTCTTGTTCCAGGATGGGAAGGAAGAACTCAAACCCATAGGCTCCAGCACTGATGAGATTTTACTTGTAGTTAGAGAGCATGGTCTCTACAGGTTGATAACTAAGCCTGTGGATCATGGGAAGAAGAATAAAGTGGAGCAAGTGTAGGTTCCATAGAAGCAGGTGTCGGTTTAGGCTTCAAAGGGGAAGGCAGAAGTTCACGAGAAGAAGGTCTACCTTCCAGATAAGAATGTCCAGGTTCTAGAGGCTTAGATGGAGTCAAGTTGTAGTATAATCTTGTAGATTCAAAGGGAGACTTTGCAGCCCAACAAGAGTGTGTGTTCAGTGAGGAGAAGGGTGCTTCGACATCTACTAAGAAGGAATCATGGAGGGAATAAAAAATGATACAGGAGAATAAAAAGAAGCTAGATGCTTCCAGTGAAAGTGACACTTCCGAGAGAGTCATAGTTCATGCTTTATGGATTGTTGTAGTTGTGAGTGGAAGAAGTTGGGCAAGTGTTGTGAGTCATGATGATAATGATGAGATAATTCATAGTCTTGGAGGTTCCTCCCTCGCTAAGAGGGAGTGTTAATTTTGTAGTAGCTTGGGAGGTACTCCAAGCCCTAGGGTTAAAGTTTTGGAGGAAAGAGTACCACAAGAGTCACTTGTGGGCTTGGAACCCAAGCTTGGGATTTTGCACCCATCGTGTTTTGGGAAAACTTCATGGAGGAATTTGGACATGTGATGGAATTTGATCAAATTTTGGGATCAGTTTTGGATAATTTCATTTGCATCCTATGGGATCCAAGTTAGAGGCTTGGTTTGGTGATTGGGAGCCTTCGTAGGAGAGGATATTGCAATAATTGGATTAGGTTCATTGATCTAGTGGAGGGAAGTGTGTTGGCCATGCAAATTATCCCTAGACATGCTATCTTGAAGTGACGAAGAGAGCTTAAGGTTGGGTGAAGATTGGTGCCTAAAGTGCATCATTTTGATGAACAAAAGTGATTTTTATATTCAAAACTTGGAGCTAAGGGATTAGCCAACCTATAGAGAAGATTGGATCAACCTATGTACATGCAACATAAGTGGCTTGTAACAGTGTTAGGTGGAAGCCCTCATAGAGTCCTATGTTTTGTTCTTTGACTAACTAAGGGGTAGGTAGAGAGAAATATAGAAGTGAAGGACTGGAATGACAAGGTACAAGTTAGAATTTCCAGAAAATATTTTCATTATATCTTGTATACCATAGATTTCTGTATGATTCAGATTGGTTTAATATAATGAAATTGGGTTATATAATAATGTACAATTTTGTTAAAAATTGTGTATACTTGTGCATATGTGATTTACTGTTTTATTTTTTCCACTATGCAAAGTATTTCTTGTTGAGATTATTTGTTTAATAGTGTCATAGATTATAATATTCTACCCTAGACCCAAGACCATGGAAATTCAACACTCATAGGGTCTCCAGAGGAACTAAAAGGATTCTAAAATTGAGTGAGTAGTCTAAAGTTGTAGACCGATCTGTATACCATAATTTTACATAAATTATAATCTATGGTTGTGATCTTCCACCTTACAAACTACTAGTGTTCCTCCCTGTGGGAATTTTTGCATTAGAATATATCAGAAAAATGATGAAAATGTATGATCGTTTTGTTTCCAAGTAGAAAAAAGCTCAACTTAAACTAAATGTACAGGCTGGCCCATTCATAGTCAACAATAGAGCCACAAGAAAATAAGCTAATGATTTGTTAAGTGATATGAAGTTTACATTGAGTTTCAACTGGTCATATCATCCATCGGGAGTAATATCATCAATGCAAGTTTGATACAAGTCTGCACCATATGTGCACATTGAAAATATTGAAATTGAACAATATGCTAACAAAGAAGAATGGTAAGATAGAAAAATACAAGAAGTTGAAGAGCACGTTTCCAGTCAAACAACATTGGAAACTCCCATAGTGAAAGAAAAGTAATTGAAAACACCAAGATAAAGCACATCCCCAACAATATCATAGTTTCAGAAGGAAGAATTAAAAGTGTTTAAGAGAATAAAGTCTATAAATGTTGAAGAGGAGTCATTTGAAGTCCAAACTTCAGAAGATCCTACCACAATCACAAATTCAGGAGTGCTTGTATTCTCACTACAAAAAACAAAATAAACCATTATAGATTCTCCTTCTTCTCCTTCTTCTTTAAGACATGAGAGTATTTTTGAAAAATTCTTGGATATGAAAAAGAAAAATGAAGCATTGAAAACTTCAACATATGCAGAGTTCTGGAAACAATCTTCCACAACTCAGACCAGGTTACTATATTATTTAGATAGCGAAAGACGATCATTCCAACTAGAATTTATGGAACCAAAGTTCCCTGTGCCTAAGAGAATTGATGATTATAAGAGCTATTTATTTTCATTTGATACTAAACATATTCACCATATAGATAAAATTTATCTCCATAAATAAACAAGAGAAATGATCTATACATCATTAACCATTTTTTACATGGTATCATCTAATCTACATGCATCTATAAATAACATCCACTCTCAGTTGAAGCTAGAAATCATGTCTTCTCTTGCTAAATATATCAACATAAATGGGATATAATATTTTATTTTAAAGGTAGGATTGAATCCTAAAGAGGTAAAATAAGCTGAAGAAATAATTAAAAGTAGAAATGCAAATATCCAGGCACTAAGGAAACAACTGAAATTACCAACAACCAAACATCCACATGGATAGGATGTTGGACAACTAGAAAAATAAAAGAAAACCATGCTTTGTATGATTGTGGAACTAAATGTGAAAATTTATAAGATGGAGAAATTAATCAAGGAAAAATAACTTCAAATCTACACTAAATCGGGATCATCTATATAAGCAACAATATCAACAATAGAGAAAAAGTCTACTAGTCATAATCCAACATAAGAATTGTCAAAAATTGTGGGAGACCTATCATTGAAGGACATGCAAATTGAAAATATAAGCGATCAATCGGAGAAGGCACACGAAAATAAAATAAAGTATGACAATACATCCCTTGATGAAGTACATAAAAACTTCATATTAACTAAGAAACTTCAAAAATATGAAAATGAATCATTAATAGCACAGAAAATATCTGAAGAAAAATAAAAAAATATGGATTGATATAAATTCAACTATAACTAAACTTTGGACATATATTGAGATCGTTTTTGAACATGAGGAACTAGTGACAAAATCAAAGGAAAACATAACATAAATCGAAGAAGACTTACATCACAAACTAGGAGAAGCAACTATAATAATCAAAGTGCTAAATTCTAAAACAAAGGAAGAATTGGAGGAAATGGGAATTGAAAACATGAGTGATACAGTCCTAGAACTAAGGAGAGTTTTGAAAAAATTGAACTTAATGCTACAATTACAAAATAAATGTCAAAAATTAGAAGTACAAGTGAAAAAATTCCATAGAAATTTTAATGTCTTATGCCAAAAGGGACTTCCACGTCTAAGAGATTCTAGTTACCAATTGATTCCACTAGAAAATTGCGAGCACATATTACATTAGATAGAAGTAGATAAAACAAAGTTTGCTCAAGTCAAAAGAATTATCAATGATAAAGAATTCATTGAAGGCCTCGAATATGATCTTTTTATCCAACATGAAATTCAATATTTGTTCATTACTAGGACAAATTTTCAAAATTATACAGAGGTGGATGAAGAATATAGAAAGTAACAATATTGTCTATTCCAAATGAAAAAATATGGGATAAATTCCTTGAGATTATCGAAAAATAAAGGTGAATTTCTCAAAATAAGTTACATTCTAAAGGCAACAGAATGCATATTTTCAAGAGACTGTTGCAGTGAAAGAAGGAACAAAAGGTAGGATAACGCGAGCATAAATCATGAAATTAGTTTAAAGAAGAATTCATCAAACTACACCCTTGAATAGTGTAGTAATTAGTCAAAATAAGTTTAGAAACTCTATTTTTGTGTTCAATTTTTGTAAAAGATACAAATCAGTTTTGGTTGATATTGTATTTTGTAATGAAATTTATTAGATTTGGATATTTTTAAATTACACTCTATAAATATTTTGTAATTCGAAGAAAGAACAGTTGAACCCTTCTAATGATTCAGTGAAACTATTATACTATTCTGAATTTGTTTGAAGATCATCAAAGGATTATGAATTCATTCTTAACAACTTACAGTACAAGGAAAATACCCTCTAGCAAATGTTTTTTAGGAACCCCCTCTAAAAATATCCCAGATATCTGTTTCTAGTGGAGGTATCTAAAGGAGGTTGGTGGGTGGAGGTTTTTGCAGATGTTTTTTGTCCAATGCATTTCTCATCATAAACTGCACCGGTGCATTTAAATCACAAAGCACCAGTTCATACTAAAAATTAGCAAATCAAGACACCGTGCTCTCTATACAAATCCACTCGGTGCATCTCATTACTGTAACACACTGGTGCGCTACTCAGAAACAGGCGAGGTGCATCTTAAAAATCCACACTCAAAACAGAAACAGGTCCAGTGGGCTAGGCAGAAATATCCTGGTGTACCTAAAAAACTCGGGCACCAAAACAGGGTTAAATAAAACAAAAATTACCAGCCGAAAAATCTGCATTTTCTCTTCTTCAGTTCTCCAAATCTCTCAAGCACTACTGTAAATTCCCCTTGTCTGAAGTGCCCTATCATCGGTGCTCCTATTGCACACATTGCTGTCATTCATTTCCCACCTTGTGGAGTTTGAATTTTGGAAAGTGGTGGGAAATTTTGGTTTATCAAATTCTTCAGTAAATATGCCTCCTCGACGCCCAAATGGATAGGCATTTTACTTTTTTATCAATAATTAAACTTTTTAATGGATTATATTTGTCAAAAATCTTAAATTTTACCATTATATATATATATATCTATATATTTCCTATGCGGTGCGCTAGAGCCATTCGGCTCGCACCATTCGCAGTGTTGCCTGTAAATTTATAGGCCGCATCGTGAATGGTGCTAACATAAACCACATCAGGTTCTGGTCCGGTATTGAAAACACGCATCGTGTTTTTTTTTTTTTTAATATGATATGGTGGTGCTGTCGTTTAAATAACCGCATTTTTGACTCTATACCAGTGTCGGGAGGGTGGTGCACTGACCAAACTATACGCCTTGGGACAGATACTTCGGTCAGCACACCACCCTCCTAACATCACTACATATTCATCGGTGTCGCAGTTTACATGACCGCACTGTTGACCATGTACTAATGTCAGGAGGGTGATGCGCTGGCTAAAATATCCACCCTGGGGGGCATAGTTTGGTCAGCGCACTACCCTGCTGAAATTAGTACATGGTCAACTCTTTGGTCGTTTACAGGACCGAATCGTTTACCATCTACTGATGTCAATAGAGTGGTGCGCTGACAAAAATATCTGCCCCGGGGAGCATAGTTTGGCAGTGCACCACCCTCCTGACACTGGTACATGGTCAAAGGTGTGGTCGTTTAAACGACCGCACCGTTGACCATGAATTATTGTTGCACAGTGAGTTGACCTAAATATCTGCCCTAGGGTGGATAGTTTCATAAACACACCGTACAGGAAAGTACATTTCTTGTTTTGTAGTGTGCTAAAAAATTTCCATGCACACCGAGGACGGTGCGCAATAAAAACAGATGCATCAGTACTGGTGCATGACTGTTTTTTTGGGCACACCGACTATTTTTTTTCAATAAATTATATATATATATATATATATATATATATATATATATATATATATATATTTGTAAATAGATGGCTCATTTAATAAAAAAAAATTATTTAATATGTGAATCATTTAGTGACGTCAAAGGAGAGAAGAAAGGCACATCAAGAACATATAGAGGACCAGTATAACATGGTTCACCTATGGGAGGCGCGAGAGAGGGAGAAACTTATGTACCCTCGCCATATTACGACATCCACCCAGTTGCTCCGAAGGGAGGTAGGCCTCCTGAAGTACTATGAGGAGGCGACATCCCTGAAGGGCCATAATGGGTTGTTGGGACAACTCATCTTCATGTTAGATGCCCACCAATAGGATTTTTGGGTCGGTCCTAAACAGTTATTATGCGCCCACTCAGGAGGAAATATACTTTATTACTGGCCTATCTAGGACAGGGCGGGATTTTCCCTAGTTCCTAGAGGTCCCCTTCGGTTATGCAGCAGGGAGTCAGTTGGTGTACTCCTAGAGATACATTAGTGACGATATACTTTCTCTTGTATATTTTCAGGTGTCTGGTGGTCAGTTACGTATTTCTTATTTTGGTGTAGAGGAGGTGAGGTGCCTCTCATTACTGCTAAGGACCATTTCACACTGTAACCACTTTTATTTTATGTTGATTCTCTATTGCAAGCGCCACGACTTGTGAGGTGGTCTGCGATTTTTTTACGGCAGTTTTGTACATCATTAGATAGATGTCGTTCTCAGGCATGTGGGAGGTTTACCTTCCCTTTTGATTCAGAGTTATTTTGTCTATTTTTTTGGAGGTTTACAGAGCTAAGGCACACCTTTTCTCGGAAGCCTCGTAGGCTGATGCTGCACATACGGATGGAGGTGTAGGGCCAGAGGATTCCTAGTAGGGGCAAGTCAGAATTTTCCTCTAGGATATCTCATGATGCACTATAGTTTCTATCTAGTGTTTATGATCATGACTTCGTTTAGGTGCCATATCTGTATGCTAGTTTCTATTGGCGAGGGTGTGCCAACATTCTCTTCACACAGGATCAGCAGCGAGATGCGAGAGGTAATATTAGTGTTTTCCTTAAATTTATTCTAACACATTCATTAACTTGTTTTATTAAATTGTCTGATTATTGTTGTGTACTTATATATATTTTGTAGTTATTGGGTCATTCGTTGGTGATGATATTCCACCTCCATCGAATGATCCAAGTGTATATCCTATTGATCAGTAGATGGAAAATGCGGAGGACCAGGCTGATGATAGACCAGGTTCTCTAGATTAGGCACAGATACCGACGGGTGTGAGGCATAGGCCTAAAACGCGATTTAGGATGGAGTTGGGTGACCAACACTGTCAACTCCTAGTTGAGGATGGAGTTAGGCCGGCTACTATGAGAGAAATATAGTCTTATGATAGGCTGACATAGATATGGAGAGTCATGCCAGTGATATGTTGACCCTCATGTGGCATATTGTTGGAGCTACTAGAGTAGTGGTGCAGGCGAGGAGGGCCCGACATAGTCGTGGTGGAGATGCATTACAACTGTCGAGAAATGCATCATCTGATGATCATGAGGGAAGTGATCATCGTTCTAGTACTCCACCTCCTCCTCCACTTTGCATCGAAGATGACCATGATGAGCAGCCTACAACATCAAGTCATGATCATGAGCATGCATCATTTGAGCAGTCTTCACCATCTCAACAGACATGTCCTAGGCCTAAGCAAGAACCTGGTCCGGAGGAGGGCACAGGTTCATATTAGGAGGCAAGTGCATCAAATGAGTAGGGCGTTGCACCATCCACTGATTAGCAGGTTGGACGATCCACGAGTCATTATGAGTAGGAAGTTCCTGATCAACATGAGGCACCTCCATAGCAGGAGACACATGATTAGAATCTATCTGAGCTTGTTGAGGCTGCACCATCGACTGAGAAGGCTTTGACTAGTAGTACTATTGATGTACCACCAGTTGATATTTGACATTTATATGCAGTCATATTACAGTTTTATATTTTTGATATATATATATATATATATATATATATATATATACATATACGGTCCATGTATTTTATGTTCATGTTGCAAATGTACTTAATTTACATGTTAGTATTCATCAAAATTAATTATATTTTTACGTCATGTTAGATATGTTCATTTAATGTGCAGCTTGTAGATAGATTGGTCTGTGATAGCAGTTATTTGACATGAGATGTATATTTGATGTTTGTGTTGTGATGATGTTATACAATGCTTGTGTTTTGTTAGATGATAATGATCACGATGATTAGATGATGTTAGCAAATCTGAATGTGTTTTTTAGTCAAATATGATGTTTGTATGATGCATTAGGGGAATTTTGAGGTCTAAAATGGGCCTCCTAAGGAAATAATAAAATAATACCTAAACCAATAAAATAATATTTATGAATTTTCAATTCACTTTTTGCACCACAATCCATGTAACCATAGTTAAATTCAATTGAAAAGTTGTACCAAAATAAAATTAATAAAAAAATTGTATTGATGTGATTATAAATAAGAATGATTTTTTCAAGAAAAAATCATTATCATTGAACAACTAATGCATTTGTCCTTTATACTTAAATAACTTTAAATAGAATCTAAATATAAAGTTATAAATTCTTAATTATACTATATGCTATCAATTAAAATTTGTATTATTTAAATTGTATAATAACATGTAATTAATATGCTATATAAAAATAATATAATATAATATAATAAATGTATAGGGATATGCATTGTTTCTTTCAAGAAATATGAAATGACAATAATATATTTTTATTCAAAAAGTGTGAAATGACATTTATTATGAGTACTTTACTTTGACTTTAAAAGTACTTAGAGCATTGGCATGGTTAACCATGAGTTTTTATCCACCATTGAGAATGTGACAACTAAGTACCTTTAACTCAAGCAATGTCACTTCAACTATTGGGGATGATGTTATCCTCTAAAATTTGATTGATACTCATAAAGTGAATTTTGATTGTACATTTTCCTTAGGAAGCCCATTTTAGACCTCAAAATTCCCCATGGGTTATCATGATCGTGATGTTTATTTTTAATATTAAATCATGATATTTATTAAATATTATGTCGTGATTGTAATTGAATTTTAATTTTAATTGTATGTAAAATTGTAAAATTGTAATTGTATTTCTAATTGTAATTTTAATTGTAATTGTAATATTTAATTTATTGTGAAATGATTGTAATTGTAATTGTATATATGTAAAATTGTAATTGTAATCGTAATTGTATGTAAAATTCTAAAATTTTAATTTTAATTTTAATTTTAATTTATCTTTAATTTTAATTATAATTTTATGTGAGATTGTGAAATTGTAAAATTGTAACTGTAACTGTAGTTGTAATCATAATTTTAATTGTAATTGTATGTAAAATATTTGTAAAACATTAATTGTATTAATGTGAAATGATTGTAATTGTAATTGTAATTATAATTTTTTGTAAAATTTTAAAATTGTAATTGTAATTAGGTGAAATTGTAAAAATGTAATTGTAACTGTAATTGTAATTGTAATCGTAATTTTAATTGTTATTGTATGTAAAATTGTAAAATTGTAGTTTTATGTACTATAATCATTCAATTTTATTATAATTTGTAAATTTGTAAATTTGTAAAATTGTAAATTAATTGTCAATTTTGAACCAGAATTACCGTAAGTAAAATGTATAGCGTAAATATTGTTAAATGACCAAATAATTGTACTTTATAATTATCATTATTTTATAATGATCATACATACCAAAAATAACAGTATATATTTTGAAGATATCGTTCACACACATTTAAAGAAATCAAGTAGTTGTATCATTTTACGAATTGACATTATAAAAAAAATAACCTTATACAGTACGCCATTGTTATCGTGATCAACATAATTGAAAATTATCAAGTGAAATGCTTTTAACAGTAACATAATGAAAATTACCAATTAATTCAAAATATGTATTATAATCTTTCAAAAAACAAATTTTAGTTATAAGGTAATTAAGTCCTCTTGTTTATAAAAACCCATCTTAAAAAGTATAAATGATGAAATAACACATGTACCATATCACTTTCGGTTCTCATGATGACCCTCATTATGTTCTAGATCACTTGGAATGATAACACTATTGTTCTCAAAAATATGTTTTGATCTAGGGTCATGTCTCAATACGAACCATGAATCCATATCCAACACATCTAGGTAAAAAAAACCTGGTTGTAGTGTTTGGGGAAAACATAGGGCTCCTTAGCTTCATCCCACATCTTTATAGAGTTGATA
The DNA here is from genome assembly GCA_034641835.2 of Pinus albicaulis. NCBI lineage: Eukaryota > Viridiplantae > Streptophyta > Pinopsida > Pinales > Pinaceae > Pinus > Pinus albicaulis. The sequence goes on along the minus strand of CM076578.1, from coordinate 281,005,706 downwards.
CATATTAGCCTACTATTGTGATGTTCCTTTATATTATTCTGATCAAATGTGTCCCACCACCTTCACCTCAAAATAATACATTGGAAAGAAGAGAAATCCACTTCAATTATCTCTTGTATATTTCCGATGTAACCTAACGTCCCTCGTACTAGGTTTTGATCACGATGGCTATATCGAATAGATTGATAGAACTCGACTTCCACTCCACAACCTTGTGTCATATTTCCATCATTAACATTTTCTGTGTGAAAATGGCGCCCATATTCCCTCATAGACGGTAAAAAATGCACCTATAAAAAGTTAAAAAATCATAGTGTCATGTGCCTTATAATAACCCAACAGTCAAAATATAAAATACAAATGTAATTACATTTCAAAGGTGCATTATTAAGTTTAAACTATACATAAATAGATTATTACTGAGTGGGTGCACCCAATTCATATGTTTAGCGCATCCTCTTCAGCATGTGGGTAATGATGGGTTGCACTGTTTTTCTCTCTAACTTGGTCAGAAACCCAACTGTTGGGGCATATTTTTTGCATATTTTATTTTAAATGATCGGGATAAGGCACACTTCTATCATTCAACCATTTTAATTCTTTACTGTCACTATCCCATTTCATCCTTTTTTGTTCGTACAATGTGACCCATGACTGTGTCACTTCAGAATTGTAAGGAATGAATTTATTGACTACTTCAATTTCTACATTCGCTGATGAAATCAAACTGACATATAGTACATATGAGATCAAAATATAAATTATATTGAAGTTCAACTTGAATATTTAATTTGTGTAAATTTGAAAAATGATAAGTCGCTTACTCTTTATCAAGCTCCTTTTTCCATTCGTTTGGAGCGGCTCCCCTTCTCTTTTGTCTTCATCCCTTTCATCATCCAAAATCACCTCACCTTGTCTGTTTTTGATCTACTTGATGTACTCACTGGCATAATAGAAAGATTCATATGGTATGTACGCCTCTGCCATAGACCCCTTGGGTTTTTCCCTTTGTCGAACAAAATCTTTCAATTTCTTCATGTACCTCTCTAAGAATAACATCCATCGACAAGAAAATATCCCCACTAATTCAACCTCATCTACTAGGTGGATTAGAAGATGAAACTGCAAGTCCATAAAACTCGTTGGCAGTTCCTTCTCAAACATACAAACAATCTCATCTATCTCTTGACGCCACTGTGGAATGCTAGCAACATGAATCTCCTTTGACGTGATACAACGTAAAAATTCAGATAATTTAGATATGTAACATCCTAGGTCTTGGGGGAATTCATGTTTCACACACCCATGCATGAAAAAAGGATAATTACACTGCAAAGTTATAAACACATGCAATAATATACAAAATTAGTTATGTTTTATGATTCCTGCATGGGATAAAATTTATTAATATAACGAATAATAAAATCATGATTTTGAAATTATACGTACTCGTAGAAGATTCAAATGGTCATGTGATTTCAACCCAGATAAATGGTCATCCATGGTGCAGCAGCATCATAGTGAAGACCCCATATGAAGATGGTAGCCTCACACTGATTATAACCTCCTTTGCCAAAGAAAGGTCATCTTTTTTTAAAATCCATGGGACATCACTTTCTTTGAAATACCATGAATTATAGGGACCAATGCCTCCCTCTGATCCTATACTTTCTAATCGTCTTTGCCAATGTTTCTTTTTATTTTTTGAAGTAATAAGATATTTCCTAATAGCCAATGTGTCACTTTTTTCGATGATATTTTCCTCCATAAAGAAGATGAAACATTTTAGATATATGCAACGGATCTAATAAGTGGGTAATATTAATATGCTCCCAATATGGGAGGTTATAAAGGATAGATTTCCTTTTCATCCCAATGGAAATTTCTCAACATAGGTGTCGAAGAATTTTGTATCATCGAACATAGGCTCCCCATTTGAATTGAAAATTTCTACGAACTAGTTCTCCTTCTCTCTCTCATATTCTCTAAGCCATTCAAGTGGTATCATTATGGCAGGCCCTTGGGGTCCCTCTCATTTACCATTGAAAGCAGGTGTTTCTCTTCTATAAGGGTGTTCTTCTGGGAGGAATACCATGAAGCAGTCGTACACTGGTTTCTGTAGGTCATTGGAACATATAGCTTTCAGAGAAGGTCCACAACATTTACATCCAAAATACCCTTCTGTTAAAAGACTTGAAAAAATATTGTATAAAATATATATGCATGGCACGTTGAATAATTTCATGAAGATAAAAACAATTGCAACGAATTAAATAACTAATATGCAGAATAATATTGTTACCCGAGAAAACTCCTAAGCCTAGATAATCATGTGTCATTTAAGCACATATGCCATACATCATAAAACTCCTCTCTATTGCGATGGGTATTGATACATTGTATGCATTTATCCCGTCACATAATTCCTTCAATTCATCTACCAGTGTTTGTAGGTATACATCCATATTCTTCACTTGTCTTCTACTAGGGACTATGAGAGCCAAGATAAGATGTTCATTCTTCACGGACAACCATGGGGGGATATTTTTATTGATCACTACTACAGGCCAAACAGAAAATTTTGGGTTCTGGAGGGAATATGGATTGACTTCATCCTTGAATTTTCCGGGCCATGTATTCTCTATATGCTTCATGGCTATTGAATCTATTGGGATTTGGATAACTCCAAACTCACTTATCTGTGAGGCATGCCACCCCTACAACATAGCTAATTATTTTCAATGAAAGAGCCTTTGAATCCTTGGGATTATAGGAATGTGCCTAAATATCTTAAAAGGAGGACCATGTGATTTACCCTTCTTTTTTTATTTATCATACCTATCATGCCCACATTTTGGACATATCTCTTTGTCTACATATTCTCCTCTATATAGAATACACTCGTTTGTACGTGCATGATATGATATGTACTGAACACCCAACATTTTCAACAATTTCTTTGCCTCTTCACAGCTACTGGGTAAGACATTATCACTCGAAATAACCTTATCTTTGAATAACATGTAGTTGGTGACCATGGACAATATTAAATGTACATTAATGAAGATATAATTATTAACAGTCATAAAATTGACCATTTGTAATGTTAATTATGTGATTATATTTCTCAAAATATAAGGGAGGAATTGACGGTCAATTACCTCAAAATTTCTAAGAAACATGCATTCGAAAAGTCAAACTTTGCTTTCAAGTTATACAGTAACGCCATTGTCCCCAACTGGGTAGACTTTGACTGACCGCCAGGTCAAAAGAGAGGGATGGTGGAAGTAAACCTAAGCTTTCGAAAAAGGTATCAACGATATGTGAATTATCCCCTAGTTGATCATTGTTCTGGAATGCATCTAACAACATTGACTCCATGGCAGTTGTATCCCTTAAGTAATCATCCATACCAACCTCTATTTGATTACCTTCATTGCCAACTAGTGAAGAACTAATATTGGTGTAGTCATTCATAATTGGTGAATATAGACGCAGTGGGAATTGAATAGGTGGTTGAATCAACCATTCTTGGTATCTTTCCTCTCTTATTTTTTATCTTAATTCAACCTTCTCTCAATTTAACATTGTCATGGGGTGCAACAGAAGATGGTAGTGAGGTCGCTCATCATCACTAGAATCCTAATAATTAAAAAAAAAATATTTTAACATGATTAGTACAAAATATATGATATCAATTAGTAAGCATGTCAACAATTCATGATTAATTGGTTTGACATTGACATAGTTACATTAATATACCAAACAATTATCATTACCATCATTGTCCCAAGATTGCAGTTAGAAGATTCAATGTAACAATTGGCAGGGTGAAGTGGTTGTCCATTTTCATCTACCAAATGGGCCTTATGGTATGTTTCTCCTGATAAGGGCTTCCGATGTTTTGGAGCTATATGAATATTTTGTGCATCTGAACTTGATTATTAATTTGCATGAACCTGAAAATTTGTATACATTAATTTTATTCAGCTCATTGACATGGATCAAAAAAATAAATTCAATTATATAATGAAAATATAAACAAAATATGAAGTAAACATTACGTCTCGAGATGGATAGGGTGAACTTCACGATGGACTTCGAGAAATATTATGGAATGAGATGGATTTTGAAGGATTTTCCATTCGATATAATTCTGATATTTTATCCTTGCATTTGAGAAAAAGCAACAATAAATTTTGGTCTACATACCTAAAAGTATTTTTGGTGCCTTAAAAATTGACTTATTGTTATCAGTGCTAATATATAGCTAACCGCACTTGTGTTTTAGTTACTATGCACTGTTGTTGTGTTATAAATTGACGCATCGATGCGATTATATAACAAACACACTGAATAGCCAGAAATAAAAAAAGCATAATTTTACTTTTTTAAAATGAAAAAAGGTGGTAAATTGAAAAATAGGCGGCAAATTATTTTCGAAAATATAATTTCATAAAAAATATCCTTTAAATAATAAAAACTTTTCATCATTTCATTATTTTTGCAAAAATTTTCAGGGAGATATTTGCACGAGATATATACCTAGAGCAAGAGACCATGAGAGCACTATGAAGCAGTGAAATACTTTCGAACCTAACTATTGAGAGAATCAGAATTTCAAACATCTAGTGATTCAAACTGTGTAGCATAGCATTCCAAACCATCTAGTGATTAAATTTTACTGTATAATTTTATTTTTTGTACATTTTCTATTTGATTTAATACATGGTAAGTAAAAAATTTAAATTTTACTACTCAAAAAAAAAAAAAAAAATCTTACGCTAAACCCTTGACTCATTTTGTTTCTGCCCTTGATTCTTCCTATTTTCGTGACTTCATAATTACGGCTTTTCATTTTATATTTATAGGGTTTTTATGCTATATATATAGGCCTATGACATCTAACTCACGAGATGACTTCGAGAGTTAGATCGCAATCCATTTCGGCGCTTGCGTTAATTTCAAAAAAAAAAAAAAAACTGTGTGCCTAGTGTAAAATAGCACATCGGTGTGCACTGGTGCGGTATTTTATTATATCTCACCATGCACGTACTGTTAGATAAGAACAATTTATAAACATAATTTTTAATCCATGCACCCTATGTAAATTAGCGCATCGATGCGCTATTTGATAAAAATGATTTTTTTATTTTATAAAAAAAAAAATTATTTTATGTCTGTTAATTGGTGTAATGGTTAAGATATAATGGTCCGGGTCTCCTTGTTGACAGAGAGCACCATACGGTGATCCCCTTTTTTCTCGATGCGTTTATAAGAACATGCCTCCTCCACGACATCATATGCTACAAAAACTAACACTAAAGGATTTTTATTAATTTTTCTATGTTAATCAGTATGCTAGTTAACATATAACACACCAGTTCCCCTTGTTGACAGAGAGCACCATACGATTTTTCTATTGTTTTTGTGGTGCATTTATAACAACATGCCACACCGACGTCAATGCGTACTTCTTGAAAGGTGTACCATTTTCTTGTTTTTTCTTACCTAAAAAGTTTGTAATTTATTCATAAAATATATTAATGAATGGTATGTACATGTTTCGTAGTGATAAATAAATCGATGATAAGATATCAAGTAACAAAATACTGATACCACATCGAGAAAAGAAAAAAGGAAATTTCTTTGTAAATTCGTTACAAAAATTATTATTTTTGAACTATATGTAAGTTTAAGTAATATGCATTGTTTACTGTGTATCATGCAGAGCCACAAAATGATGAAGCTCGATAAGATTATTTCTAATACAGGACCAAAAGAACATAAAATCTTGATGGAAAAATTGCATAAGAATGAATCAGGTGAATGAAAAATTACTATCGATCCAATATGAGTTTCTTTTGTTAATTTTCATTAATAATATACTTTAAAATATTAGATAACATGTTTCAAACTATCTATTAATTCACATATGTTTAATGTTCTATAGGGACCAACAACTGAGAAAATGAATGTTGTTCTAGGAAAAGAAAAAAAATACAACATGCAAATGAAAATGAATTTCTCCTTAGCTCATCTGGAGTGGTGTTGGAGGTTAACGAAAGGGGGGGGGGGGAATTTTACAAAACATTGAGGGATCTAGTGGAACAAATGTATAGACATTATTTCCATGTACAATACAAAAATCAATCCAATGATTCCAAGATTTTTTTTTATCTAAACTACAGGGTGAGTTTCCAGAGAATTGGTCAAAGAGACATGGCATAATTTTAATACATACAACAACAAAAAAGAAGGAATGAAAAATGTACTATTTCTTTAAATGTTTTTCTCGAATTATATGTATATATTACTAGAAAGCAATCATTTATAAATATCACTTTTTTTATATTTACTTTTCATATATCAATGTAAAAATTTAATATTTTGTTTTCATGTTACATTTTCAGGAAGATTATGAAAATCTCAAAGGATGAATGAGCTGATATCAGAAATATGTCAGTAGGAATGTCCAAAAATGTGTACAAGGATATGGTCAAAGAAATGGACATAATTTCTATGACCTATGGGCACCACACAAATACCAATACAAATAAGAATGCTTGGTGCATTTGTGTGATACTATGCGCTGATGCATTTGTATAATATTGTGCACCGGTGCATTTGTATGACCTATGGGCACCACACAAATACCAATACCAATTAGAACAACCTGGTGCATTGTATCACCTACCATGCGCCCGATGCGGTTTTAACGGCCCGGTGCATGCACCTTCAATTACCCCAATGCAACTGTGTGTCTGACACACAGAAGGAGGTTGCTAAATGCCCTGGGGCATCCTAAATTTGTTTTCCATCCCGGTGCTTGGTAGGTTTACAGTACCAGTGCGTTCATTCTACAACGCACCGATGCATTGACGCCTAATTTTTCACCAATGCGTTGATACATAATTACCGCATCGATGAGAAAAACATTCGTAACAACATACAGTGACATAGTTTTTTTAGTTGTGTTGAAATTCCGTTAGAATCTCTACAAAAACCTAGATTATCGAAAATGGATGTTGTGGCAAATGTTTTTTTGAAAATTTTGGCTAATTTTATAACACTAAAAACCTCCATTATAACCTCTGCTAGAGGGTCTTTTCCTTGTAGTGTTATGTGTTCATGTGAGTATTTTATGTTATTCATTCATTTTTTTCATAATATATTTTTTCCAATGTTCAAGTTACCATAGGAGTTAGGGAAAGGCTAGATTTAGTATCAAACTCTCTAACATCCCAATGCAAAGTTATAATCATTATGGAGATTAATTAGCTAAAAATTTTGTTTAAGTTAGTTCCTCTACATCTTTCAATTGTTTCCTTCTATAATTTTTTGAACATATATTGTTTGGATGTATCATTTTTTTACATGCATCAACTATATTTAATTCATTAAATATTCAATATTGATGTTGATTATCACATATCTTCTTATTTTCCACCTTCAAAATAAGTTAAAAGATTTATGTTGTTATGAATGAAAATCATCCCTTTCAACTTATCAGAAATATTTATATTTTAAAATTATTAAAGGATTACTACATTGGAAATCAAATTCAATTAAACCCTTATATGCTTTGGCATAGTTCCCTAGCCTAGAACTGTCCACAAAGATATAACATCATATTGGCACCATTTTTGAGGAACGAAGTTTGAAGTTTTTTTTCCCTGGGACAGCGATCATGCTTACCTATTAATGGTGAATAATATCTTAGTAGGCTAAACTATTTCACCTTGTGACTTCACTGGTTAAATATGGTTTCACGTAGGCATACCAAATCTCATTCAGATCCATAGATTTTCTTTCCTTTCTCAGATCGATAAAGACTTGTGAGAATTGCATCTACTGAACGTAGATTAGAAGCTTCCACTTCAATTTTTTCCTCTCTTCCACCTGATATACCCTCACAAACTAAGAATTTTCAATCAATATTGATCCCCATTAGATTATAATATCTACCACCTAAACTTTTATAAATTATTTTTGTAGGAGTAGATCTTTAATCTGCATTTTTAGTTCATCAAATTCAGTCTTTTTAGTTTCCTTCTTCTAATTCACAACCATATGATACTGAAGAAGATCCTGAACTTCAATTACCTGCATTTAAACTAGTTGATTTCATTTATTTTTTGATACATACTTATCCTTCTATTTCTGCCAAGCCTCAAGAGGAACTTAGCATTTATACAAATCCTCTAGCCTTTGAAGATCAAGATAAACTCATACCTAAATTTTAGAAGCTAGTTGTTCATCCTCTGTTTTTTAAGAATCCTAAACCTCCATCCCAACCATCTTTGAGAAAAGTTGTTTCTCCTAAACAAAAAATTTTATTACAACACCAAATGGCTGGATTTAGGCCAATTGTAACAACTCCATATGAAACATTAGTAATTCTACTTGTAGCCCAACTTCATGATTTTCCTTAGGGGTATTTGAAAAAATTTCCCATATTTAATGGAGAAACATGACCATCTCCAGATTATCATTTGGCCACATTTGTTGATTTTTGGGACAATATGAACATTAAACATGAGGATGTTTATACTAGAATATTTTTCAATCATTAGAGTGAAATTTTAGAATATGGTTTAGATAATTACAAGAAAATTCTATAAATTCAAGGAGTGAATTAAACAATATTTTCAAGAATCAATGGATAATTGAAAAATATCATGTTTAATATTTAATAGAATTCAAATATTTGAAGAGAAACCCTCATGAACATGTTGCATACTTTATCAAAATATTTAATAATATTTACAATAAGATTCCACCAAATTGTAAACCCCTAATCATTGCAGCTAAGGTTAAATTTTCTAAAGCATTTGACTATGATTTTTTTGTAATGATTAGAGAGAGAAAATATGAAACCTTAGGAGACATGCAAACTAATGAAATTGGGGTGGAAGCTAATAGGTAAACATCTATTAAATTGAATGTGAAGCCAAAAAAAATTGAAAGGAAAATGAAAGCTAGAGAGGAAAGTACTCCATCATTAAAGAATAAATATGAAGTTAATTTTTTCTTTAGTAAGAGAAATTTCCAATCAAATTTCAAGAATGGAAACTCAGCCCAAAGTAACCCAACAAGTTGCAAATAGAACTCAAGCTCAATACAGAAGACCTTTTGAACCTCAAATTTTGCAAAGATCAAAATTTACCACCAAATTCAACATCCATTAATGATTGATGATTAAGACCCTGAAGAAATTATTACAGTTCTCATAAATGATATCAATTATTTTGAAGGTCTGTCTTCCCAAAATTCTATTTTCCATATTGGTTAGGATTAATATCTAGTTCAAAATAAATATTCCTCCCAAGTTTGTAAATACAAATATTTTTGTTAGTTTCTCATTATGCAGCTAAACATAATATATGACCTAAGACCTAGACAATGTCCTGGTAGACCTGTAAAAAAGGTTACCTTTGATTATCCGCCAGTGAAATATGTTGAAAGACTATCTGTCCAACCTCAACATTAGTTACAAGAGAAATCTTATACAGAAAAATTTGTTCCAACTGTTTTTAATGTTGAAAGAGAATTAGAAAGGGTAAAAAGTCCTATTCCCTTATCTGAACTTTCAAGAAATCATGGTTATAAATAAAAGGTCTCCAAATGGATACAATATTTAGGTGTAAATGTTGAAGCAGATGTAATTAGCCTATAGAATGAGAAGCCTTCAATTATTTTTAGACCTAGTTTAGATATGATTGATGAAAGTGTGCCTCCTTTCTATGTTACATTAAAAAGTTTATTATCTTCTTTTGTACAAATGTATGTTATATTTTAGTGCTTCCCCTAATCTGATGCCTAAATTTATCATGGACCAAATTCAGTTGCAAATTACGAGGCCATATAATGACCTATACACATTTGATTCAAATAAAGTACCTTTCTTGGGATTAATCGAAGAATTAGTTGTTACACTTTATCAAATCCTTGTGAAAATCATAGTATTGAATTCAGTTGTCATAAACATTCGTCCAAAATTTGGTATGTTTTTATTAAGATCTTGTTGTGCTAATCTTGGAGGAAATTTGCAAATGGATATGTCATATGCTACAATTGTAGTTTATAGAGGTGAACACTTAAGGTTGTACAAGGAAGTAATATTCATAAATAATATCTATTAAGCTAATAAAACAATAAATCATCAAACTTTTAGATAGTGATGTTTGGAAATTGTATTTTGATGAATAATTTTATAAGGACGGATCACGCTCGAAATGTACTAATTACTTTAAAAGGAAAAAATAAGTCAATACTTCAAATTTGATTTTAAATTCACAAATAATGTGGCAGAACATGAGGCTTTAATTTTAGGATTAGAGTTAGTTAAAAGTTTGAAAGTAAAAAACCTGGTAGTATATGGTGATTGAAAATTAGTTGTAAAACATATAATAAATCACTGTCAAACAAAGCATTCTAGACTTAAATCTTATAGGAATGAAGTATGGGACTGTGTCGAAAATTATTTTCAGACTTTTAATGTCTCATCAATTCCGAGAGAAGAAAACATTTATGCTTATTCCTTGGTAGTTTTTGCAAGTTCTTTTAAAATACTTGATCCTTTGCAACTACACTATCAAATTGAAGTGAAGTACATACGTTATATTCCAGATAATTTAAAACATTGAAATTTTTTTGAATATGATGAGAAATTAAAGACTTTATTATAGGCTATTGATGAATTTTCTAGTTTGCATGTTAAAGAAGAAAATAACCATGAAATACAATCAAGTGATGGTGATCTAGGTATCAACTTTAAACATAAAATGGTTGATAATGATGTCATATAGTTATCAAATAATAATATTCCAAAGGGATTTGTTCCTCTTGAATTTTTTTTGATCAAAATCATGTTTCAAAATCTTCATTTCTAATTTCACAACAATAAGATGTATTGTTTTCACAGAGGAAATAAAAAATGTTAAAATCTCAGCCAGTTTTCCATAGGACATAAAAGAAGAATATGTCAGTTTGTTTAAAGAATAAAGAGATGTATTTTCATGGTCATATGAAGAATTTAAAACTTATGACACAACTATTATTGAGCAAAAAATTCCTTTCAAACCAAGAGCTAATCCATTTCAACAAAAATTGAGAAGGATTAATCTAGTCCTACTCCTTATTATTGAGAAATAAGTAAGAAAGTTATTGGATGCGAAAATCATTCTTCCTTTGACATATTTTGAATAGATAGCTAACCTGGTACCTGTTAGGAAGAAGAATCAAGAAATAAGACATTCTATTCATTTTAGAAATTTGAAAATATGATCCTTGAAAGACAAATCTCCATTACCAAAAATGGATCGATTGCTTCAAAGATAATCAGGTTCTAATGAGATTTCAATGTTGGATGGTTTTTATGGTTACAACCGGATTTTGGTTAGTCAAGAAGATAGAGAAAAGACATCATTAAAAACTCCTTGGGGTACTTTCATGTATGAAAATATGTCATTTGGTCTAATCAATGGCGGAGCCACATTTCAGAGGGAAATGGATCCAAATTTTGTTATTAAGGTAAATAAATTCATCATTATTTACCTTGGTGATTTGAAAATATTTTTTGAGTCTGATGTTAAGCATATCAAACACTTGAGGAAAGTTTTTTAGAGATGTAGAATTTATCCCAATCCTAAAAAGTCACTCTATGCAATGAGGGAAGGGAGATTGTTGGGAAATATTATTTGAAAAGGAGTTATAACTGATCCTAAAAGAATTTAAACAATTCAAGTAATTAGTTTACGTAATAAAATAAATAAATTAAGTCATTATTAGCTAAGATAATATTTTTAAGGAGGTTCATAGCTAATAATGATGAAATTGTTAATGTGTAATATCCCAAATTGGGATTAAAAGTAATAAAAGTGCAAAGAGAAAAAAAAACTACGCCAATAGAAAACAGATTATCAAAACATGCAAACTAGAGCCAAAAACAATTACTGAGCCATTTTATTAATATGACGACGAAGAGTACAAATGAGGTGTTGGAAATTTTGCACCTATACCCACTCAAGGCAAGCTTTAATGACAACTCAAACCCAAGCAAAATACCCAAATGAAAGTTCATCTACGTGGCTCAGTCGCTGCGCTACATATCCCATAAATGCTTCTGCTAACTGACTTTGGACTATCAGTTGGGTTGCTTCTACTACTCAACAAATTCTAGGAATTTGGGAAGGTGATCCTTGCCAAAAACCCATAAAAACCCAGAAATGGTTTCCTCTAATTCTCGCCTTCAAAATCTGACCCTTTACCCCTAGCTCCTCTACCTGCTAGCTTAGTAGGGACTGCGTAAATGAGTTGATATAATAATCATAAAATTCTGGTATTTTAACCATGGACTCTACTAAAAGCACTCAGAAAAACTAAGGAAGGGTTTGTCCTAGTTTTGACTTCGGAAAATTGGCCCTCTTGGGCTTAGCTCACCCAATTGTTGGGAAATTTGAAATCCTAGCTGGAAATGTTGGTAGATAAGTACTAAGTATGGAAAGCCATGGGTTGAACTAATAGATAAACTATCTCTAACTTCTCCCCAAAGCTCAAATACTGAAGGGTTGATCCCTTCACTAGATTCCAAGGGGAAATGCCTTGGAATTTCTCCCCCTCTAGAACCCCTCTCCTATTGGACTGCGTGAATCACTAGGTGACTGTACTACTATAGCAAGGATAACATGTGGTATGATGCTGACATAATGAATCTGCTCTTGTAGAACAATAAAACTCCTCTCCTTATCAGGCACTCGAAGTCCCTCAAGGATGAGGTTGGGATCTCCGCTCAGAGCATTAGGGGAATTTTGAGGTCTAAAATGGGCCTCCTAAGGAAATTATATAATAATAGTGGAAAGAATCAAATAAGATTTGATGACATCATTAAATTTTAGAGGGAAAAATGAAAAAACTACTTTTTCAACTCATATTTTCAACTTATCTCCCAAATTGTTTACTCAAATTTCGAGCGGGAGTACTCTTTGGATGCGAAATTTAATTCCTCATCCAAGGAGTACCCATGTTGCATACTTTTGATGGGTCCTACTACATGAAAAATGAGAAATACATGAAAAATGTGATTGTAATCATGTTTTTTTATGTATTTCTCATTTTTCGTGTAGTAGGACACATCGAAAGTATGCAACATGGGTACTCCTTGGATGAGGAATTAAATTTCGCATCCAACGAGTACTCCCGCTCGAAATTTGAGTAAAAAATTTGGGAGATAAGTTGAAAATACGAGTTGAAAAAACAGTTTTATTATTTTATTATTTTTTAATATTTTTGCCTTTTTATTTAAAAAATGGTGAATCATCCCCCATGGTTGACATCATCATCTTGAATCCTATTGGTTGTTATAAAGTTTATTTTTTTTGTACGTTTTTCTTAGGAGGCCCATTTTAGACCTCCAAATTCCCCTAATGACACCCGTGTGCTAAACAAAACTGCAGAATCCACTAAATAGCCAAGCATGCTCAAGTCGTAAAGACTAGAAAATATGAATATGAAAGAATGAGTTCCATGCCTTCCCTCACCTGCTTCTTATCCTTGTGAAACCTTACATCCTTGGGTCCACTCATTAACTATGTTGCTACTTGGCCCTTTGACTTTCACACTTGATGCAGATCCTTGGGTTCACTCATTAACTACGTTGCTACTTGGCCCCTTGGTTTTAACACTTTTTGCGCTACCCTCTTGGCCCCAAAAGAGTTGCATTGTCCACATTAGCTCTAGAAATTGGTATTATTCTAATTTTTGGGTTTATGGGTCCCTTCACCATTTTATTTACCTACTGATCTTAAGAAAAAAAATCGTCAAACATTAATATTTCTAATTAGTTGTCATCTAATTAGGAATATTACATAAATATATTATTGATATTATCAAGAAATATAATGGAGGTAAATGGACCATCCAAGCTAGATACTTTTTCTCACAATTCAGGAAGGAAATTTCAGAAGCTCGAGTGCTTTCCAAACCCTATTATTCAAAAGATTTAGTATTTTATCCTTCATCTTACACACTACCATAACAAAAATTATTTTGTAGAGAAATGATGATCAACATGAGTATCCAATTTATTTCTTTAGTAATGTTATGAGAGATGTTGAACTAAAGTATGACATCATAGAATAACAATAGTATGCCTTAGTACAAGTTTTGAAAGCATTTAAGATTCATGTTATACATTCTCCTATAATTTCTTATGTGCCTAACAATGAAGTAAAGATAGTGTTGAATCAACCTGATACAAATGGAAAGAGTGGCATATGGAGTGCTAAAATACTTGAGTTTTATTTAGATATAAGACCTACAAAGTTGGTGAAAGGACATGGCTTAGCTAAGCTATTGGAAGAATCAAACTACAAGATACTTGGTATTAATACCATAATGTAAATTTCATGTGAGAAGAATCCACAAGAATCTTCTTAATTTTCAGGTGAGAAGAATCTACAAGAACCTTCTCCGATTTCAGGTGAGAATAATCCATAACATTCTTACTTCAGTTTAGTACCTATAACTATTCCTTTACACATTGATGAAAAATTTTTACTATCATATTGGTACAAAGACACAGTGCATTTTCTATGTGATTTTGAGTACCCTATTGAATTCACAAAGAATCAATGTAGATATCTTAGACTCAAGGCCATGAAGCATAGCATAGTAAATGAAAACCTATATTGGAAAGATCCCATAAACATCCTCTTACTATGTTTAACTGAACGTGAAATAGATGGAGTAATTGAGTTGTTTCGTGGAGTTTTTGGAGGACATTATGCACAGAAGGAAAATGAATATAAGATGAAGAGAGCAAGACTCTATTAGCCAAAATTGTTTTCATAAGTTGGAGAAAAGGTGAGAAGTTGTATCCCTTGTGAGATATTTGCACAAAAACAGAGGTTAGCAACACTTCCCATTGTTCTAGTTTGAGTGGAACCTCCTTTATAGAAGTGGGGATTAGATTTCATTGGTGAAATAGTTCCTTCTTTCAGTAAAAAACACAGATGGATATTAATAGCCATTGATTACTTCACAAAGTGGGTAGAAGCAATTCCTATTGTGGTAGTGTTTTTTCCATAGTAGTGTACCAAAAGACACCTCTTTAGTTGTAGGTTGCTTCCTAAAAATATCACAAATAATAGTATGGCATTGTTAATGGAGAGACTAAAAAAAATGTAAAACAAAACTCATAAGGTAAGTAATGCATACAATAACATCAAATGAAATAGAAAAACAAAAGACAATAATTCTAAAATCAAGCAACAAACAAATACAATAATGAAGAAAACTCCCTTTATTTCTTGTTGGTGGTAAGAAGAATACAATACTAACACACTTACAGTGATTCCTTTGAGCTATGGAGCTCATAAACTCAAGGCAAGTGTGTCCCTTTCCTTGGATTCCTTGCACACTTCTCCTCCCTCTCTGAAAAGGAATGTGACACATCTCCAATGGTGGCGTTTTCTTATTCACTAGGATATTGGATGGCCAACATGCTAGTGTATTCAATCCTCTTTCTTCAAATATTGAAATATGGTGTTACTATGGTAGAAATTTGGCCAGCCAAACAATGTTTCTCCTTTTTCTCTTCCCATGGCCATTTTATATAGAATTGTTTTGAACTTATCTTCCATCTCTTGGCCCACGGTTGATAGTGACTCAAAAGTACGACAAGATATTCCTTTGAGGGCTGCATATCAATTTAAGGTGGTTCAAATTTGGTTGTTCTTGACTACTACTGATAGAAAATTATCTTCACTGTAGTGCCCCACTCTAGAATTCTGACCTTGATATGACATTAACAATGATTTATCCTTAAGGCTCACACATTATTATTTGGGGACCTCAGGTGGAGGATATTGACACTTCACTCTACTATTAGCGAATGTGTTTATTTCCTAGTCGATGTTAGGATGATGGTGGCTTTGATGCATATGTATTTTCTATTGACACTATGATGATGATAGTTGTGATGAATGTGTCTACTTACATTACTTCTGGTTCACAATGAACAATGATGTGGATGATTATGTCATGTTGATGATTTTGTTATGAAAATGACTAACACTAAGAAACGTGGTGACTGATGATTACTGAGTATTACAGGAAACCACCAGAGGCAATCGCACATGATGAGCCGACATCATCTGGTTTGACATAAATAAATATTTTGTATTTGAACTTCTAAGTTCAGTGTGAAACTTGCTATATATTTACATATACCTTGATGATAGGCCATTGGTTGCAGGAACATGTTAGTTGCTTGGCCGAATGACTCACATATGGGTGATGGGGTTGTACAATTCGATGGAACTTCATGGGAGAGGTGGGACAGTGTCCCTGATCTCACCTACTAGCACTCCCGCCATGACTTAGGCTGGAAATGGTCGAAACACCTTCGCCTTGAAGATCATGATGCCGTGGGGGCAGGTCCCAAATTGTGTTCGCTCACGAAAATTTTCTAGGGGGCGCGCATCAAGGCGGATTCATTGATCCCCGGCACCATTAGTCTCACTATAGCAGGTAACATACGAGATGATAAGGATCTCTATAGTTACACATATAATTTCCCCTCGTAACCACTAGATGCTTGAAGGGCAAGTGGTGTGGCACCCTTGGAAGTTCAAGAGAACTTCTTGAAGGGCACAACTAACTTGGCACCCTTGGCATCAAAAATAAATTCTTAGGCATGGCACCCTTGGAACTTCGAATGGAAGTTCTTGAAGGGCATGACTAAACTCGACCCTCGACATCTTTAAAGAACTAATAAATATAATTAATATGAAACCTAACTAATCATAACAAATGATCTATGAGGTTAGAACCAAAAGAATCAAATCCAAAGAATGAAAACTTAGGGTAAAGGGAGAGATAGGAAGAGATAAATTAAAATTAACGATAACTACTTATTTCCTTGTTAAAACAAAATATTAAATGGATAATGTATGTAGAGTAACTTAATTAAGGCAAAAGAGGGGAAAAGAGGGACATAGGTTAGGAGTATAAGATTTATTAAAAACTTCATTAAGAGAAGAGGGTGGTGAATTATAATAAGATTAATAAATTAAAATTTGAGAAATTAGAGAACTTCTATGTGGCAAGAGCCAACATAAGAATATTCATCATAAATGCAAATTGAGGTAGTTTAGGGGACCAAATCTTAGACTTATCAATTAACTGCAGTAATAAACAAAAATTAAGGAGTAGAAAAGGGGAATCAAGAGACAACTAGGAGAAGAAATAGGAAGTCTTATTGGGTTGAGGAAAATTTACTATTTTAAATGAATAATTAAGTAAATTATTTTGAAGAGTCTTGATGAGAGGATGACACATGGGTGGGTGAATAATCAAATTTTGGGTTAATAAAAAAATAATTATTTATGCATGAAGTTCCAAGTGTCACCTACGAAACATTCTATAAAAGAAAGGGAAACGGAGGGGAAAAGGACTTTTTTTGGGGGGGTTTTATCCTATGGTTGGATGGAGGAGATGATGTCAAATTTGAGTGGTTATGAGCTATAGTTGAGTTTGGTGAGATAGAGGGTTATAGAGAGCGAACTCTCGAGCCATGAGAGGCTCACCTCTATCAGCTAGCATTTTCCTTTGTTTGTACAACCCCATTGCAGCTTGGGGGTCCGCGGGGAAGGAGAGTACCCAAGGAGTAGGTTGAGAGGTTAACCGGTGAGTTACTGCATTCGTTTTGAGCACGACTCATTCAAGCGTGGAGGTAGACGACATCAGAGGAGCTCGCCAAGCAGCAGGTCCAGTTTGGCTCTCGTTTCAGGGTGTACGGTACACGTTTATTTATATCGCTTTTATTTATGATGATTTCATATGTGTATGAAGTCTAATTTTATGAATTTGGATATAACTTATGCAAATTCTTGTGTTCAGCTTTGTATGCTTATGGTATGAATAGTTAAATTTTTACTGAGTTTTCGGAAACTTGTATGACTATGGTTTAAATTGGCAGTTAGTCACACCCCTTCTTGGACAGCCTCGGTGTCATTTTTCGTGTTCTATTGTACTCTTAGACAGAGCCTAGACAGGGCCAGGTAGCTTCCAGATCTCATCCTCTTTAGGAGGTGACATATCTGGTAAATGCCCTCCCAGTCAATCTCTGGTCAGAGTTCGTTGTGTTTACGCCTAGCGTTCATCTAGTAAAATATAGATTTGAGTCTCTACACTTGGTATCAGAGCAAAGGTTCAACCTCTAGGACCTATAGGCCCAGTATTCAGGTTTTCTTGTATTAATTTTTGTGTTTTGTAAGCTTATAAATACATTACTGTATATTAAATGAGATATTTTTCTCAGCTCATCAAGAAGCATCCTGCAATTGCATTAGATCATTACAATTTTATTCAATCATTATGGATGAGATGATGATAATGAACGAACTAGAGAGCCACCCGTTTTTTTTTTTTTTTCTATTTGAACTACAATGAAAAACTACTCATGAATTTAGGGATTTCTAGGAGATTAGGAATTCCTAGTAAAACTAAAGCTCTAGGATCAAAGCACATTATATGTAAAGGAACAATGTCTATGTTTATCATTCCAATTTGTAAGCCACCATGGTAAATTCACTAATGAAAATTTTTACATGGCAACAATAAACATGGCAATTCTAATTAAATAAATCAAACTAAATGGATCAAACGATTTTCCTCTCTAAATTGCCGTAGTTGTGATTACTATACCCAGAAGTCCGCAATAGTGATAATAAGATAGATTCAAGCAAGGTTGCAGACTTATCTTATTTGGAAAATTTCGACTTATCCTTTTTAGGGCAGCAAGTTGACATGAACAAAACCACAGATATATTTCAACATTGTAATTAAGGTTTTCTTTATTCTCCTCAAGGCTGCTTCAGATAATACGTTTGTCTTTCAAACTTCTTCCAAACAAGTGCAAAACGAATCAATAACCTCCGTTGTTCTGGCACGCATTTTGGCGGAGAACGATTACGAAGTTCCGCATCAAATCCTCCGAGTAGATACACAAAACTGTCAGTTACTGACAGCAGTAGAAAGTTCAGTAAAAATGAACCCATAAAAAAAAAAAAAAAACTAAAACTGAGCCAAATGTGAACTTTATTGAGTTTTGATATTTAATTTTTACAATGTAGAACCATGAACTCGCTCCAACTGGTATGAAAAAAAAAAAATTGATACATACACTATAATTCCTGATATCAAGCTTCAACACATCCTAGAATAACTCAGCGTTGTACATAAATTCATCGTTCCACAGAATCTGCTATACTGATACACCAAGAGAATGATGGGTAATTTCAGGAAATCAGCCTCTGTTAAATCTGCTCCTGAAATGACTGATATGCTGGAGGAATAGGAAAACATTCCAGCCATTATGAGTGCTTAAATCCCCAAGGGATTGACCCTTCAGCAAGAGGGAATTTGGCTCTCTTTGACTGCCTATGGAGATAAAAATCAACCCCTGAATAAGAGAAATTGACCTCTTCTCAGTTTTGATGTGGAACTCTGAAGATGCAAGGAGAGGTTTGTCCTTTCCCTGGAATCATATGTTCCGACTTGGGTCCCTTCTGATGGAGAAATAAGAAGAATTCGGCCCTCTCTAATAATGACATATTTGGCCCCCTTTTCATTAGTAAACTCGGCCACAATACTGGAGAATTTGGCCTCTTCACTTGGCACAAATAATTTCTGGAATTGCACTAATAATTCAATCTCCAATCTGAGCGAATGATACCAAAATAAACAACTCGGCCTCTGAGAATTTAACTTGCTGAAATATTGTGAAGAATTTGGCCTCTTCTTATTAAATAATTCGGCGCTCTCCACTGGTAATTCCTGACCACAATTGCTGAAGAAAATCGTCCTCTTTCTTGGCAAGAAAAATCTAGAAATAACACAAATGATATGGGCATTTTGGTACAAGGAAAAAAATCTAGCTTGCCCTGAAGAAGCCCCTCCATATTTGTCTTTAAGCTCAACAGAAAGGCAGTCTGCAATGTAAAGTAGAAAGTGTGAATGGAATATGAGCACGTCAAAGCTCAGGATCATGGCGTGTAAATGGCAATATTTTCAATCAGAAGGACGAAGATCTCGGTGTTGACTGGATTTCTCTGGATTTGGTGCTCAATGAAAATTTAATTTGATTCTCAATGTCAATTTGGCTGTGTATGGAGTAAAGAAGACTACCAATTAAGATGATGAATTGATAAACACGTGTCTGGGAATCTCGATGCCACTCACATCACCTCAGGCATAGGATTAACTATAATGCAGACTCCAAGATGTGTTGGCATCAGAAAACATTCGGCGCCTATTCTTGCTAAATGATCTAATCATTTGTACTTTCAGTGCACTGAGAACAGTTAGATGACTATCATCATAAGCCCGGTACTCCATGGCAATCACATGCAAAATAAGCCGAAATAAACGAATTGAACCCAGATATTTTTATGTTGAATAAAAAGCGTTACGTCTAAGCCGAACTCGTGCGATGGTTTAAACCTGGTTCGATATAAAATCTAATTTTTCAGGTTCCGTTTAGTTTCAGTTTTCCCTCGTAGTTTTTCTCTACTGTTCATATGCGATTTATATTAATTCCTAATTGTTTGAGAGTGTGGACGATGACATAAATGCGTACCTGGTTTTAAAAAAACAACTTGCAAGAAAAGTAAAAGAATACTTTTAAAGCTACACGACTGTACTTCTGAATCTGACTTAACGGCAAGTCGAACTTTCAAGCGTGATCACGGTATCCAAGGTTATTACGCCTATATGCGAGGTCTCTTTTTAATAATGCTGCTTTCAGAAAAGAACACGGTGTAGATTTAATACTCTGGTAATATTTGATCATACAGTCTTGTATGAGAGTTACAACCACCCCAGTCTTCGATAATTTCACCTCCAGTCTTGTATAATTTATAAAATCTAAAACTTTGAAAATATACATAAGTTTTTATCATTATTTATGTACTTCTATAAGTATGCAAATCTATCTATTGACTTACGCAGTAATGGATTGCTTCTTTAAACTATTTTCAATCTAAATTTGAAAAAAAAAAAAATTCGCTTAAAATAAAGTTAGGCAGCATTTAATCCTGTGTATGTTCCTTGCAATATCGCAATTTAGAAAAGCTGGGATGGATGTGCATCTACCGCTGTACCTGCTGCTGTTTTATACATCAAGAAAACAGCCGATTCTGAACATTTTATATTTTAGTTTTTATTTGAAATTTTTATAATAAAACTGTTGAACATTTTGGTAAACCATTATTGGAATGTAAATCTAAATCGTTAAATATATACAAACTGAATACCTTAACGTTGTTCGAAGCTTTGGATATATTTATACATATATAAAAAAAATGCATTAGAAAGGACTAAAAACACCAATCTCATCTAATATTATGTCATCAAATTTCAATGGAAAGACAAAATCTTAAAGCAGTCAAACCTCGCATAACCCCTAAGTACAATTGGTAGAAACTATTTTCATTACACGAACCCCTAAATACAATAGGTAGAATACTAAATTAAGACAGATATGTAGAATACTATAATAGGAGGTTGTTTTGGAAAATCTGTAACCAAACGTCTATCGCTCCTAGAAAGCATTTTGTAAAACAAACTTGAAGAGAGTCGCAATTTACTTTCGCACAACCATTGAAGATTTACAACAAACACTTACATAATGGTAAATGAGTCATTTGAAAGTGCAGATTGCAAAAACCACGAGAGTTTCTTGTTCGAAGAAAATCGAAACTCATGAGAAGTAGAGTAGATAATCACCGATCACGAAAAGAAACGCATGACAAAAATAGTTATTGAATGGATGGTTATATGGTTAACAAGTGGTACCTTAGGCAAAACATTGTTACATTGAAGTACACTTTGATATTCATATTTTTGGGGGGTTCTTGTGAATCGGATTGAGTAAAAGTGAAATAAGTGCTGGTAATTCATATTTCAGATTCAGTCCTAATGTTCAGAGTAGGAGATAGATCTAAGAAACCTCAATCTTGAGGTAAAATTTCTAAATTTGCAATAAAAGTCAAATTTTCAAAATTCCAACAAGGTATTAGAATTAATTGGAGTGAGATTGCCTTCTTGCTGATTCGATTGTCATATATTTCAATTGTTGAACCTGGAAGCCATTGGAAGCCATTACGAAGGTGGTGAAACCCCAGCATGCTTGAAATGATCACTTGCACCTTTGAAGTGCTTGGTTGTGTTATCACTTAACTTAGCATCTAATGGGTTGTGTTATCACCTAATTTTATTTCCTAATTGTGTTAGGCATTTTACAACACCATATAGGTGAAATTGGCATTTTTTTTTCCGGATATATACCGTTATATTTAATTTGTGTGATAATATTTAATTTTATGAATCAAAAAATATGGAATTAATAATAAATTGTGGAGCTAGATAAGATGCTTGCATACGAGTAAATAATTAATTTAATTAGCAAAAAATAGCACTACCTCTTGTCTTGTATCATTAGACATTTATGTATAGTTCAATGTCATGTTTCTTCCTATATCATTTAGGCATTTAACTCTGCAAAATATATATATATATATATATAACAAGAATTAGAGATTATATATTTAATTAGTAAAAATAGCACTACCTCTTGTCTTGTATCATTAGACATTTATGTATAGTTGAATGTCATGTTTCTTCCTATATCATTTAGGCATTTAACTCTGCAATATATATATATATATATATATATATATATATATAAAACAAGAATTAGAGATTATATATTACTTTATCGTTATCACTCATAAAAAATGTTATCACTCATAAAAATGGGTATCCGAAATTATTTAACAAGAGAATGGAAAGTATTGATCTGTAAAATTGTAAGTAAGTAGCTGGTAAAATGTCAAGAGATGTTAACTAAACTAAAAGTCATTATTCACCATAATTTATGGTGAAAATTTGTTTAAATTTAAGTAAGAGTAAAAATGCATAAATAAGGGTAAAATTGTAAGTAAGTAGCTCGTAAAATGTCAAGAGATGTTAACTAAACTAAAAGTCATTATTCACCATAATTTATGGTGAAATTTTGTTTAAATTTAAGTAAGAGTAAAAATGCATAAATAAGGGTAAAATTGTAAGTAAGTAGCTGGTAAAATGTCAAGAGATGTTAACTAAAATAAAAGTCATTATTCACCATAATTTACGGTGAAATTTTGTTTAAATTTAAGTAAGAGTAAAAAATGCATAAATAAGGGTAGTATTCACCATAATTTATGGTGAAATTTTGTTTAAATTTAGGTAAGAGTAAAAATGCATAAATGTAGGTAGAAGTAATCCAGTAAAAAATGATGAATTACCATGACCTACTAAAAATAATTATGCAAGTAGACAAAACTTAGTAGAAGGAAATATGTAGATTTGTATAAGCATTTTGAATGATTGGATAAAGCAATAATTGCATGATAAAATATTAAGGTGTTATTAAGACTATAATAGTGCCAAAAAAAATAAAAATAAAAAAATAAAATTGAGGAGTTATGTGAAAAAAATTAATTGATCTATACACTTCACATATCAATTTATTATTTTATGTGAAATCAAAAAGCTGTAAGATTGGATTTTACTATTGACCATTATGAATTTGACCTTGGTCAATATAGGTTATAATTTTTAAGCAATTTTTCCATATCTCAATTTCAAAATTAAATAACAAGGAGCAACACTTGTTATAGAATAAATATTGTAAAATTTTAAATAAAATGAAACATAAAAATGGATTTCAAAATAATTATAGGTTCACTTAAATTAAAGTGGATAATCTTATAATACTCTATCCATAAATCTAGGGTTACACAAAGTGATATATTGAAACAATTATTGAGTCTAGAGCCCATGGAAATAGGGTATGATGAACTAAGAATATGGATGGAAAATATGTCAACCTAAAGATTACTTGGAGACGACTCCTTCTAGGACGAATCATCCACCTGGAATTAAACAAGAATTCTTGACGGTTAGAGTTTCATTTCCTATCTGGGCAAAATAATGATGAGAACAGTAACAAGCGTGTTTCATCCTTTCGTCTTGAGAAATTTGGGATGACAGTATATCGCTTTCCTTATATTAGGTTTTTAGTA
The DNA here is from genome assembly GCA_034641835.2 of Pinus albicaulis. Taxonomy (NCBI): domain Eukaryota; kingdom Viridiplantae; phylum Streptophyta; class Pinopsida; order Pinales; family Pinaceae; genus Pinus; species Pinus albicaulis. Next base: position 280,981,575 of record CM076578.1, on the reverse strand, counting down.
TTTATATAGTTTTACTAAATACTTTGCCAAAGGAAGGCCTTAAGTATGTTTTCATGTGCATGGTTCTTCACCTAGTTAGTCTATCTCATATGATCATACCCTTTACTATAAAAGAATATGGCTCATGACATAGTGGTTTTTGGAACGCTTAGCCATCACAAGTGATTTGAAACACCTAGGGACATGTTGGTGAATCCAATAATGGCTCGAGAGATTATTTACGTTAAAAAAATACTATATATATATGGCTTGGTACATTGTACATCGAGGAATCAACATATTGATTAAAATTTTCATGTCGATTCCTTTATGGGAAAAAGAAGAGGGAACATGCAATTGTTTATTATTCAACAATTGCACAGGTAGAGACGTGCCATGCATGTGATACATGAGGGAGTTTAGCTTAGGTGATTGTTGAGACAATGATGATTAGATACATTGAAATTGATAATTACAATACTCTTAGGTTCAAATATGTGACAACTAAGAAATTCAAAAGGATTATTACAAATTTGATATAGGTCGATATTGAGTGCTAGTTTTGGAGCCTATCATATACTTGTATGGTTTTACTTATTTTTGTTGGAGCTTTATCATATAACGATATTAATGATATCATGTTAAAGGATATCTACTAGGTGACGATTTCTAGCCTAAAAGCCATTTTATTAATTAAACCTAAGTGGTGTAAGTGATGTAGTTGAGATTAATTCACAAGAAGAATTGATGCACCTTGACGTAGGTTCATTACACATGTGGTTTGAGTTAATGGTCACTCACTAATTGTACATTCTCTTGTGAGATATTTCATGGTGATAGATGTTAAACATATATAACTATGATTATTTTAATTTCATAAGAAATAAATTGTGTTAATATATGAGAAATAAACATATATAAGTTGTAGATATTTTGTTAACTTACTTGGGGATGGTGTTTATACGAACTAAGGGTTCCCAAGTAGTCCACCTTTGTTACAAAATGAATATTGATGTAATGTATTAGGCATATCCATACACATATTATACATTGTTGAATGACGTTGTGTGCCCTAAAAGCATTGGCATCAAGAATGATAAAATATAATTGTGGGGCTTGATTGTCAAAGAATTCAACACATAATCACCCAAACCCATTTAAACACTATATAAGGGAGGTAATCAAAGTTAAAAAGTAAATATGATGTTTATATTACTTACATAAAGGGAACCATAAAGAATATGGAAGATGTTTTGAGTATGACCCTCAAATATTTCGATATTCCTTAATGGACAAAAATTAAGGAGAAACTGATTGATTTAAAAATTGAGGATACTTGGCACAATGAGGATAGCAAGATTTTAAAAGAGGATATTAAGGATATGCATCCCTGTCTTAATTTCCTTTCCTAATCTAAGGACTTCGAGGCGAAGTCCATTATTAAGAGGGGGTGAATGTAGTGCCCCACTTTGGTTGATGGACACTTATCCTTCATACTTTATTCCTTGAGGACCTCACGTTGAGGATCCGGGACACATGACTCTAATATTAGTGGATTTGATGGTTATATACGTTCTTTATTGATCTCGTGATGATGACATCATTAATGGATATGCATGTTCTCTATTGATATCATGATGATGATAGATTTTATTGATAGATATGTCTTCTTTTGATGATGATGCCTTTGATGGATATGTCACCACTTCCATGGTTTGAAACTTCGGGACGAAGTTTGATTTAAGGGGGGGTGTATGTCGTGCCCCACTCTAGATTTTTGACCTTGATATGACATTAACAATGATTTAGCCTTAAGGCTCACACATTATTATTTGAGGACCTCGGGTGGAGGATACTGACACTTCACTCTACTATTAGTGGATGTGTTTATTTCCTAGTCGGTGTTAGGATGATGGTGGCTTTGATGAATATGTATTTTCTATTGATGTTATGATGATGATAGTTTTGATGAATGTGTCTACTTGCATTACTTCGTTCACGATAAACAATGATGTGGATGACTATGTCATGTTGATGATTTTGTTATGAAAATGACTAACACTAAGAAACTTGGTGAGCTGATGATTATTGAGTATTACAGGGAAACCGCCAAAGGCACTCGCATATGATGAGCTGACAACATCCGGGTTTGATAGGAATTAATATTTTGTCTTGAAATTATAAGTTCAGTTTTGGAACTTGATATATATATATACACACTCGATGATATGTCGGTGGTTACGGGAACATGTTAGTTGCTTGGCCGAATGACTCACATATGGGTGATGGGGGTTGTACAATCGGATGGAACGACATGGGAGGGGTGGAACGGTGTCCCCTGATCTCACTCGCTAGCCTCCCACCATGACTTAGGCTAGAAAGGTCGAAGTACCTTCGCCTTGAAGATCATGATGTCATGAGGGCGGGTCCCAAATTTGGTTCGCTCACGAGGATTTTACGGGGGGCGCGCATCAAGGCGGATTCCTTGATCCCAACACCATTAGTCTCACTATAGCGAGCAACATATGAGATGATAGGGGTCTGTCATTGCACATATAAATTCCCCTTGTAACCCATTTGGATTCTTGAAGGGAAAGTGGTGTGGCACCCTTGGAATTTCAAGAGAAATTCTTGAAGGGCACGACACGACTTGGCACCCTTGGCATCGAGAAATAAATTCTTAGGCATGGCACCCTTGGAACTTCAAATGGAAGTTCTTGAAGGGGCATGACCAACTTGACACCCTCGACATCATTAAAGAAACTATTAAATATAATCAATATATGAAAATACAACTAATTCATATCCGAGTGACATATGAGGTTAGAACCAAAGGAATTAAATCAAGAATAAAACTTAGGGTAAGGGAGGAATAGGAAAAGATAAAATATTTTACCATGATAACTCTACCCTTTCCTTGTTAAACAAAATATTAAGTGGATAAGGTACATAAGTAACTTAATTAGGAAAAAAAGGGGAAAAGAGGGACATAGAGTTAAGTATAAATATTTATTAAAAACTTCATTAAGAGAAGAGGGTGGTGAATTATAATAAGATTAATAAATTAAAATTTGATAAATTGGAGAACTTCCATGTGGCAAGAGCCAACATAAGAATATTCATCATAAATGCAAATTGAGGTAGTTTAGGGGACCAAATGCGAGACTTATCAATTAACTGCAGATAATAAACACAAATTAAGGAGTAGAAAAGGGGAATCAAAAAGACAACTAAGAGAAGAAATAGGAAGTCTTGTTGGGTTGAGGAAATTTTATATTTTAAATGAATAATTAGTAAATTATTTTGGAGAGTCTTGATGATAGGATGACACATGGGTGGGTGAATAATCAAATTTTGGGTTAATAAAAAATAATTATTTATGCATGAAGTTCCAAGTGTCACCTATGAAACATTCTATAAAAAGAAGGGAAAGGGAGGGGAAAAGGGGGGGACTTTTCTTACCCTATGGTTGGATGGATGATATTATGTCAAAATTGAGTGGTTATGAGCTATAGTTGAGTTTGGTGAGATAGAGTGTTATAGAGAGGGGACTCTTGAGCCAAGAGAGGCTCACCTCTATCGACTAGCACTTTCCTTTGTTTGTACAACTCCATTGCAACTCGGGGGTCCGCGGGGAAGGAGAGTACCCAAGGAGTAGGTTGGGAGGTTAACCGGTGAGTCACCGCATTCGGCTTGAGCACGGCAATATTCGGGGCGTGGAGGTAGATGATAGCAAAGGAGCTCAAGTAGCGGCAAGTTCCGGCAAGTCAAGTTGGATCTCGTCTAAGGGTGAACGAGTACATGTGTTAATTGTATTGTGTTTTTTTTTATATCATGCATCATTGTGCCTATGATAAATAATAAATGGATTTATATGTGTTGAAGTTTATTTATGGAGTTGAGTATAAGTTATTTTATTTTCTCGAGTTTCGGAACTAGTATGATTATGTTTGAAAGTTAAAGCCTAGCATTCATCTAGTAAAATATAGATTTGAGTCTCTACACTTCTTTTCACAACAACTTAGCATGATCACACGATGAGATTTCGATGAAAATGAAAAGGAAGAGATTTTTCTTGGATGAAGGTAGTAATGCAAATAACCTCTCAAAGCTACCTAGAGCATAATTAAGGGTAGAAAACTCGATTTGAACATGAAAAAAAACAAAAATGCGAGCACTTGAAAAAAAGCGCATCGATTTGTCCCTTTACCGTTGTCTTCTTGATGATGTCATTGCCAATCCTGATTTGACATGTAAAGTGACTCAAAATACCTCCAAATTTGTGCCCATGATGACAATTTAAGAATGGAATCAAAATCTTTTTCATGATATTTTGATGTAACTCTGACCTCTAGACTTAGCTAACTAACTCATGATGACCCAAAAAATTTTCATGATATGAATCATTATTACCCTTACATGGTGACCAATGAATCCCTATGGCTACCCCTTTAATAATGAACTTTCATGACATTATACATTTGGACTTTAGCAAATAGACATAATTTACATGACACTCAATCCAAATCTAGACCTCTTTAAACCATAGTAGTCGAGTGCCATCATGAGCGATACTTACAAATTGAACTCATTTAAATAGAAAGACTAGCATGAGTAATATCTCTATAATATAGGACTCTAACAAGTCCAACCCCTATTAGGGAAAAAAAAATGATATCTTGAACCTTCCTTTTTGCATTTAATTACACTTTCATAGCTTAAAGAGTTCTTAGGAGAGTCACATATATTTTTCTTACTTTATGTTCCTAAAATGACTATTGTGTAGGATATTGAAAGGTTTTTACATCGATTTCGAGGAGATATAGGTAGAGATAGTTGTGGGGATTTCTCCCTACTACCAAAGAATCCCAACTTAGGTTATTGAGGATACTAAATGCTCCTTCCTATTGATGCAAGGTGACCTAGGAAACAAACCTTGGATTTTCGGGATTTTGGAGGGAAATAATTCCCCCCCCATCAAGGAGGATTCCCCCTACCCAATATTGTACAAATAAGAGGCTCGACTATCCCTGTAGAGAGAAAATTAAAATTTAGTAGAGTATGTGAAGAATACGAGAAGTTTAGATTTCAAGCACGTTTTGTACCTTTGACATGTATAAACAACTTTTTAGTTAATGGAAGTGAGATTTGATTTCACCTCTTAGTCCGGGATTTATTCTAGAAGGTTTATAAACTTCGTTAGGTTATGTCCAACCCTAGGTGATCAAGATCCCTCTTGTATTATTTATTTTCATCCGTTTTTTTTTAATTTCTACAAGGTATTTTTGAAAAGTTACTTTCATGCATGTTTATTTAGATAATTTATTTGTAGTCTTTTATTGCAGATTCTATTAAGCATTTGATGATGATAGTTGCAATGGTTAAATTGGTCAAATATCATTTTCAATTAAAATTTAGATTCACTTCTTTGGTATTGTTTTTTTTTCCCATCATTCACCGCTTGTTGTCTCCTACACTCTAGTCCATTTTGCAACTACAAGAAACCCTTCAACCTTGTATTTTGATAGATTAACACTACCACAAGTTATTATGATTTGTGTTGGTGTATATTTCCATTTTCCAACTTCTCCATAGTGTCTCGGACCTCTAAAATTACATTTATATTGTTCACCTACTCACTAGACTATCTCATGTAGCAAAATAGGGACTCCTATAGCAAAACAAGGACTCTTGTAGCAATATGAAACCTATCTTCTAAACCACCTTAGATTTGAACCAAACTCGTGATTTTCCTTCCTTAATGTATTGCGATGATCCTATAATCTTGAAAATGGATCTTAGAGGTAACGAGACATTGTAGGTTCCTTTATTTGGTTTGGTATAGAAATTTCTTCTTTTATTTAAAAATTAGGGTTTATTGTTTACAAGATTTTTTTTCTCGGTAGTGTGTTCTCTTTTCACACAAGATAGAATAGGTGTGCTTTCATTTCATTGAAGACAATTTATATTTCTTTCCTTTATTTCAAATAGACTCGGTTTGTGTGTGATCTTTCTTCCTTCTAGTTATTTCCTACAATTTTAGTTTTCTTGTAGCATAGAATAGTCAAATTGGTCTTTGTACATCTAGATCTCATTTAATAATTTCCACCTACATAAAATTCAACAAAAGGAAGAGATAGTGTGTATTATAAAGATAATGTTGGCCCCGCTTAAGTTTGTATGAACCTTGGGTTGACAATTAAAGCTAAGACTTGAGGGCTATCAACATTCCATGCACTATTATGAGATGGATTGGTGTCCATAAAGACTCTCCTTTTATCATGTTTTGTCAATTTTACATTAGCACCTAATCTAGCCTTTTGAATCTAGGATCTTTTTAAGGGACTAATCTCTTTTATTGAGAATTTTGAATTCCTTTTTTAGGTTTATACCTGAATATTTCATGGTGTTGAAAACTTAGGGTGTTATGAAACCAACTCCAAAAAATAGAAGAAAAGAGAGATCAATGCCTTAGAAATAAGCCACTTCGAGGGGGCAACCTCCTTTACATTACATAAATGAACAATTCTTGGATGATACAAATGACAAAGCCTCCTTCTATATAGGAGTCCATGGGGTCACAATATAATCGTAGCCGACCTAACAATAATAATGTAAGGGCACAATACTAACAATATGGCGATTACGGAGGGTACAACAATAACAATAAGTGGGCTATACTAACCACAATAAGGGACTACCATTGGGGGAATTTTGAGGTCTAAAATGGGCCTCATAAGAAAAAATGTACAACAAAAAATAAACTTTATAACAACCAATAGGATTCAAGATGATGATGTCATCCATAATGGATGATTCACCATTTTTGGAGTAAAAAAAGTAAAAAATAATAAAAAATAATAAAATAATAAAACTACTTTTTTCAACTCGTATTTTAAACTTATCTCCCAAAATTTTTACTCAAATTTCGAGCAGAGTACTCGTTGGATGCAGAATTTAATTCCTCATCCAAGGATTACCTCATGTTGCATACTTTTGATGAACTCTTCTACATGAAAAATGAGAAATACATAAAAAACGTGATTGTAATCACATTTTTTTTATGTATTTCTCATTTTTCATGTAGTAGAACCCATCGAAAGTATGCAGCATGGGTACTCCTTGGATGGGGAATTAAATTCCACATCCAACAAGTACTCTCGCTCGAAAATTTGAGTAAAAACTTTGGGAGATAAGTTGAAAATATGAATTGAAAAAAGTAGTTTTTTCATTTTTCCCTCTAAAATTTGATAATGTCATCAAATCTTATTAGATTTTTTTCCACTATTATTTTATAATTTCCTTAGGAAGCCCATTTTAGACCTCAAAATTCCCCTAATGACTAGTAATATAGGGACCTAACATGCCCCTCTCCTTCAAAAAAAGTGTTATCCTCAATGCTTGCATTAGGGGAATTTTGAGGTCTAAAATGGGCCTCCTAAGAAAAAATGTACAAAAAAAATAAACTTTTTGAGAACCAATAGGATTCAAGATGATGATGTCAACCATGAAGGATGATTCACCATTTTTTAGAGTAAAAAAAGTAAAAAATATTAAAAAAATAATAAAATAATAAAACTATTTTTTTCAACTTATCTCCTTAAGCGTTTACTCAAATTTTTGAGTGAGAGTACTCGTTGGATGAAAAATTTAGTTCCTCATCCAAGGATTACCCATGTTGCATACTTTTGATTCACACTGCTACACGAAATATGAGAAATAATTGAAAAAACGTGATTGTAATCATGTTTTTTCATGTATTTTTCATTTTTCATGTAGAAGAGTCCATCAAAAGTATGCAACATGGGTACTCCTTGGATGAAAAATTAAATTTTGCATCCAACAAGTATTCTGCTCAAAATTTGAGTAAAACCTTAGGGAGATAAGTTCAAAATATGAATTGAAAAAGTAGTCTTTTCTTTTTTTTCCCTCTAAAATTTGATGATGTAATCAAATATTATTTTATTATTTCCACTATTATTTTATAATTTCCTTAGGAGGCCCATTTTAGACCTCAAAATTCCCCTAATGAGTAGCTTTCAATGCTTCTATATAAAATTCTCATCCTCCCATCTAGAATCTTCGATGGGTAAGTTCTTCCACTTGATGAGATACTCTGAAATTGATCGATTTTGTAGGCTGTCGAGTTCTTGTTTCCATGACTACTTCAAGTTCAAATATGATTTTTCCTTCCTCGTCAGGGTTACGGCAATATTTTTTGAACTAGAAGTTTGTTACCTATAACCTTCTTTAAGCATGAAACATGGAAAAAGCTGGATGCACTTGCAAAGAAGCAAGAAGCTCCAATTTGTATGCCATAGTACCAATATTTTGCAGCACCTTGTAAGGAATATAGTACTTTCACGATAATTTATTATCCTTCTTAGATTTCTTGAGGGACATTTGTTTGTATGGTTTTAGTTGTAAAAATACCCAGTCTCCTACATCAAAACTTCTCTTCTTTCGCGATGTTGATCCGCCTATTGTTTCATTCGATTTTGTGCCAAATTTAGGTTATCCTTTAAGAGTTGGAGAACTTGTTGTTGATGCTTGTGATCTTCCACTAATTGAACCTTAGAATTTTATCTTAAAAATGATGTGATGGACGATGGATGATATCCATAAAGTGCCATAAATGGGGTCATTTTTTGCTGCAGAGTATGGAAGGAAGTGTTATACCACCATTGAGTCGGGAGGTAACCACTTGACCCATTGTGTTTGTTTATTAGATTAAAAAAAATGAAGATATCCTTCCAAATATTTTTTTAACTATCTTAGTTTGACCATTGGATTGAGGATGATAAGATGAGCTTTGAGCTAGTTGAGTACCCAAACAAGAAAATAATTCCATCCAAAAATTTCTAGCAAAAATGGGATCTTTGTCGCTTACAATAATCTTTGGGTTTCCATGTAGCTTTTGAATTGTTTCCATAAATGCAGTAGAAAATGTACTTGCTTTTAATGGATGAGATAATGGACAAAATTGTGCATACTTGGTAATTCTATCAACTAGCACCATGATGACACTCTTTCCTTCGAGACTTATGTAAACCTATGATAAAATCCATTGAAATATCCCCCCAAACATTGACTTGGAATGGATAAAGGTTGTAGAAGACCCAAGGTCTTAATTGTCTCAACTTTATTTTTTTGACAAACCAAACATCCCGCCACAAACTTTTGAATATCATATTTAAGGCTATCGCAAAAAAAAATCTTTCTTCAACATGTGGTAAGTTTTTTAAAAATCACGAGTGTCCACCTAAAGGAGAAGTGTGCAATTCCAAAAGAATATTTTGTTTTAGTTGGGAATTCTTACAAAGATATAACAAATATTTGTACCATAAGGAATCATGTTTTCCAAAAAAAATGTATCAAATGTACTAGGATCTTGCTGCAACTTTTGAATGAGTGTCTACACTTCTTCGTCCTTCTTCCATTCATCCCTTGCTTCGGCTATCCAATCGGTTGGATAATAGAAATGGCCCAAAGCAATGCTTCCACCTCTTCATCATTTATTGAGAGCGCATTTGCAACAACCTTTAGCTTCCCTTTTTTTGTAGATGATTTCAAAGTCATAACCCAACATCTTTGTGACCCATTTTTTGTTGCTCTTCTAAATATAGTATTTGTTCCAAAAAGTGTTTAAGACTATCATGATCAGTTTTTACCTAGAAGTGTCTTCCATTAGGTAAGGTCTTCATTTCTTTAGTGCATGTAGTATTGCAAAACTTTCCTTCTCATAAATAGCTTTCTATAAATACTTTCCTTTGATTGGATGACTTTCAAAAGCAATGTGTCTTCCTTCTTGCATTAAGACAACACCAATTCCATTTCCTTAGGCATCACATTCCACAATAAAGGTTTTTTTCGAAGTACGGCATAGCTAAGACCGGTGCTAGGCACATTGCCTCTATAAGATTTTCAAAGGCCTTAGTTGCTTCGAGAGTCCATGAAATGGCATCTTTATTCAAAAAATTTTATTAGAGGTGCTGCTATTCTCTCATAATTCTTAGAAAACTTGCTATAATACCCAGTTAACTCCGAGCATTCCTCACAAGCTGCTTTATGGTTGTGGGTATTTTCCATTCGTTAATGGCTTTAATTTTGTTAGGGGCCTACCTTAACACCCTCATGAGATACAATATGACCGAGATATTCCACCTCTTGTACTCCAAAGGAACATTTGGAGGTTTTTGCATATAATTGTTTCTCTTCTAATAGTTTGAGCACTCTGTCAACATGTTGAACATGATCCTTCCAAGATCCGTTGTATATTAGTATATCATCAAAAAATACTAACACACATTTTCTAAGGAAGGGTTTGAAAATGGAATTCATCAACCCTTCAAATTTAAAAGGTGCATTGGTAAGGCCAAAAGGCATGGCCAAAAATTCATAATGACCCTCATGAATTCAAAAATGTCTGCTTTGAATATCTTCGATCTTCATTCTAATTTGATGATATCTTGAATGAAGACCCAACTTGGTAAAATAAATTGCTCCATGTAATTCATCCAATAATTGGGAAATTTATCTTTAATAGTGTTTTTATTGAGCTCCCTATAATCCTAACACATGCACCATGATCCATCCTTCTTGTGCACCAATACGACTTGAGTAGAGAAAGAACTTTGACTAGGTTTAATTATACCAACCTCTTAACATTTATGCAATCATACGTTCAATTTCGCGCTTTTGGACATAACGATATCTGTAAGCCCTAATGTTTCGAGGAACACTTCTGAAATTAAATAAATAGCATGATCATGATCATGAATGGGTGGGAGTCCTTTGGGAGTTTCAAATAGCTTGGAATGATCGTCCAAGAATTTTTTGGAGATGCTGGAGAAATATATGATTTTCATGTTGGAACTTCTAGTGAGCATAATAGTGCAATTACGCCTAGGTGTTATTTCTTTAGAAGCTTTTTCATGACATTAGAGCTTATTATCTCTCGTGACTTCTCTGCGATATCCCATATTTCAATTTCCTTTCCTTTAGAAAAAAAATTCAAGAAAATTTCTTGAAAATTAAAAGCCATTGTACACCTAGTATATCATCAACACCTCCCATTAGAATGGAAAGCATTGGGTTATTAAATACATATTCCCCCCATGGTTAGATTGATATTATGGCATTTTTACGGAGAAATTTATGGTTCCTCCATTTGCAACCATCACTTGACATTATGGTGTTGGGTATAGGAAGCAATTCAATTCCTTGGCTACCTTACAATGAATAAAATTATGGGTACTACCCAAATCATTCAACATTATTACCTTTTTCTTATTGCCAAGTGACAATTGTTTTATGGGAGAAAATCCATATATACCATAAAAAATGTATTTTGTTCTAAATATAAAGTTGCAATGCGTACCTTTTTGTGTGTTTTTTAACATTACTGAGATCAAAATATTGCTTCATCTCGTATAATCCATGTTACGAGATCCTTGCCATAAAACTTCCTCATATCGATCTTTGGAATATGGTGGGCCTTCAATCCCACATTAGAGTTTATGAAATCACGATTAACATTTATTTTATTTTCATTAGGAGTTTCCTCTACTATATTTTCACCATTAGGAATCATTCCTTGTATCAACTTTGTCAAACCTTCCATTTCTTCTTTTAGATCATTCTTCATGTCTTCCATGTTGTCTTTCATTTTTTTCCTCTATACCATCGATCTTAGCTTCCATGCCATCTATCTTATCTTCCACGCCTTTCTTCAAACCATCCATATTATCTTCCATGCCCTTCTTCAAACCATCCATCGTAGCTTCTACGCTTTTCTTCAAAACTTCCATTTGATTTTTTTGTTGCTCTTTGCGAGAGCGAAATTTGGTGCTCTTGCTCTTGTAATTTTGATATATCATGTTGCATTTCTTCATCTTCATGAGTCATAGTAGAGTATTATGAGGGCTTAATTGGCATTTGAATTCTTTTTTAGGCAGCATTTTAGAACCCAATATTAATATCTATGCTTCATTATGCCCTTGGAATCACTTCAAACTGATTTTTCAAACAAGACTTATGCAATTTGAAGAAAAAAAAATACACACATTTTTCTTGCTTTTGAGGAGCTCGATATTGAAACTAAATTATCTCTATGAGTTTAGACCTTCAATATTTTAAATTAGGTCCCTGTAGTAGCCCTCTAAATCTTCTTTCCAATGCCATAGGTCTGACTCGCTTTGGATGCTTCAAGGAAATGTTATGCCCAATCTCCCACAATGACCTCATTATGGACTAGTTCGATGAGAAAACTTGTACGGCATGACATGTGTCACTCGATCTGAAATTGATACATAGGAAACTATAGTCATGTGTGCTTTCGGCTCGAGAGAGAGGTATGATGATTTTCCCACAGATCACCTCTTTGAGATGAAATTCGGGAGCCTAAAAATACTATAACTTCCACAGATCATATCTCCGAACATATTATGAACCAAGATATGAAATTGTTACCGAAGTTCCTCGGGATTTCGGTTTCAGTGTGATAAAATTTTTAGCTTCTGAAAATTCGTAGAAAAAAATGTTATAGCGAAAATTCCATGATGATCTGTTTAGAGCAACGAAACGCTAGAATCCATAGCTCGATACCAAATGTTACGAGACTAGCTCCAAAAAATATAAGAAAAAGAGAGATCGACGCCTTAGAAATAAGACACTTTGAGGGGGGAAACCTCCTTTGCATTACATAAATGAACAATTCTTGGATGATACAAATTAAAAAAACCTCCTTCATATATATGAGTCCATGGGGTCACAATATAATCCTAGCCAACCTAACAATAATAATGAAAGTGCACAATAATAACAATATGGGGGGTTACGGGGGTACAAAGATAACAATAAGGGGGCTATAAAAACCACAATAAGGGACTACACTAGTAATATAGGGACCTAACAGAGGGTTTCTTAGTCATATTTAGAGTGTTGGCCATAATAATGTATGTACCTTTCAACATTTTCGAGCCTCATTTCACATTTGATGGTTGATGGTGGTGTGACTTACGCATGAATCCATATTTATATTTCCTCACCAACATTTATTTTTCTAGAGAAATTATATAGTTATTTTTAATGTTTTACATTCTCATGCACCTCCAACCAAACATCTTCTACTTTTGAATTCAATCAAGTTAATCCAGGTTGTTTGGTTCATGTTATTAAAGTTTTCATCATTCATTTTTTATTAGATCTTCCAACCTCCATAGGTCTACTAATTTTGTATTTCAATACATCATTATGAGAAACTTAGCTTTAGCACCAATGCCCTTTTTACACTATCAATAAAGAGGCATTTTCTTTTTACAAGTTTTTTCTCCCTTTCTCCACTTGTGAAAGCCTATTTCATACTTGAGTAGATAATAAGACCTCATTTTTTAGGACTCGTTTTTTCTTATGTTTACTCCTACACTTTTCTTAAGTCGAGGATGGAATGTTAGCATTCTTTTCTAATCTCCAATAAAACCAACTATTATGAGTTGCGACCTTACATAGGCATCCTTATTTTCCAATAATGACAAATTAGCGACAATTATATTTTGATATCAATGGGTCTCTTCTAATTGTCATATATAACAAACAACCTCTTATGTGGCATAAAAAATTAGAAAAAAATAATAGATATACCATGTAGACTTCAAATAGTTGACCAATAACTTACCACATTCATAAACAAAGGGGGTTTTTAAATTGTAAAAAATCGAATCAATACATTGTAGGTATTGGGGGGTATAAAAAAAGGGATATTTATTTAAAAAAATTGGTTACATATGTTAGGAAGATGTAGTGGGAGAGAATTGAATAAAAGGAGTTTGGGAGGTTTTTATGCATATTTAGTGAGATTAAGAGTATTGTTTAGTATCCCACTAATAGAGACACTCACACATGTTGTCTAAATGAAAACCCCTTAAGATATACTAGTTGATTATTCCATTATTAATTTTTTTTAATGAAGATTAGTCTCATTTACTATCCAAATTAAACCCAAATCTCTACAATATACACTCTAGTGTTGGGTATAGGAAGTAATTCAATTCCTTGGCTACCTTACAATGAATAAAATTATGGGTACTACTTGAATCAGTCAAGACTATTACCTTTTCCTTCTTGATATGTCCTTGAGAGTTTGAGGAGTGGTAATTCGCCAAATGCATTACACGACATGGTTAGACTCATTTCTTCTTTCTCTAGGGCTGGTTCCTGGTGTATATCCTCTTCTTTTGAAGTTTCTTGTTCATTTTCTTCCTCCTCTTCACAATCTATGTAAAATAATTTCTTGTCAGCACACTTCTGACCTTTATTGTATTTTCTATCACAACTGTAGCAAATCCCTTTTTCTCTTTTTTCTTCCAATTTTTGTGGTGTAAACCTTGTAGGTTGTGGAAGTCTAGGAGTAGTAACACTTCCATATTTATAGATGTGAGTGGTAGGCTTCCTTGTCACCATAACTTTACATCCAATTTTTCTTGCCAACCTGAATTCCTTCTCCAATGAATCAGGTTCCCAAAGGAGAACCTCATGTTGGATGCTATCCTTTAAAGTATCCATGAAGACATAAATCTTTTGTTCCTCTGGAATATCATTTACCCTTGTATTAAATTTTTGGAAGTCCTCGGTGTGCTCCACCACTGAACCCTTTTGTTTGAGATTTATCAATTAGTTAAATAAGGTTGCTATTTGTATAATCATAATGTGCTATCATTTCCTCCGTAAAAATGGACCAAGTGACAATTTGTTTTTTGGGCGAAAAGCCATCAATACTATACAAATGTATTTTTTTCTAAATATAAAGTTGCAATGCGTACGTTTTGAGTGTTTTGCACATTATTGAGATCAAAATATTGCTCCATCTATAGTATCCATGTTACAGGATCCTTGCCATCAAACTTCCTCATATCGATCTTTGGAATATGGTAGGTATTCAATCCCACATTAGAGTTTATGAAATCATGATTAAAATTTATTTTGTTTCCATCCTAAGTTTCCTCTACAATCTTTTCACCATTATGAATCATTTCTTGTATCAACTTTGTCAAACCTTCCATGTATGCTTTTAGATCATTCTTCATGTTTTCCATGTTGTCTTTCATTTTTCCCTCTATACCATCGATCTTAGCTTCCATGTCATCCATCTTAGCTTCCACGCCTTTCTTCAAACCATCAATATTAGCTTCCATGCCCTTCTTCAAACCATCCATCTTAGCTTCTATGATTTTCTTCAAAAATTCCATTTCATTTTTTGTTGCTCTTTGTGAGAGCGAAATTTGATGCTCTTGCTCATGTAATTTTGATATATCATGTTATACTTCTTCATCTTCATGAGTCATAGTAGAGTATTATGAGGGATTAATGGGTGTTGAATTCTTTTTCGGCGGTATTTTAGAACCCAATACTCATATCTATGCTTCAATATGCCCTTGGAACCACTTCAAACTGATTTTTCAAACAAGACTTATGCAATTTCAAAAAAAAAAATACACACATTTTCTTGCTTTTGAGGAGCTTGATATTGAAACTGAATTACCTATATGATTTTGTATCTTCAATATCTGAAATCTGGTCCTGTAGTAGCGCTCTAAATCTTCTTTCCAATGCCATAGGTCTAACCTGATTTGGATGCTTCAAGACAAAGCTATGACCAATCTCCCACAATGACTTAATTATGGACTGGTTAAGTAGAGCGAACTTGTACAGCGTGCCATGTGTCACTGCTTCCTCCTTCAGATCTGAAATTGATACACATGAAACTACAGTCTGTGTACTTTCGGATAATTTTTACAAAATCTCAATCTGATGCTAAGAGGGAGAGTTATGACGATTTTCCCACGGTCGCCTCTTTGAGATGAAATTCAGGAGCCTGAAAATACACTAAATTCCACAGATTATATCTCCGAACTTATTACGAACCAAGATCTGAAATTTTTACACGAAGTTACTCAGGATTTCGGCTTCGTGTGATAAAACTTTCAGCTTCTGAACCTTCGTAGAAAAAAATTTATAGTGAAAATTCCATGATTACCTATTTGGAGCAGCGAAACCCTAGAATCCAAATCTCTGATACCAAATGTTACGAAACTAGCTCCAAAAATAGAAGAAAAGAGAGATCAACCCCTTATAAATAATCCACTTCGAGGGGGAAACCTCCTTTACATTACATAAATGAAAAATTCGTGGATGATACAAATGACAAAACCTCCTTCTATATATAGGATTCCATGGGGTCACAATATAATCCTGGTAGACCTAACAATAATAATGTAAGGGCACAATAATAAAAATATGGGGGTTACATGGGTAAAACAATAACAATAAGGGGGCTATACTAACCACAATAAGGGACTGCACTAGTGATATAGGGACCTAACATAGGGTTTCCTAGTCATCTTTAGAGTGCTGACCATAATAATGTATGTACCTTTCAACATTTTCGAGCCTCATTTCTCATTTGATGGTTGATGGTGCTGTGGCTTCTGCATGAATCCATATTTCCATTTCCTCACCAACATTTATTTTCCTAGAGAAATTATATAGTTATTTTTAATGTTATCCATTCTCACGCACCTACAATTGAACTTATTCTACATTAGAATTTAATCAAGTTAATCGAGGTTGTTTGGTTCATGTCATCAAAGTTTTCATCATTCATTTTTATTAGATCTTCCAACCCCTATAGGTCTACTAATTTTGTATTTCAGTACATCATTATGTGAAACTTAGCTTTAGCACCAATGCCCTTTTCACACTAGCAATAAAGAGGGGTTTTCATTTTACAAGTTTTTCTCCCTTTCTACACTTGTGAGAGCCTATTTCGTACTTGAGTACATAATAAGACCTCATTTTTAGGACTCTATTTTTCTTATGTGTACTGCTACATTTTTCTTAAGTTGGGGAGGGGATGTTAGCATTCTTTTCTAATTTCCAATACAACCAACTATTATGAGTTGTAAGCTTACATAGGGATCCTTATTTTCCAATAATGACAAATTAGTGACAATTATATTTTGATATCAATGGGTCTCTTCTAATTGTCATATATAACAAGCATACTCTTATGTGGCATAGAACATATATAAAAAATAATAGATATACCATGTAGACTTCAAATAGTTGACCAATAACTTACCACATTCATTAACAAAGTGGGTTTTTAAATTGTCAAAATTGGAATCAATATATTGTAGGTATTTGGGGTATAAAAAAGGGATATTTATTTAAAAAATTGGTTACATGTATTAGGGAGATGTAGTGGGAGAGAATTGAATAAAAGGAGTTTGGGTGGTTTTTATGAATATTTAGTGAGATTAAGAGTATTGTTTAGTATCCCACTAATGGAGACACTCATACATGTTGTCTAAATGAAAACCCCTTCAGATATACCAATTGATTATTCCATTATTACTTTTTTTTATGAAGCGTAGTCTCACTTACTATCCAAATTAAACCCAAATCTCTACAATATACACTCACATCGCTATAACATCTGATATAACTCTTCACTACAACATCTCCCTTATTTAAAAAGTTATAATATATCAATATCACATTAAAAAAAAAAAAAAACTAACCCTTCAATACAACATCTGCCTCATTTGAAAAATTATAATACCAATATCACAATTAAAAAACATTCAAATAATTATGATTTGCAATCATGATATTTTATAATTTGATGTTTAAATTTAGTTAACAACCATATCAAGACTTAATACTTAATGTTTGGAAGGATTGAATTTTTATGGAGTTGTCTACTGAAGCAGAAGAATTTCCCGGACGGTCAAAAGTGGCCTGAATCCGAGCCAAAAAAAAAAAAAATATTCCACTAGTAGTGTTTGAATCATATTTTTGATGGTGCAAATAGATTCAGCACCATCAAAAACTTCTAGGGCACCCAAAATATTAAAGTTTGATAACTATAATCTAGATCTATAAAAATCACTACCAAATTTTCTTAAAATCTTACAGGAATTTTCTTGATTTTCAAGGCTAAAAAGCATTCTAGTTAGACACGCACAATTTGTATTAGTCAAAAAGTTATTTACACTTTAATATATTTACTCCTCTTGACATTTAGTAGATCCAAAATTAAAATGAATATATACTAATAAAATTTAAAAAACAAGATTAAAAATAGTTCAAGTAATATAAAATAACAAACTAATTATTTTAATTAAATCTTATAGAAAAAAAAATTCTTTTAAAATATTCATTAATGATGATGATGATGATGATGATGGTTCTTTGGTCTATCGGACCTAAAGAAAAGAGTTATTTAGTTTGATTTAAGATTTTATTCCTATGTTCAAAAAGCTTGGAGAGAAGCCTCCCGAGCTCACTATAATTTTGACATCTTAAAAGGCTAGTGAGGTCAGTATTGCAACAAAGATTATGAAATTGAGCTCTAATGTGGTTGTACTCGGGGCACTCTAAGAGGAAATGATTTTCATCCTCGATGTTCAAATTCTCACAGAGATGGCAGATCCTTTTCATCCATGGTGTTTTAGGAACTGTCCAACAACCTGTTTCACTATGGAGCTCATGAGAGTTCGTTCTAATCTTGGCTATATTAATTTTCTTCCTTAAGCTAGTTAAAACAGAGAGATATTGAATTAATATTAAATTAATATTGGTATAATATTAATTCATTTTTAAATCCCAAATATCAAATATAAAAACCAATATAATAGTTTTTAGTGTTTAATAAATAAAAAAATATGCATACAATTTTGTAGTCATTGACAATTTTATAAAGTGAAGTATAAATATACTCTTAAAATGATTAACCATTATTAATATAACATATTAATTTCGTTAGAATTGTTCGACTAGTTTTATATATATTGAACTTAAGATGATATTTTAAAGCAGCCTTCCATTTTCACATTCAATATGAATTAACACGTAAAAGAGAATATTTTATAAAAGACTTATTTATAAGATTTATCTAATCATTGAAATGAGATAATAAAAGTTCTCAAGTAAAAAAAATGTGTTAATTAAATTAATTATAAAAACGTGTTAATTGAATTGCCATCTATCCTAACTTTTGAATCCTTCTTCCTATTTTTCGTCAGTTTTGGATGCAGGGAGGATCAATGAAATCGAGACTGCTGACTTGACCTATTCAACAGCTTACACGCGTCACAGTGATCTGGAGTCTATATTATTGATTGAAGGCAACAAATAACTGGTTTGCTCATGGGTCATAAATACGGGGGTTGAATATGTTCGTGATTAGATATTTAGATAACTGGTTTGCTAAAATCTAATAAGCAGATAAGTTATTTTCAAAGTTTTTATTGAACCATATCTTAAAAGTCAACCTTTCACATTCCATATAGTTTTCGAAAATATGAATAATACTCAAAAGTCAACCTCTCACTTTCCATATAGTTTTTGAAAATATGAATAATACTCAGTAATGTAACTGTTATTTTTGATACATTGTTTTTAGTAATTTTTCTGAGTAAAAATTATTCAAAATTTAATAAAAATTTATTGAAATTACAAATTTAATAAAAATTAAAAATAATAAAAAAAAAATAAAAAACCAAAAATATTTCCATCAAATTTTAATTTACAACTCAAAAAATATTTAATAACTAATCTCTAGCTTTACAGCTTACACAAAGTATAATTGAAAAATGGTTCGGGTTCGGCTATCATTATTTCCTGCGCTATAAAATAATAAATGCTGTTAGGCGGTATATATCCACGATTAAATTTAGATTTAAGACAACAATTATTGAATCCGTCATATGCTCGATGTTTCAAAGTTCTCTTCATTTTTAATGTCAAGAGTAAATATTCAATATAATGTTTAAGAGTAAAGAAAAAACATCAAACTTAATCCATCAATTCCAATTCACGGACCCGACTCCCTTGAACAACCTTTACATCAAGCGGGAGTCCGATTATCTCGATCCACGGAATTTCATCCTAATTCCTTTGCTCGATATTTATTTAATTACTCTAAGCACATTGGTTGGGTCATTTAAATGTAACACTATTTCTTATTGCATTGCATTATTCATAATTTAATGAAACTTTGTGTTATTATTTTCTATTTAGATTCATGGCGGTAGTGATGGTGTAAGAATTTCAACCACAATTATATTGTTTGGACTTAATCTCTTTTTTATTTTTATGAACATTTTGACATAGACACTCATCATCTAGATTGCTTCACTAAGTTAGTTGAGTACAATTGAAAATTACATCATTGTTATTGAGCTGTAAGTTTTGTGCACTAAACAAATTTTATACACTTACTTTAGTAAATGGTTTATTAGTGGTCTCAAGAAATACATATGTGTTCACATCTTAATGGTTTTCCCTAAGATGTGGCTTGAATAAACTCATACATATGTGTTCACATCTTAATGGTGTTTCCTAAGATGTGGCTTGAATAAACTCATACATATGTGTTCACATCTTAATAGCTTTCCCTAAGATGTGGCTTGAATCAACTCATAGAGCTAAGAAAGCACAAGTGGTCACTAATCAAATAAAAAGAACATCTTTTATTTCTCATTCTCACCCCACCAATCCCATTCCTCTCTCTCCTCGCCTTAACATCCACAAATTGACAAGGGAAGAAACAACTGAATGAACAACTTAAAGCTCTTTGCTATAATTGTGATGAAAAATACTTGTTGGAGTATAAATGTAAGAAGAAAAAACTTTTTATGGTGATTTCTAAGGACATTTCTAAAGATGATGGTGATGTTGTCCCTACAAAATCGTTGCCTCAACTAGATGATGTCTATCTTCCCTTTAATCAACCTGACGTGGAACTCATAATCTATCTTCATGTTGTAACCAAATTTTAGTTACCTAAACTCTTAAATTAATTGATTATATTGAGCATCAAAACATCATTATCCTCATTAGTGGGGGTTTCACCCTATTCATTCATAAAGGGGATTTTAAAATTATGGTAAAATAGAGAAAATATATTGTAGGTATTTAGAGGCAATATGGGGTTTTATACGTATTGGTGCATATTGTTGGATTTAATGCTTACATTTTATATTTTAGAAGTTGGTTTGTGATGGTTGAGAAATTCTCTCAACCTCTCTCTCTAAATTAGGAATAAGTTGGATCTCAAAAACTTTATTTAATAGAGTAATCTGAATGTAATCAGTGTGTGAGTGTGTTTACACATACACCATTTGTGTATAATATATATGAGTGTGTTTAGTAATTGAGTTCTTTTCAGTAGTTTCTATCATGGTATCAGAGCACAGGATCAGAGGCCTGTGTGTTGTGAGTCTAAGTCCTTGGAGAGTGAAAATTAATTTCCTGTGTTGTGTGTACCATGGAGCCTAGAAGAACAAAGAAGCCTCAGCATGGAAGGCGGTAACATTAGATTGTTATCTCTACGAGTGGAGATCCAACACTCGAAGATCAGGTCAGATGACCAGTCGATCATCCCTTTCGATGAATTCGGATTCACGCAGCGAAGAAAGTGAAGATTTGATAGCAACGCTATATCAGTAATTCATGTTTCCTGGTGTTTGAAAATTTAGAGAACAAGTGTCTCGTTGAGATGGACCGTGTAAATAGGATAATAATGCATGATCATCTCAGAGATATGGGAAGAGAAATTGTGGAAAATTCTAGATTTCCACTTCGTCTTTGGCATTAGACAGACAACATTGATGATCTCCTCCAGTAACCATATGTAACAACTAAAGTGCGTGGGATTCAGATGCTTCGCCATGATAACACGGATAGTGATGACGATAGCCCAGAACTGTCATTGCACAAAAGGTGGAACCATGACCTATTTCGGAACTGCGCAATGAAGTTTTGCACTAGACTGCATAGTAAGTGTTATCATGGTTTTTGGATCAGGAAGTTGCAACTTCTTGATACTGAAGGTGATCTATTGGAAATGCAGAGTAATGAAGGTTCTCGATCTGTTCAAGACTGCTGCGAGAACTGATACGAAGACGCTGCCTAGATACCCTCTCTCCACAGAGGCAAGGCTTTATATAGATCTGATAACCGAGCTAAGAGTGCAGTAGAAGATGGTTCTTATGGAGCGGTCCAAGCAGAAGGTCTATGGAAAAATCAGACGAATTGGGAGATTATCATCACTCTGTGGGATTTGTGTGGTCAAATTCGTTAAAGTACTGACGTCTGGGTACGTACATGAGTGGAGGAAAATATATCTCATGACAAACGGTTGCAACAATATTAAGGCTCTTTTCTGGTGGCTAAGTTTTATGGTTGAATCTCAATTGTTGAAATCATTGTAGTTTAGTAGTATTATAAATTATTTGTAAATTAAGTGAGGATGAATTTTCAAACTAGATAAAAAGGTTATGATGTAATAGTTGATTCTAGATACATTCTGTACTTAAACAGATTTTCTAGATAACTAGCGATTATAGTGGCTAGCACCCATGTATCTCGGTGGATGGGAGCTCATCCATAGAATGACTAGGAGTTAAGCGATTGCAAAAAATGTAATCAATTTATTTTTTGAAGAGATTAAGTGGAAGTAAGGCTCAATATGGATGGTTTTCGAGATAGTATGCCAGTTGCGGATCTAGGGAAGGATCCCTCATTCGTTGAAGACGTGGAGTGTTCTTCTAATGAGGTTATGCAACAGATTGGGATGCTGTCCGGTAATTGACTTTGGGAGGTCCTTGATTTGGAAGTTGAGGAAGCGAACTCGGGAATCCAACTTGCCCACTACACCTTTACGAGGGTTATGAGGCAACTTAATGGAGCATCTACAGATAAGTTAAAGAATGACTGTTTATTTTGTTATTTATGAGTGATTTCAATAAAATCATGTGATGTTATCATTAAGGGGGGATGTTGGAGTTAATGCTTACATTCTATATTTGAGAAGTTGGTTTGTGATGGTTGAGAAATTCTCTCAACCTCTCTCTCTAAATTAGGAATGAGTTGGATCTCAAAAAATCTATTTAATAGAGTAATCTGAATGTAATCAGTGTGTGAGTGTGTTTACACATACACCATTTGTGTATAATATATGAGTGTGTTTAGTAATTGAGTTCTTTTCAGTAGTTTCTATCACATATAAAATGGGGTATTCAATAAAAATATGGGTTATTTTATTAGAAAGATGTATTAAGAGGCAAGTTTAAGAAAATGATTTTGGGAGATTTTTTATCAATATCTAGTGATATTAGAAGTATTATTTAATTTCCCGTGAATGTAGGCAGTATGACACAAGTTGACTAAGTGGAGACCTTGTGTCCTCATTGATAGTGGTAGCACTCGTAAAATTATTCAATGTAGAGTTAGTCAAGAGACCCATTGTTATATCCATTAAGACAACAACTTTCAAATCATGATTTCTAGTGGAAGTTCCCTGAAATGAAGGGCTTGTTATGAAAATGTGTACCTTCAAATTGTTGCTTACTCTATGAAATGTTATGGTTGCTGAATGGTTACACAAACTCAATAATCCAAATTTATGAAGGGAACGAAATGAAATATAAATCTATAACCAAAATAAAAAGATACAATGAAACTAGACTTCAAATAATAAATGGAAAATGTTGAAATTATATACATGCATAATGAAATAAAGCTAACTCGGACGGTGGTAGCTTATCTCTAAGAAGGGATGTGACAGATACACACCTTCTTGAATTATGGTACAATGAGGATTGGAGGCCTTTTATCATGAAGAAACAATGAGAAACCATAAACATCAAAAACCCTATAACCCTACGAGATGAAACACCAAAGGATTATGGGCTTTGATGGGGTAAGTTGGAACGTTAACTTCCTGGGGTCATAAATTTGGAAAATGATCTCCATTTGATGCACATGATATCCTATTGGAAATTCTTGTTATAATCATACAATGAACAAGAATAGACGTGACTACATCTTGGTATCTACAAGAACACACGTATTATGAGAATACACAAAGGCAATAGAATATTGGGAAGGAATTCCAACCATCATTTTCCATTAGAATTAATTTGTATTTATACATAGATGCTATAGTTGGAGTGGTTGTACCCTCTCATAACCTACTTTCATTTACTTTACTCTAGACATTTACCAATGATTACTGAAATTTACACATACATAATATATGATGACAATCATAGGTCTAAGAGACCCTTAAAACATCTCCCACCACCCTCAATGCCTTGCTCACCCCAAGAAAGGATGGAATAAAGCCTTGGATGTAATACAAAGCTTGTTGTGACTTCTTCATATCTGATGCCCACTTTTTGCATACCTCCATTTTACACCTTCTTTGTAGTATTCTTAACCAAATGGACTGCTAGTCCAACCTAGAACGGTCGATATTTCGTCTCTAGTCTGAGGGAATACTTTTCTCTCTTTATATGGAGGAATCTAGCGCAAAAAATTCATTCCTGGGATTCCTTTATCAAACATATGATAAGTGAAACATCTGCATAAGA
Organism: Pinus albicaulis; assembly: GCA_034641835.2. Classification (NCBI taxonomy): domain Eukaryota; kingdom Viridiplantae; phylum Streptophyta; class Pinopsida; order Pinales; family Pinaceae; genus Pinus; species Pinus albicaulis. The sequence goes on along the minus strand of CM076578.1, from coordinate 280,957,156 downwards.
ACCACGTTTCATTTCACTTCTTCCACAACTGAAGAATAAATCTGCAAATTTATATCGATGGCTCAATACATACATCCTTTTGATGTCATCATTGTTAAAATCTTTTTTTTGTTTTGCTTATATGATTTTATGTTATTGATTGTTTTCTTTGTTGCAATACTTTCAGCTCAAACATTATTTCTTGTTCTGATACTATTGTTTTATGAGAATCTATAATTTTTTCCTTTAATATATTACATGAAGGATTGAACATGACTCTTCTATGACTCAGTTAACAATTTTTACAATTATGGTTGACTATCTATCAACAACCATAAAAAAAAATAAACAACTTCATTACAAATTTGACTTAACTCTCACATCCTTCATGAAATTTTTAATTTTGCAAAAGCTCCATAATTGTGATTCTACACAACATAATACTGTTTAAAGATCTAACTTTTAATAGTTTGCTTCAAATATATAATGACATATTTATTCCAACATATTGAGGGTAAATTACTTTTCTTCAGTTGAACAATTGTAACAATTCATTGGATAAGCTGACCATTCAACTATTTCCTCGTTAAACTAAATCAAGTCAACCTATTTATACATAATATAAGTGCAATGAAACAAGTCTACTGTAATAGATTTTTTTCCAATAATTCCAACAAATCAATTAACAAAGAAGGCGAATTTATCATCCAGTCGACTCTCATCAAATCAGTGAAGTTGACTGCCCAACTAAGTCGACTCTGAAACTTGTGCAACTCGTTGGTCATGAAATAGGTCAACTCTTCATGTTTATAAATTCTAGAATCCACATGGTCGTTGTTAACTGTGGTATAGATGAATCTCATATGTCACAAAAAATTATTAGACATAATATGTCATAGTAAGTTGAGAATCAACAAATCCCAAAGAATTTGCCACAATATTATCATCACCGATTTCTTGATTCTAGCCAGTGCATATGTAAGTGCACACAACTTGATTAACTTGTTGGAAAAGTTGACTGACACACTCAGCTTGATTGAGTTTTTATCATAGTCAATCAACATATTTTAAAACTTATATGCAATTAACCAACCAATATAAATAGTTATAGACTTTCACTATGTATTTCTGAGTTAATTAGGGGTTCTAATAAATAAATAAATTAATTAATTAATTCAACAAAGTTCCAACATTGAAATCTTATCCAGTCTCATTTTATGGGTTAGACAAGGGTGGAAACACGAAGGTTGTTACCCTTTTCTGTGAAACGTGCCCGAAAATTTCATTCTCCCAAATTTTAGGTCGAACTTCCTAAAATTTTGGCCAAACTTTTGAAAATAATTTCACTGAACGTTTTTTGCCATTTGCCAAATTTTTTTTGCAATTTTCCAAAAAATTTATGTCGTTCATGTTAACAGCATCACTAATCGAACTTTTGGCTGCAGGTTGAAAAAATGGCGAAAATAGTTTGACCAAAATATTATTTTGGCTGAACTTTAAAAAAAATTGGTCGAACTTTCTCTTATAAATATAACAACCCTCTTACCTTAAAAATATGTATGAAAATTTGAGTTTAACGTTACGTGACTTGAGTTTACCATTACGTGACCGTTGGAGAGCTGGTATGTCATTTTGTTGTAGTTGTTGGAGGTTTTTTGGTTTTTTGTGTTAAATAATCTAAGTCCGTTAATTTTGTTACTATTTTGGTAGTGTTTTTGCAGGATTCCCTGGTGTCCTCTGTGTCCTTTACATCCTCATCTCCTCATCTCCTCTGTGTCCTCTGTGTCCTTGTCTCCTCCTCTCCTTAGCATCCCCTACGTCCTTGTCTCCTCGTCTCCTCAAATTCCTTTGTCTCCTCGGCTTCCTTTGTTCCAGGTAAGTATTTGGATCCTTTCTCATGTGCTTTCTACATGTCTAATTTAATAAAAATAATGTCAAAAATGAAATGAAATGGATAGGAAAATATATTAATGTATTCTAATAGAAATATTTATGATCGATTTATTTTTGTGAATATTGTGTGTGAATAAGTTATCTAGGTAATAACCTACATATTAGTGACTCAATTAATTTATTTCTGATAGAAGTAAAACTGTTACAATAATTCCATGAATGACATGTAATATCATGATAATTCGAGAACCTATTTCACTTAACATTTACTGGAAATTAGTATTGTGTAAAATAATCTTGCAGAACTAGATTAAGAAACATTAACAATTATTCTCATAAGTAGATACAAGAATACAAAAGAATCAAAAAATTATTTCTGTAACAGGAATAGTATAGATGCAATTTAAAGAACCTCTTAAATTCAAGAGACCATATCTAGAAATATAACTAGAATCACAACCAATTTAGCTTTCTCTCCTCAAGATGAGCTTCAGGTTAGTCCTCCGGCCAAGCCGATGGCAGCTGAGGACACCCCCTTAGCCACTGAGAAAGACATGGAATAAAAAATGTAACTGAAAAAAATGACATTTAAGGTCATAGTGACTTGAGTATACATTGGAGGTTATAGAGAAACTAAAATAACTGCAACTAAAGGTTTGAATTTACAAATGTATATGTACTTATGCCAAAACAAAGTTTTCCAACATAAAATATTATAACCTCAATCATAATGCACCATGGTCACTGGTATAAATGCAACAAGAAAATAATTAATTTTCAATCATACATATATATCAAAAAATGTGAACAACCCAAGTAAATACTTGCGGCAGAGGAAATATGCCTTAAGTAAATACATGTTGAGTTCAAAACTGTGACGGTCGAGACATATTAAACATATAAACACATGGTTACTGATCGAAACGATAAGGAACTATGACCACCAAAATGTGTTCAAATATCATTATACAAAGTGTTCAAGAAAACTGAGAGCAAAAACTTTCAGCTATGAACCATTTTCCAGCAACTATCACAAAAATACAATTATTGATGTAGTTAGGTATGCAACCAAAATACTACTACATTCATGTACAGTGTCAAGGGAAAAAATAGCATAACCTCCAGTTTATGAGGAGTCTGAGCCATAAGGCCGAACCATAGAATGACTCTGTTCTAAATTTATACAATCCTGAAAACCCTATGGACTGAATATGGCTAAAGACGAAGACAACCTAAAAGGAAAACTTCAATTTTAAAGTTCAGATAGCACAATAGAATTAAACTGGCACCTGGAGGCGAAATGTCGAAGTCGAAGCCCAAACCTTGGCACCACCAATATATGGCTAGATCTTAAATCATATTTCATGACTTATATTTCTACATAGACAATATATGGCTGAGTCCGATATCATATTTCATATTATATATTTCAAAATATCTAATGTCCATAAACTTGTGGTCAATGTGTGTTTTCATTCAAACTTTATTAAATATTATCAGATTATGAACTGACAGTAAAATCATCGATCATACATATATTAAAAAACATATGGCTGGATCTTAAATTAGATTTCATGGCATATATTTATACAGAGACAACATATTTGGTATTCAAAATTTCCAACAGATAATCAATGTACCATACTCCATAATTGCATTATAAGTTGTTAATTTTTTTTTTATCATAGAGACCAAATATATATATTGTAATAACCACATTATAAGTTGTTAGAATTGTTGATCATAGAGACCAAATATATATTTTGTAAAATTGACTGACAATAGCAACTTGGCATCCAATTTTGAGAGTAATATTAAAGTAATGTGTTCACCTTTGTTCCTTGAGATATGTATTATTGGTAAACATTTCACAGGGGAACGCATGGATTATGTATCTTCTAGAGTAATTGACCTATCTCGAAGAGGCTATACGTCAACATTCATTAAGTTGGACTATACTAAAACAACTGACCAAATTTTTTATTAAAAAATAAATAGAAATAGATTTCATTTGAAGGGGTAATGTATCGATATGTAGATACTTTGTAGCTATATATGTTAGAATCCTTCAACAAACACACACACACACACACACACAGATATATATATATATATATATATATATATATATGGGTATGTTGTGACAGGATCCACACAGTCTAGGGATTGGTTTTCTGTTATGAGAACCATGATCAAAATCTCAGGGTTCTTCATAGAACCTCACTTTGTACATTCGTGTATATGTTTTTTTATCTATGTATTAATTAACAATAGAAAATAAGGAAGAATTCCCAACCATGTTAGAGGCATGCTCTCATCTCATCTCTGGAATATGTAAATATATAAATCATTACCAGTCAATATGCACTTATAGAGGGGAGGGACTAACCCCTAGAGTAAAATTATAATGTCATACTCCAATTCTCACGCCATTTCTCTGTAAATATCGATATGACCAAAATTCAGAGCACAATATATATTACCGTATGGGTATGGAAGAAAATACCCAAGCAATAATGAATAAGATGGTATTTATAAAGTATAGTTGGTAATTGTAAATTCAGCCATGATTATAGATAATCATGATTTTCATGTGTAACAGTGCACCGAATAAGTACTACTAAATGTTGTTATAGATATATAATATATGCATTTTCCCATACTAGTCACATGTGTCCATAAATATCCACTAAAATCTACTCCGCATATCCAAGAAATCCTCAATTCCATGTGAGAAGGTTCCTTTCCAATCATAATACACCTAGAAGGGTCACATATACAATTCTACCATATAGTTTTAAAAAAAATTACAATGATTTCACGATTAGGTTGGATTGAATCATTTGTGATGTTTTCCTAGGCATGCAACTCATATTTCATTCAAATTCATTCACATGTTATCACATTTTTCTCATTTCCATCATTTACACATATATAAGATAGAACGATACTATTTTAAAAAATGGATGCATTTGAGCATTTGTCTAAGGCTCTTAAACTCAATGTGTTGAGGAAGAAAGAAAATCCAATAATGTTTTCATAAATAAATACACCAAAATAGATGCCTCAGACTCCTGATTTCAAGATACAACTGTATTCTCATATGTTTATCGATGACCTTTCTACACCCCTATTAGAGGAGGAAAAATTATCATCTCTATTAAAGCACCACTTATAGGTAGCCACATGTACATGGTATGCCATATGATCCCAAGTTTTTTAGATAAAAAATAGACCACTATTGTAGGGTGATCTATAGAAATATATGGGTGAGTTTGTATGAACACTTCTTCAAACTAAAATTTTTAAAAGTTCACTAGTGAAACTCAAATGTTATCCCTCTTCAACAAACCTTCCATAAAGTGGACACCCCTACAACTATTGGTATATGTTTGATGATGCTAATATATGATGTTGATATGTGCTAATATGCTAAAGTCTTGATTATATGTATGTTGAATTAATTTCCTTAAAGTATTATATTCAGCCCCGTAAGTGTCTTCATTTATGCACTGAATAATCCCCTATTTAGGAAAAGAAAGCACACATATAGTTAGATTTGAATTGGTCATTTCATGTATAAAAAAAAATTGTGTAGGGATGAGACAATAAAAATACTAACTCGTCTTAGCATAATACACCTTCCTCAAAAAATCTAACATAAATTTGAACTTCAATGGAAAATAAATGTCCTATGATAATAAATTCCATCGAGTGTTGTTGTAACTCCATATCTTACCACATGTGGATGACTTGCAACAATATTAAGTTTACAATGTCAAAGTCCATTCAATAATTAGGAATGTATGATTATCATTATTCAAGAAACATCTTTGGTGCCTATCATAATGGTGGGTAACATATGAACCTTTCTTGGGGACAAGTGCTCCCTCTGGGATTGCTTGAGGATCCTAGAATCTCATCACGAAATGAGGTGATTCCAATTTAAATTCGTAGTCCAATGTAACCACCTCAAAATTGTATCTCAAAGATGGCCCTTTCCCTTATTCTTTATCATCGTGGAGAAAAAAGAAACATCAAATATTGGATACATGTAGGTTTTGGCCTCTCTCAATGCTAGATCACAAGCCAATTCGAGAACGTGCTAGTAAAAAAATGCTAACTCACAGCCCAATCGAAGAGCCTGCTAGTCAAAAAAAAATTCAATCCTTTGATTAGTTGGGATACTGTAAAATTTATCTATATCAAATTCTAAACAAAATTGTTGAAATGAATATATCCGTCAACCTTTACCCGAGCCTCTAGTTACATTTTAAATTAATGATAATTATATCTATTAGTAGGTAATGAATTTCCACTTTTGTTTGAATGTAATGTGAGTTTTGTTTCTATATAGTCTCTTTTTAGCTCAAACAACTCACCCCTTAAAGACTTTCCATCTCCAAAATAATTATAATTACCAATTTCTACCTCCAACAAAAAATTCATTACTAGTTTGTAGTCATCATTGAAGAATTTATCAAAATCCATCAATTTAGTTTCATTGCCATGTGGATCATAACTATCATAGATGGGCCTTAAAATCAACCACCTATGATTTGGGATGACTATGTTCCAACTACCATTGAAAAAATTCAACATTTTTTCTATCTTTACTTCAAGATATCCCTCATCTTCTTGGTTTTCATGTCACTATTTTTCTTGGATAGAAAGCATGATAATATAGTCTAAAACAAAGATCAGTTTTCCACATGTAATCACTCTACATACTCATTTGAAAGATGTTTATCCTCAATAATCTAATCCAAAATTACTTTTTGATTAGCTTCCTCAACATTGAAACCACAATATTCAAAAATATTATGTGGGTACACTTGTTGCAGATATGTGGATATTCTCTCTTCCACCCTATATTCATGGTTTTCTTGAATTATGTAATAAATAAGTTTTTCCTCCTCAATTTCAACAAAATATTCCTCTCCATTGTTGTTGCCACAAAAGTGTTATTTTAGGTCAATAGATACATCATCATACTTTGGAAAAAAAAAACTACAATCTTTCACTTTGATCCAAAGTGTCAATATCTCCAAGTGTAGAAATTATATAGAAACACTATACCAATGGATTCAATCTGATCATGTAATGTACTAAAACAAGATATTGAATCCTTCTACTATATTTGCGGAATATAAAACACTATCGGTCAATCACATGCAAGGAAGAGAAAGGAAATTATCAATCACACAATACAAGATGTATCTGGGGAAAGCACATGCTCAAAACCCCTCTATCATATGTTGTAAATAGTCAAAGAATCATGAAACAATACAATTCTTTCTCACACCGAGAAAATCATGCACTCTACCGATTTTCTCACCCTAATCCTACTCAAAACTAACTGGAAATTCTTAGGTAAAATGGACTAACACTTAGCCAATTCTCAACCCCTACTTAGCCCAACCTTGCTCACACAATACCTAGGCAATTAATCCCTATTAAGTAGGACAATCAACCTTCCTTGACTACAATCCATCATAAGCATTCCTGTGACTTTATAATTGTGCCCGGGCAATTTCCTAATAATACAACTAATAGTTATCTTCCCTTTAACCTTTGTCTCAATTGGGTCATCATCAGAATTGACATGCATGAAACTAATAATAGCAAATCATCAGTTATATGATAGATCACTAATTGTGAATTAAATATAATTTAATTCACTTGACCTCTCACTAGTTCATCACTCGATTAGAACTAATTAAACTGATTTTAACTCAATTAATTTGAGTTAACTAATTACAGATGCAACCCACTAGTGCATTACCTGCAACTGGACCCCAAAAATAATAGAATCACTCTACATGCCTCACCTTTGATTCTCAACTTGAAATTATTTAGCTAACTCAGTATTTGTGAATTAGTTAACTAATACAAGTTGTTATGAGATAAGATTACAATTTATTTTCCAATTTATTTAAGGGATAAATAAATTAGACACCCAAATTCAGCACTAATGTGTACCTGAACTCCTCACTCATGTGTGACTGGAATCCCACACCAGTTATGTTGAGAGGCTGCCTCTCAACCACCAAGTCACTAACCTCTACTTTGCACCTCAATGCTTTGCATGCATCCTCAACATGGAGAGCATACAGGATCTTTAATCTTGAACCAATATGCTTCACCTGTCCCGTGGCTATGTGTTTAAGGAACAAATTTCCTTTTCTAAACATTACCTCATAACCACAGTCTTCCAATACCGCTACGAATATAAGATTATTCCTTAGGCATGGAACATACAAAACATTTTCTAGTCTGAGAGGGGAGCCAAACTCCCTCTAAAAGGTCACTGTACCTATGACAGTCGCGATATACCTCTCGTCATCTCCAAATTCTATGTTCTGTTGGAGGTTCTTCTCCTCCAAGTCATTAAAGATATATCTATTCCTCGTCATATGGAATGAGGCATCGCTATCTACGTACCACATGCATCCCATTACAGTGTTGTTCATGCATTCAATGAGAGTAAATTCAAGCTCTAACTATGAATCCAATGCTTCACTCTCTACAAGTGCAGGCTCCTTCTTGCTTGCCTTCTTCTATGAAAAATTTGAAGCATAGTGCCATTGCTCGTGACACTAAAAACACTTGATCTTGGACAAGTCTATCTTGCCATCTTCACCTTGGGATTTCATTCCCTTGACATTCTTTCCTTTTACCACTAATGCACAATCTTCATCTTTGTTGGTGCTATAGGTCTCGTCTCTGGTGCTCCGCCTTATATATTTTATTACCAAGTCGAACCACAAATTCTCACAGTCTGGTAACTTCTCCATCCCATTCACAGAGTCATGGTGACTATGCCAGCTCTTAGGAAGGCCTAGAAGTGCTAGGCTCACCAAGTCATCATCGGCTATGATCACACCAACACTTCCAATCTCATCTCGCCATTGAGTAAACTTCACCAAGTATGTCGGTACCATCTCTCCCTCCTCCTTCTTGATATTTCTGAGCATGTCCTTCAGTGCCAACTTCCTTTGTTTGTCATTGTTCTGAAACGGATATGTCAAGGCCTTCCACATAGCATATGGAGTCACCTTCCCATGGAGACTCGAGAAAATATGATCTCTAACTCCCTCTAAAAAGATCTTTCTTGCCTTTGCTACCTAACAGCCATGCATCAAGAAGCTAGGCATATACTGCTGCGGACTTGGGAATATCAGTATCTATGAATTCCTTTGTAGAAATTAGTACACATTAAGCATGCATACATCTAGATTCCCCTGATCTCACAATATTTAAATTCTTACAAAATACAGAATCATTCCACTGTTAATCTTTTGCGAAAAATTAATTGCACACACATGTAAAACATAAATGAAAAAAATCGCACATAACACAGTTGTTTAACGGGAAAGCCTGAAGCTGAAAACCCCAACTATCATATATTATGTATCATGGAGATTGTTGATTATATAGTTCACCCTTAATATTTTAATAAAGGTCATAAGGAGCAAATCACCCGATAACATTAAAATGGCTAAGAGTTCTGAAGTTGGCTAAGGAGAAATAGCACTAAGCTGAGTCACATGCGAGAAAAGGATAAGCGCATTTTGTAACAAACCAGAAATATGTAAAGGCTTTAAACTAAATCAGGCGAAGGTATAAAAGGCGCAAAAGAAACAAATACAAGGCAAGGCCTGCATACACTTTATATATGCGCATAGAAAGGACTCCGCAAGTATAATTCTGGGGGGGTCACAAAGGTGAGGGATGAGGCAGAGTCTTACCCCCTAGAAATACTGATGACGTGTCAAGGCGTATGAAACGAGGCGAGCGCTCTATGGAGAAGAAGGCATGGGATTTAAAGTTATCATGGTAGTCACTTCGCACCCCTCGAGGTTCATGTTCCGAGGTACAACTGTCGCCACGACGTAAAGGTAAGGTAAGTTCTTAGGACACCCAGTACCAAGGCTAGTACTGGTATTTAACGCGACACGCAGTGTTCACCTACCCGGAGTCTAACACCCGATCCCTACATTCTGCATGTCTCACTGTCAGCGTCCTTAAGGCGCTTACCCCATTCATTTCACCCCACCATCATTTCCCGAGCTGCCTCGGTCCTATATAACGATCTTCCATCTTTTACTGTGGTAAAATACTCAGGTTTTTCAACTATTGTATAAAAAAAAGTAGGTGCCCAGTACCAGGTCTGCCCAGTCATTGTCAGTACCCCTGCGTCGTTTTCCCGAGCAATTTCTTACTTCGCAGGTATTCCATCCCTCTTATTCCATATGATTTCCTTTTGTTTTTAAATTTTCATGATGGTCATGGGTAAAGTCACAACCAATAAGTCAGAGCTGGAGACCCCCCAAGCCCGTGAGTCCAAAGCTATTCTAGGGCTAGAACCCTTCTTAGACTTACAAGCCGACATCTGCGACTTGCAATACCCATTTCCCATTATCAGTGTCAAACCTGAGCTATTTAGGAAACATGTCGAAAACAAGGATAGGTATCGATTTGTTTTTTCAGGCTTGTATCATCAAATTACCCCCCCCAGTGTATCCAGTGGTCGAATTTATCTGTTGGCTCCGGGACTCTTACGATGAATGTCGGGGCATGTTCCTCTTAGCCCAAGGGAACAAAATACTCACTTTTTCCCCTGAGATCATCAGAAAAGCCCTTCATTTTCCTACCAGTTCAAACTATGTCAGTTTTAGTGAAATAACTCTGACCCCTCAATTTTCAAATTTGCCATGGAAGCAACAGAGCGATTTCATCGCCTCCATAACCGACTCTCATTTCACAACCCTCCTCTCCGCAGACTCAGTGCCCCTAAGCCTATTCAAAGAAGAGGTCCAGCCTATCCTCTCTCTCATCACGGGTTTACTAGGTGTGGAAGGTTTTGGGCAAGCCTCCAAGGGATGTATTGCTTTCTTGTGGTTAATGTCTCAACCTGGGGTTGTTTTAGATATTCCTGGTTTCCTGGCTTCCACCATTCAGACTCTGTCCAGGAGCTCTCAGACACGGGTCACTTCCTCTTTTGCTCTATGGTCTTTTATATTTTCCTCTTCCATCATGTTGATAAGTTTGAGGGTTTGGGTTTAGATAAGGTATACAAGACAAACTCCCAGCCGAGACCAATTTTTGACTGGAGTCTTGCAACGCATTAGTTAGCAAATGGGGTGGGCTACTCAGGGTTCCTAAATGATTTCATTCCCATTTCTTATACTATTGTCCATGACTCTCCTCCGCCCAGGGTTCTTCTTGAACTGAAAAGATGGTTATAGTATAGTGAAGCCCAAAGCACTAGGGACTAGTATCTTTTTGATAGATACACGAAAATCCGATTTTATGGTGCCAAAGTCCCTCCCTACCAATTTCCCGTTTTTCCTTCCCGGCGGATTTATGCTTTGGAATACATCCGGCAGACCCTTAAAGATGACCAACTTCACTTCCTCCCTGCAAAAAAGGGGTTTATCCTCAAGCTTCCCACAACCATTGGTCCTTTTGTTGTTAATTCGAGGCACACCCTTCCTGTGGTGGAAAAGCTGCTTCAAGATATGGATTTGAGACAGGGGAAAGCTTGGCCCTATGATCCGAAGGGCATCATCTCTAACAGAAGGAAGAGGAACAATCGACCCCTTATATGCATGAAATGAGGCCTTTCATCGAATGGTGAGCTAATCTTGAAAACTAGCCTTTGCTTTCGCAGATGGAGACCGATTCATCTGCGACGGGGGAAAAAACAGATGTCGCTTCAACCAGAAAAGCTGGAAAATAACAGGTGGAGGAGGCAGGCGTGTAGGGAGAGTGTCCTCCCCCTTTCAAAAGACAAAGAACAATGACCAGTGAAGCAGAATTTATCGGAGATGAATAGTTTCTCGAGGAGGAAACACCATATGGGAAGCCCGACAAAGGCAAAGCAGGAATCAAGGTGTCGTGGGATAGTACTACCTCTTCTAATTTTTCACAAGTCTCACAAGCTATTACAATCGATAGCTCTCAAGTTGCAAGTGAAAGCAGGTCGAGGACTAGAGCAATCAAAGACAAGTATCGGTCTGAGTTGGAAGAATATGTTGATACATACCACACCAGATTTTCATCTACAATGAATTTGGATACTAAACAATTAATAATGGCCATGGCTGAGGCCGTCCTAGAACCAGAGGCTGGTATGACCAGCTACAGGGCATTAGAGATCGCAGTCGACATGTAACAAGTGCCGGCAATTGACAAGTACAACTTTTTTCAGGTTTTCGGTGACATGCTTAAAGAAGAAGTGATGCGACTCTCAATCACTCTAAGAAATTTGCAGAGCAAGCATGGCCAAGTAGTGGAGAATTTCAGAAAGGAAAAGGTCAATTCCCACGCCCTCATGAATGATATACGAACTCTCCAGGAGGTGATTAAAGGAAAAGAAAAAGGTGTAGCCGACCTCCAGGGTCATCTTATTGAGGATTTACAGAAGCAGGTTCCAGCCTTGAAGAGTAAAATAAATATACCGGGCTCTAATCATGTGCAAACAACTGAGCTAGCCCAGGTTGAAATGGGCAAGGCAAACTTGGCTAATTCTCTTGCAAATGAGAGGGAGGAAAAAGAAAAGATCATAGCAGAGATGGCCGCTCTTCAAGGGAGAATGAATGCACTGCAAATAACCTGGGACACACATACATTCTCACCACCCATCCTACCAAAGACTAGTTCAATTTCTGAATAGCTGACCAATGCATTGGCTACAACCGAAGCACTGGAGAAACAAGTCTCGATAATGCGGCAAAGGATCAGTGAGCTGGAAGCCATCCTCGCTGAAAATTTCAAAAATATTAATGCTATGCAGAAAGAGATCGAGGAGGGGAAGAAGGAAAAGGCATCGTATGAAAAGACCATCAATGATCTCAACAATCATATGAAAGGAAATGTCACCCTCATGGAAGCCAGGTGATTGATCTGGGTTGACATTATTGCAGAAGTTAAAATGTGTTGGGTGTTTTTAAACGTTATCGAGGAAATGAAGTCAGTCATGCCCCTCCTCAGAAGAAAGCTCCACGAGGGAGGCACCGAGGTACTCAGCAGAGTCGAAAATGCAAAAAGGTATGTCTCCTTCCTAAAAGAGTTAAAGCCAGAGGATGTGGTGAAACAGGGTATAAAGAGTAGGTTCATGGAAGCTTCAGAATGCCAGAAAGCAATAGAAAAAGAGTCTGCTAGGAGCCTGGCCTTGGATGCATTAGAAAAGGTAGCAACCAACTTAGAACGGTTCGAGGTGGACGGGGCTGAGATAACACTTGCAGGACTCCCATCATGCTGGAATCCCTCTCATGCTGTCCTGCAGCCATTACCAGCGTATGAGGCAGTTCTGAAGGGGGTAATGAATCAAACAAACATCCACTCTAAGAAATACACAAGGCTTAAACCAGAAACCATATTCTCAGTCCTTGGAAAAGAGTTTGTGCTCCTGCACCAAGTGAAGCATAAAATTTCTGTCGAGGCGAACTATGATGAACTCATCGAGGCTTACATCAGAACAAAAGGTTTCATATCGATGCCCGAACCTGTAGCAGATAGTTGGTAGAGATGCATCAAGTATGCCAGCCTATTATCCAACTCCTCGGCAAATGTCCCACCACCTACATTAGCAACGGCCTCAACTCCTTCACACTAGCGAAAATGGTTAATTCATGATTCGGCCTTAGTGGCCTTGTAGTTTTACTTTTACTTTCTACTTTCAAGTTCCGAGTGGAATTCATATTTCACTCTTGCATTTACCATTTTTTAGAACAGTTTTAATGTTTTGTTTTGAAACGGCCATGAGCCTAATTGTAAATGATGAAAAGTGTTCTCCCTCATCATAAATTTTGTTATTTTGATTAGGACTTTAAACTGCTTACTAGCACGCGGGAAGATATTTTCCCAAAATATATTCCCGTGTATGTTCTTGTAAGTTCTATATAAGCACCAAACAGAGATGGAAAAAAGGTTCCAGATTTTTCAGAAGAATACGCTAAGAAAGAACTATGTATGCATTTTGTTGAAATTTTGATATAAAAGTTGAAGAGCCCGTTGGGTCTCAATGATGAGGAGTTTCATCCTTATTGGGGATTTTGGCCTTAATACTTCACAGTCTGTAACTCTCTCTTATGTGTTATAGCTTAAATTTTCATTTTGTTTACATCCATTTTTCTTATATCTTGTTCTGGAATGCGAGTTGCTCACATGTGTTGGTATGAATTTATCATTGTTGATGCTCATGCTAAAACTTGTCTAGCGCTTTAAATAAGGCTCAGGCATGATATTTTAGTCCATCTTTAACTTCAACCATATTTCTTCTGATATTAGCAGTGATGAAATGTTATCTTTAAAGTTATTTTCATGTATGGATTCTTGTTACTATAAGCCCAATACATGTTGATATACGTTTCTAGATCTCATCTCGGTTACAGCTAGTATCCTCCCCATTTTTCATACACAGTAATCACCTTCTGATTATTCACCTCTGCGAAATATTTTAGAATCCAACCCTCTTTACAGAAAGCTGTCTTTGAATTTTCGGATACGTTTTTATCAAAAATTCACACTCTGCCTCTGCAATATCACTTTCATTGTGCTGAAGTTTTGAGAGTTTTGGTTCCACCTAGAATAAACCTTCTTGTTTATACATGATAGCATGAGATCCTTTTTCAGAGCAACCTTTCCATGTTATACCATATGCTCCTTGCTATATAAGATGTCCTAGGCAGTGGTCTTTCACAACTCAAGGCTGTCTCCAGGAGCGACAACATCTTTCTAGTGTCGTTGCCAGGGATACGAAGATGAGAAAAGATAAATCACTGGGCCTCGACAAAATATTTATTCACTCTTTAAATAGGTTAGCAAGAAGAGTTGAGAGTTGTAGATTCCTCACCTTGGAGACTCCACTATCAGTTATAAGATAAATACATTTGTAGTCCTGGCTTCCCAAAAGCCACATCTGAGGTCAGATACATCGCAATTGAAGACACCTTCAGTGTCTGACCCAGAAAATATTCTACATAAGAGGGGTTGGAGAGAAAGGCAGTCAATCCATATAGATATCTCTAAATTTTCCTTGGAAGACTCACCATCCACCTCCTCTCAAATAGCCCAAAATCAAGGCCCTGACTCCTCTGTAAGAAACCCTAATTACTTCTCGGATAAACTTTCCCTGGAGTACGTTCAAGTGAAAGACGAAGCTAAATCCATTGACACGACCAATTTCTTTCTTCATCCCACTCCTGAAGCTGAAGAGGTCAAAGAAGTCACTGAAGTATCTGTTGTTATTACTCCGTCTTTCCCATCAGCACCTCAAGCCTCTGTCCAATACATTCCCATTGTCATACACACTTCGCTTCCACCACCTCCTCTCACACATCAAATTCTCGTACCACCTCCACAACCCCTGATGGAAAATGTTTCAGGTTTCTTGCTCAAAAAATATGCCCCCCTGGCATTACCTCAACTCTTGAATGATATGCCTCAAGACTATCTGAAAATCTTACCCTATTTCAACGGAGAAAATGAGATCAAAGCTCAAAATCATCTTGAAGTTTTCTGTGCTTTTGCAGAGAACTTTAATGTGGAACATATAGATGTAGTCTTGATACTATTTGTCCAATAACTTGATGGAGAAGCCAGAAAATAGTTTAAGACATTAGGAAACTGTTCCATCACTACTTGGCAAGAGATGGAAAACTCTTTTCTTAGAAAATGGGGGGAGAAGAAAGATCACGGTTACTGCCTCACAGAATTTAATGCACTCAGGAAAAAACACAATGAGGGAGTACCAGAGTTCATCAAGAGGTTCAATAAGCTGTACTAAAGCCTCCTAGATGAAATGAAACTTCATCAGACTGCTGCCAAATTGGTTTTCGTAGTAGCCTTTGATTCTGAATTTGGATTCTCTCTAAGAGAAAGGAAGCCTGCCTCACTAGATGATGCTCGGACGGATGCACTAGAGTTGGAGGAAAATTTTTCTTCAATAGGAAAATCAAAGGGAAGATCAGATCAAGATGCTAGAAGAAGGGGAAAATAAGAGGTATCTACTTCTGGCCAAGACAGAGAGTCAGCTGAGAACAAGATTGAAGAAATGAATAAAATGATTACGAATATTTTAAGTAAGCTCGTCAAACTTGAACTCGAAGCCAAGAATTCATCCTCTAAAACTTTCCAGAATGCTCCAAACAGGGGTTACACTCCACAGTATAGAAAACCACCCCTGCAAATACTGTAGAGAGAACAGAAGGAGCAGCAAGACCAGGTACCACACCCTTTGTACCTAGAAGGTCAAGTAGAAGGTCCCACTGAAGATATTACATATGAGGAGGATGATCCATATCTAGCTTATTCGAATGGAGATGAATTCGAGAGTCCGTTGCAAGAAGATGATTGGGGCTCCACTACAGGAAGAAGAAGAAATGGTCAGAGTCACTGAAGACCCAGAGATTGACGACTACTGCAAACAGTTCATTGATTTCATGCGGGCGCAGTTCAACCGAAAATATGATCTCAGGTCCTCCAGGAAGAGGACCCGTACACAGGACGAGGAGGAGGAAGTGCCTCAAAAAGAAGCTACTATTCATAAGGATAAAATGGTGCAGAAGGCCCCAGATAAAGGTAAGAGGCCTCTTAACGAGCCTTTACATTCAAATAATCAAGTTACTTCCTCTTCGAAGTTAACCACTACCCCAAATCCCAAGCCTGTGTTGAAATAAGTGAAACCTGTAGTCGAAAATAAAGAGCCAAAGGAAAATATAATAGAAAAGTCCTCTTCTGTCTTTAGTTTACAAAAAGAGCTTGAGAAAGTCAAAATCCCAATCCCCTTGACTGAACTGTTGAAGCAGCCTACCTATCAGTCCCAGGTCACCTCTTTTATGCTTCCTCCAGAAACAGATCCTATTCCAGATAGCCTGAACCTTCAAGAAGAAAGGCCCATGGTTGTGTTTGGCCCCCATGTGGAAGAGTTAGATGCCTCGACTCCCCCTTTCTATATGTCTTTAGTAATCCATGATTTACTATTGCATAACTGTATGTTGGATTTTGGAGCATCCCACAACCTCTTGCCCTTGTCAGTTATGGAGCAACTAGGTCTGCAAATAACTCTTCCATACAAAGACATGTATTCCTTCAACTCCAAAAGAGTCAAGTGTATGGGGATGATCAAAGACTTGGCGGTCAATTGGGCCCAGATCCCAGCCAAGAGTGTGGTGATGGACATAGTGGTGGCTGAGATCCCAACACGTTTTGGAATGTTGTTGTCAAGGTATTGGGGAACCAAAATTGGAGGGTAAATAAAACTGGATTTGACTTATGCCACTATCCCTATCTTTGGAGGATAGGAAATGAGGCTGTATAGGGAGATGAGGTTCGTAAAGATGGTTACTCAGGCCGATAACTCTGTTAACTCACCAATGTATAGTAAAGAAAGAGAGTTCTCATGTCTAATGTTGGAGGAAGGCCCAAACTATGCACAAGAGACATCATTCTGTCAGATTAAGATAGAAAAATCCTCAGAAGACAAAGAGGCCAGAGTTTGGACGTTACACTTTGACGGGGAAAATTCTAGAGAAGGGAATGGAGCTGGGGTACTCCTGATTTCACCTGCTGGTCAATGGATTCCGTTATCTTTTAAACTAGAATATGAATCTACCAACAATGTAGATGAATATGAAGAACTGGTCCTAAGACTGCAAATAGCTAGAAGCATGAACATTCAGAGCCTAAAAGTTCTGGGAGATTTGGAACTGGTAGTAAGGAAAGTGAAGAATCAGTGCCAAACTAAACATCTGAGGCCGAGGGCTTATAGGAACGAGGTATGGGATCTGGTGCAAAACTTTTTTTTGCATTTAACATCTACTTTATGCCCAGAGAGCAAAATAGAATGGCAGATTCAGTTGCTGTGGCTGCCAATACTTTTCGGCCTCTGCAGAATCCCCTCCTAAGATATGAAATTGAAGTTCCTTACCGACCATCAATTCCTGATAATATCAAACACTGGCAAGTGTTTGAAGACGAATATCAAGTGAAGAGATTCATGGAAACATTGGGAGAATTCTCAAACATGGAGATAGATGCTTGTGAAGAAGAAGAAATTGAAAACCTTTCCCAAAACAAATGGGAGGAAAGGGTGGCTGGTCATAAAGTGTTGCAACTGAAGGGAAATGTTATACCTAGAGGGTTGGTGCCTCTAGAGAGGTTGTTCGAAAAAAATGATTTCCCACTGCAGCCTAACAAAATGGTAAAAGAAATTCAGGTAGAAGACTTGAATCTTGGTACCAATGCTGATCCAAAAATTGTGAAGCTGTCCAAGAGAGTTCCGGAGGAATATAAAGAGCACTACCAAAAATTATTCCAGTCATATAAGGATGTTTTTACATGGTCTTATCAAGACCTGAAGACCTTCGACATCAGGATCATGCAACATAAAATTCCCCTAAAAGGAGATGTGAAGCCGCATAAACAGAAGCTCAGACAGATTAACCCTTTGCTGCTTCCTTCCATAGAGAAGGAGATCAAGAAGATTTTGAAGGCCAAAATCATTGTGCCATTAAGATACTCTGAATGGGTGGCTAATCTGGTCCCAGTCCAGAAAAAGAATGGAGAAATAAGGTTGTGTGTTGATTTATGGAATCTGAATCAACCATCCCTAAAGGAAAACTACCCACTGCCCAAGATGGATCATATTCTGCAGAAAGTAGTAGGAGCTTCAAGGATATTGATGATGGATGGTTTCTATAGGTATAATCAGGTGGCTGTGCTTCCAAAATATCAAAAGAAAACTTCCTTCACCACACCCTGGGGCACATTTATGTATGCACAAATGCCTTTTGGTCTGATCAATGCAGGAGCTAATTTCCAAAAGGCCATGGATATTGCCTTTTTTGGGGAGCAGGATAAGTTCATGGTGGTCTACCTCGATGATATCACTGTGTTTTCAAAGGATGATGCAGAGCACATTGAACACTTGCGTAGAACTTTCGAGAAGTGCAGAAGGTATGGTCTCTCTCTTAACCCGCAGAAGTCATTGTTTGCATTAGAAGAAGGAAAGCTTTTGGGACATATTGTGACTAAAGATGGGGTTAAAATTCACACCAAAAGAGTTGAGGTTATAAACGATATATCTTTCCCTAGAAATGAAAAGGAGGTGTAGGTGTTCCTTGGGCGCATTAAATTTCTGAGAAGATTTATCCCAAACTATGCAGAAATAGTCCGACATATAACCAACATGCTCAAGAAAAATAATGAGGTGAAGTGGTCTCCCGAGTCATGAGTGGCTTTTAACAGAATCAAAAATTCTTTTGCAGAAGCCCCAGTGTTGGCTGGACCAGAATATGCTAAGCCTTTTATGATTTTTTCATTTGCATCACCTCATACAGTGGCAGGAGTTTTGTTGCAGAAGAATGAGGAAGGGTACAAGAAGCCTATTGCTTTCTTCAGCCAAGTACTCGGCGATGCTGAATTGAAATACAATATACTAGAAAAGAAATCTTATGCCTTGGTGACGTCCCTCAAGGCATTTCAAACGTATGTTCTCTAGTAACCCATCACTGCATTTGTGCCCACAACAGCCATGAAGGATATCTTGATCCAAGGGTATAGTGAGGGAAAAAGGGGCAAATGGATTGTGAAAATACAAGAATATTAGCTCGAAATATGTCCCACCATTCATAAGCAACAGGATTATTAAAATCCTCGTCTCGAATCAAATGTCTAGCTCTGTGGCATAACTACTCATGATAGCGAATGAGGAGTCTGCTTTTGGCATGTGTTGTCCTCGATGGAAACCTACTTGATGAAGTTTTTCTTGAAGGAAACCTACTTGATGAGTTGCCTTTGATAAGAATTTCGTGTTAAATAAGTAAGGATGAGTGGTCATGACACTGGCAACAGAAGAAATGAATTCCCTATAATGTGAGCAATGGACAGGCCAGTATGTCACAAGGCATAATGTGGTTTGTGAAGCAAGTCAGCAGATGTATCAGGAAAAGTACGTTCCAAGTAGCATATGCCCTATTGCACTCCAAAATTAAAATACTCAAGGGGAATTACCATGGTATTGACCCATTGTATTGAGCGCTGGATTATCTATTTGATCCCGTCCAAGAATACCATCAGTTGTTGAGCGGTTTTGACTCATGGTATTCATAAAGGCTAAACCTATATAAGGAGAAGAGAATAATAGTGCAAGAAGAGCAAGAGTCTGGGTTTTAATGAATACTTCACTGTGAAGTATATCTGAATGATGAACTCTGTTCTTGATTGATAAATTTGAATCTATGATGCACCCATGGATGGTTCAAGATCCTTATATCTGATGATGATGAATCTCTAAGATGATCTATAGAAGAAGAAATGGTGAAGATCTGGCGCAAAGTCTGCTGAAGGTAATGAAGAAATATGGGTAAGTTTATAGATCTGGTCTGTTCTGCAAAGCTTTCCATTTACAGATCTATACGCTAGTTTGTTCTGGAAAAAGCACGTGTATATGCGGGTTTGATCAATGAAAAGCACGTATAGGGTTTTCTGAAGAATAAATTATACGGAGGTATACGCGGGTTAGTCTGCATTAAAGCGCGTATGTACGCGTCTTCAGTGAATGGAAGTAGCGTATGATATTTGATTTAATGAAAGACTTGGGGTTGACTTTGCATTCCGTATATCACATCCTCCAGAAGCCTCTGCTGTTTCGATATTCTGCTACAATGGTCTCACTATTCTGTTTGAAGTATTGGGCAAAAATGTTTGTTGATAAATGAAGGATTGTGTTGAAGCTGTTTGATCCAGTTTGAAAATTGATGAAACGCGGTCTGCAGTGGTGCTGGGGGTCGAAGCCTTTAGTGAGGGGGTAGTAGCTCCCTTCCAGTGGTAGCTAGTAAATGAGAGCAGGGGGTAGTAGCTCCCTTCCAGGAGAGGCTGGTAAACTATAGTAGGGGGTTGTAGCTCCCTTCCAGGAGAGGCTGGTAAATGAGAGAAGGTTGTGGCCTTATGCAGGTGGGTGCCTATGTGCTGGTATGAGTCTGTGCCAGTACATGGTTGTAAGAAGTTTTCTTTATATAATAAATATTGAAGACTAAGACGACGGCAGTGGTGGTTTTCTCCCGAATTGGGTTTCCACCTTAAATCCTGGTGTTCATGTGTGTTGCTTATGTGTGATGATTTATTCTGATATTACTACACCTGTTTACTCCTTAGTAAACATCTGATGAATGAATGATGCAATAATCTAAGTTAAGAATTAAATGCATGATTAGATCTCTGGACATATGCATGTTTTCTTAAGGATATCTGTGTGTATATGCGAGTTGTGTTTAGTAAAGTAGT
The DNA here is from genome assembly GCA_034641835.2 of Pinus albicaulis. Lineage (NCBI taxonomy): Eukaryota > Viridiplantae > Streptophyta > Pinopsida > Pinales > Pinaceae > Pinus > Pinus albicaulis. Next base: position 280,935,991 of record CM076578.1, on the reverse strand, counting down.
GTATGGGTTTAAAAGCAAGAAAAAGTAAAAAAATTTCAATCAACACTAAATACTGATTCACCCCCCCCCCCCTCTCAGTATTTTTCCCAACAATTGGTATTAGAGTAGGTCCTTCTGAAAAAGCTTAGCCGCTAGAAGGAAGATCAAGCAAGATGAGAAATCAAGAAGGAATAACATCTATCAGGCCTCCACTCTTTAACGAAAATAATTTAATCTTCTGGAAAAAAAGGATGAGATCCTATCTTCAGTCCCTGGGAGCAGATGTATGGGCCATTGTTGAAGGAGGATATCAATATCCAACCGCAGTGCCAACAGATCCGACAGAAAGGAAGAATTATGAATCAAATGCAAAGGCGGTCAATGCTCTAACGGGAAGTCTAACTGAATCTGAATTTTTCAAAGTCATGTAGATGAATACAACAAAGGAAATATGGGACAAAATCATTCTAAGTTATGAAGGTGATGCAAAGGTAAAAAGTGCAAAACTCCAAACTCTCAAAATTGAATATGAAAATTTGAAGATGCATAGTGATGAGAGTATTGCCAGTTTATTTTTACATATTGATGATGTTGTAAATCGTATGAGAAATATGGGAGAAACAATAACTGAATCTACTTTGGTTGAGAATATTTTAAGATCTCTAACGGCAAAATTTGAGTCAAAAGTCTCTGCTCTTGAAGAAAAACAGGATCTTCAAAATCTTACTATGGTGCAACTTCATGGCATACTAATTGCATATGAAATGAGAAGAGGAGGACCATCTGAAGTCATAGAAGTTGTCTTTAGAGCTTCTACAAAAGTAAAATAAGTACAAGAAGCAGAAGGATCAGGATATATCTTAGAAGAAGATGAGGTAAATTTTGTAAAGAAACTTCAACTTGGCACATGACGGTTCAGAGGTAAGCTTCCTTTCAAATGTTTTGATTGTGGAAGAGTTGGTAATTATGCTGCTAAGTGTCCTTATAAAGATACATCTGCAAAAGGGAAGGAAGTAGCAAGAAGGAATAAGAACCGGTCTAGCACTAGAAAAAGTTACTATACTCATGAAGATAGTGATGGGTTATCTGATAGTGAGGAAGAATGTGAACAAGATCTTAGACTTCTCATGGCATTTGAAAAGGAATCTAGAGAAGAAAAGGATACTTTTATGGATGCTCTAGAGGAAAATTATTTTCTTGATGAAAAAAAACAACTCAAAATATGCGTAGAAGAAAGTAAAATAATCATGGATACTCTGAAAAATCAGATTGAAGAAGAGAAGAAACACAATGAGAAATTAGAATGTGAAGTGGTAAGTCTAAGAAAAGAACTTGAGAAAGTAAAGACTCTGAATCTTAGATTTGCTCAAGGATCTGAAACCTTGGATGAGATTATCAACGTACAACGTTCTCCTCTTATAAAGACAAGTCTTGGATATACTGGAGAATCTTCTCAGGCTTCAGCACCAAATTATCTAAAAGCAGCTACAACTGGTTTACAACATTCTACCACTCAGCAAGGGAATAAAGAATCTTTACAAGTAAAGCATGATCATCTCAATTCAAAGAACACTAACAGGAATATCTTTCAAAGAAACACCAATCAACAGGTAAATTCAGGTAGAAGATTTCATGATCGCATAAATTTCTTCTTCAATGGACAATGTTTCTCATGTCACAATTTTGGTCATAAAGTTGTTCAATGTGTTGCATATAAAACCATCATGACAAGAGAAGTAAGAAAGAAAAGGATTGATATTGAAACAAAGAAGAATACCTATAACAACTTTTCTCCTCTTCTAAATGAAGTTGAATGTGCTTATTGCAATAACTTTGGCCATGAAGAATCTGAATGCAGGAGCAAAGTTCAGTAAAAAGAGCATTTTCCTTCAAGCTCCAAAGTATGGAAAAAGAAGGAATTACAGGTTGAAAATTGTGGCATAGCGTTATTTGTATAAGGTGAAGAAAATCAATGTTACATTGATAGTGGATGCTCAAGACACATGACAGGTGATCAAAACAAACTTGTTGCATATAGTGCTCTAGAAAAGGAAAATAAGGTTACATTTGGAAATGATACTCCTGCGGTAATTAAGGGAAAAGGGTCTTTGTTTCTAAAATAAAAGGTGAAAGCTAATGATGTCATGTATGTGGATGGATTAAGGCATAACCTGTTAAGTGTAAGTCAAATGTGTGATCAAGGAACTGAAGTTGTCTTTAGTTCAAAAGAATGTGTGGTACGTGATCTTGATACAGGTAAAACAATTATAAAAGGAAAAAGAACTCCAAGCAACCTGTATGTTTTTAAGAACTGCAAAGAACAATTTTACTTGAGTAAATCTTTAGAAAACTGGCTATGGCATAGAAGTTTGGGGCATCTGAGCTTCTCTCAGATCAACAAATCAAGCAGACTTAAAGTTGTCCGTGATCTTCCCAATATTACTCTACCTGAAAATATCATATGCAAGTCTTGCTAATTTGGTAAACAGACCAGAGTACAGTTTAATGCCAAGGAAGGATCATCAAATAAGCCTCTTGAACTCATTCATACTGACATATGTGGACCTATGAAGAAAAATTCACCACGTGGTGAACAATACTATATCTTGTTTATTGATGATTTCTCTAGAATGTGTTGGATTGGGTTGCTTAAACACAAAGATGAAGCATTTGAGAAATTTCAGAATTTCAAAGCTCTGGTTGAAAATGAATTAGATCTAAAAATCAAGTGTCTTAGATCTAATCGAGGAGGAGAATATACTTCAGATGAATTCCTTGAATTTTGTGAACAACATGGCATAAAAAGACAGTTTTCTGTAGCTGGCACTCCACAACAAAATGGCGTAGCAGAAAGAATGAATAGAACAGTTCAACAAATGGCTAGAGATATGCTTGATGATTCTGGAACACCTGACACATTTTGGGGAGAAGCAGCACATACAGCGGTAAACATTCTCAACAAGGCACATGTTCGTGTAAATAGTGACAAAACTCCATATGAACTCTGGTATGGTAATTCTCCATCTGTGAAGCATTTTAGAGTTTTTGGAAGTAAATGCTTTATAAAAAATAATGATGAAAAACTTGGCAAGTTTGAACCTAGAGCAGATGAAGGAATACTTCTTGGTTACTCCTCTACGAGTAGAGCATATAAATGTTACAATAAAAGACTTCGGAAGATTGTTGAAGGTATTGATGTTGTTATTGATGAGTCTCCCGCAGCCCCAAAGGAAGAAAAACAGACAAAAAATGAAGACGATGGTGACTTATGTCCTTCTACATCAAATAGCAATGATATAGACAGTGAACCCAATGAAGAACCTGAAGATGATTTATCTGAAAAGGCTCCATCCAGATATGTTCAAAAGAATCATCCAGAATCTCAAATTTTGGGAGATAAGGGATCAGGTGTACAAAAAAGAAGGACTCTTGTGGGATCTTCTAGCTATCTGGCATTTCTATCCACTATTGAGCCACACAATGTCAATCAAGCTAGCAAAGATGAATGTTGGATTCAAGCCATGAATGAAGAGCTTGATCAAATTGAAAAGAATCACACTTGGGAATTAGTACCAAGAACTCATGACAAAAATGTCATTGGAACTAAATGGATATTCAAAAACAAGTTAAATGAGAATGGGGAGGTTATAAGAAATAAAGCTAGACTTGTTTGCAAGGGGTATGCTCAACAAGAAGGTATAGACTTTGAAGAAAATTTTTCTCCTATAGCTAGACTTGAAGCCATAAGAATGTTTCTTGCTTTTTCAAGCTTCCAACAAATCAAATTTTATCAAATGGATGTTAAATCTGCGTTTCTCAATGGTGATCTAGAAGAAGAAGTTTATATAGAACAACCAGAAGGATTCATTTTGGGAAATGATGAAAAACTTGTTTGTAGACTTAAAAAGGCTCTATATGGTCTCAAACAAGCTCCGAGGGCATGGTATTATCGTCTTGACAAATATCTTCATCAACAAGGATTTTCAAAGGGGTCTGCTGATAGCAACTTATACACAAAAACTGAAAATGATAAACTATTGATTGTGGTTTTATATGTTGATGATATCATTTTTGGAAGTAATGAAGAGTCTATGAGTCAGAAATTTGCTTCTGATATGTAGCAAGAATTTGAAATGTCTTTACTTGGGGAACTAACATTCTTTCTTGGCTTGCAAGTGCAACAAGCAACAGATGGCATATTCTTATCACAAACAAAATATCTTAAGCAAATTCTGAAGAAGTATGGCATGGAAGAGTGCAAACCTGTAAGTACACCAATGATAACCGGATGTAATCTCAGTTCTCATGATGATTCTCCCACGGTGAATCAACCAGAATACAGATCTATGATAGGAAGTCTACTTTATCTCACTGGGACTAGACTAGACATTATGCATGAAGTTAGGATTTTTGGACGATTCCAAGCTAATCCAAAAGAGTCTCATCTTCAGGCTGTCAAAAGAATATTCAAATATCTACAAGGAACTCATGACTTTGGACTATGGTGTCCAAAGAATGTTGATCTCACTCTTCATGCTTACACTGATGCAGATTGGGCTGGAAATGTTGATGATCGGAAAAGCACTAGTGGTGGTGCATTCTATATGGGGCCCCGGTTAGTATCTTGGTTCAGCAAGAAGCAAAAAACTATTGCCTTATCTACAGCAGAAGCAGAATATGTCACTGTCGCTTCATGTTGCACTCAACTTCTTTGGATGATGCAAACCTTACAAGACTTTCAAATCAAATTTTCACCTCCTATCTCCATTATGTGTGATAATACAAGTGGCATCAGTATCTCAAAGAATCCTGTTATGCATTCCAAGACCAAACACATTCCCATCAAGTATCACTTCTTACGTGAACAAGTGCTTGAACAAAAGGTGAAGTTGGAGTATGTTCCCTCCAAAGAACAAGTTGCTGATATATTTACCAAACCTCTACCCAGGGAAGTGTTCGAATATCTCAGACAGAAGTTGGGAGTAGTCTCTGCCATGCAGAAGATCAGATCTTCTTAAATTCAGAAGATTAAATCGGATACGCAGATTTCCTGAAAGACAATGGTGTATATACGCGAGCCTATACACAGAAAACCGCATATGGGTGGTTGCTGACAAATTTTTCTAGGTCATGATTTTTCAGCATAGCTATGGTGATGTTTCAACTCTCATATTTCTATTTCATTCTCTGATATTTGATGAAGATGCCTTGATGATTTGATGTTGAAAGTGTTCAGGATGCACAAGATAACGGAGAAATGAAGGAGTGAAATTTTTCTGTATTTCACTTTCTATACGCGGGTTTCATGAACTAAAGCCGCGTATACACGCAAGTTCCAATGGAGACAAAAGCGTATGCTTTTTAGTTAAGGAAAGCAGTGAGATGGCTCAAGAACAGGAGCACAGTTTCAGGGGGAGCATTAGCCTTGCTGAGAGTAATGCATTGTTTGCATTATGATGGTTCTGAAATATGATCTCTCTCTTGAAGTCTTTTTGGTATTGGTTATAAAAAGTCATAATTTTAATTTGATGAAAAGGTCATGTTGAGACCTATGATGTAAATTTGTAATATTCAGTCATGAAAGGACTTGATCAAATTTGTAAACCCACTTGGTTGGGTAGTTGAGTCAAAATGTGTAAACCCACTTGGTTGGGTACTTGAGTCACATATGTAAATTCACTTGGTTGGATATTTGATGTAAGTATGAGTCCTTGGTGATAAGAAAGGTCATAGAGTCATGTACTTCATTGAAAATATGTTTGAAGACTCAGCATGAACTCAGGGGGTGTTAGGAATTACTGCAGAAATAAAATATTTACCGAGAGAATAATACACATACAAAACCCAACAACAAATCACATAAACATAAACACAATGTTTAACCAGGAAAACCCCAAATCTGGGGAAAAACCCAACCAATGAAATTTCATTAACCATTGGCCAAAAAACCTTGGCCAATCTGGCCAAGTGAGCCTTCACCACTCACCTTCAGGCCTACCTTACAGTGAAGTATTCCCAGCCTCTTATAGGTTCCATTACATGTAATACCATGGGCCAAAACCATGGGTGCACAAAACCATGTGCCCCAAAACCACTATTGTTTACCCTAGTCAACATTGACTCTACCCCGAGTCATGTTTACCTAACAATTCCCCCCTTAAACTTGACTTGGGGATTATTGACTAAATCCAGCCAAACCTACTAAATGAGACAACACCGCTCACTCTAGCTCTTCCCCCCTCAAATTTTTACCCAAGGTAATTGTAAACTTGACATCCCCCCTATCACCTAGGTCTAACCCAGACTTTACCAGAGATTACCCAGGGGTACGCATGCCATACCAGGTCTTACAGCAGTATGCCCATTTACATGTAAAAAATTAACTCCATTATAATAATATTTTTTTTGTTTCATTGTTGCTCTTTGTACATATGAAATCAATGTCCATATAAAAATAACCCATCTACCGGATTACATGGGTCACCAGCCTCTGTAACCGCCAGTCCTCTAGGAGTTCTCTTCAGATACATGGTTCATCAATTAATTAATCCACATGCAAACATCCTCTCATCTCTGAATTTCTCAAACCAACTTCTTATCACTACTAGTCGCCAGATCTGAGCTGTGGCATCACCATTGTTCTCTTTATCCATTGAGAAACCCTCCATGGAATTCCCCATGGAATCAATCAATTGGATATTTCCTATTTCCTAGAAACACCATGCTCCGTATGGCCAGATCTGCAAAAGGCTGCATTGATTTCTCCATTCATAGGCCAATAAAACCCTTGGCTACAAAAGCGTCCCTTTGAAGCTGTGGGTTGTCAGGCACGATTATCTTGTTTACTTTGTATCATAGCATTGGACCCCTGTACCTTAAAAGGGGCGGCAACGCCACCCGTAATTAATTGCTGCCATGGGGGGTCTAGGGGGGGCGGCAGCGCTTTTCGGAGCCCCCCCTGGTGGGGGTTTTCGGGGGTAGTGCCCCCGAAGCTAAAAACAGATGTAAAACTGCCTTGTAAAAGTATAGTAATTTCTAGTCAATACGGAGGCCGTTCATTAGGCAAATGATACGACGGTAGAAGTTATGTTTAGATTAGGGTTTGCAGCCTGAAAACCCCCCTTGTATATATGAGGGTATTGTATTGCGGTACATGTGTGTGTATGTGTATTCTCGGGCGAGAAGCAGAGAGAACTGTGAGAACGAGAGGATATTACAACGAGATCTGCTTTGTGAGTTTTTGTCTCTTCATTTCTTTGGATAATAGAAAGGAAAGGATTGTTTGTTAAGGTGGATAAGGCTTAAAGCTGAGTGAACCATATACTCACATACAGAGCCGAAGGTATATTTGGCTGATAAACTCGCAGGAAAAAAGGGTTCCTGGTTCGAGTGGGAGCAATGACGGACGATGGTAAGTTTAGGGTCGAGAAATTTAACGGCCAAAACTTTGCGCTGTGGAAGATGCAGATGGAAGATTATCTGTATCAGAAAGATCTGTACCTACCATTGAGCGGAAAAACAAAGAAGTCGGCGACCATGACAGACGCAGAATGGAACATTCTCGATAGAAAGGCACTCGGAACAGTACGGTTGTGTCTTGCGGCGTCAGTCGCCTTCAATATTTCGAAGGAAACAACAACAGAGGGTTTGATGCAGACGTTGGCGAAATTGTATGAAAAGCCCTCGGCCTCAAACAAGGTATTTCTTATGAAATGACTATTTAATATGAAGATGTCGGAAGGTGGATCTGTTGCAGACCATTTAAATGAATTTAATACAGTTACCAGTCAGCTAAGTTCTGTAGGGGTAAACTTTGATGATGAAGTTAGAGCTCTGTTATTCTTGTGCTCATTGCGAGAGAGTTGGAATGGTTTAGTAATGGCCATTAGTAACTCTGTCTCTGGATCTAGTACTTTAAAGTTTGATGATGTTGTTGGTGCTATCCTTAGCGAGGAAATGCGACGGAAAAGCTTTGGTGAGACATCAGGTAATGCTTTGAGTGCAGAGTCTAGGGGAAGAAGAATGGAAAGAGGAAAGAGCTCGGGATATCGCAGTAAATCAAGGAAAGGCGGATCCAAGTCCAGATCGGGGATAGTGTGCTGGAATTGCGGAAAGAAAGGACACCTAAAGAAAGACTGTAGATCTCGGAAGGGAAAAGAAGGAGACACACAGCAAGAAAACAATCATGAAGAAAATGTGACAAGTGATGTGTTACAAGATGCTTTGATTCTTTCTTTCGAAAATGTTACTGATTCTTGGGTTGTAGATTCAGGGGCTTCATTCCATGCCACACCCGATAAGAAATATTTTCATGACTATGTTCAAGGAGATTTTGGACAAGTTCGTTTGGGTGATGATAAACCCTGTAAAATTGTTGGAATGGGTAAAGTTCTTGTAAAACAACGGAATGGAAACCAATGGCTACTAAAGGAGGTAAGGCATGTTCCAGATCTGAAGAAAAATCTGATTTCAACAGGGCAGTTAGGCGGTGAAGGTTGTGTGACAACTTTCACGGATAAAACTTGGAAGGTCACCAAAGGAGCCCTGGTAATAGAAAAAGGCAAAAAGGTTGGTACATTGTATTTATGCAATGGTATTTCTAACTCTGTTAATGCTTTAACTTCCAAAGGAGCAGATGCAGCATTATGGCATCATAGGCTGGGACACATGAGTGAGAAGGGAATGAAGATTCTTCACTCAAGAAATTTGTTGCCAGGTTTGAAGAATGTTGATTTGGATTTCTGTGAGAATTGCATTTACGGAAAACAAAAGAGAGTCAGATTTCTCAGAGTTGGGAAAGAAAAGAAGAGCAAAAAATTGGAGCTTGTGCATACAGATGTATGGGGACCTTCTTAGGTATCATCTCTCGGTGGCTCTGGTTATTATGTTACTTTTATTGATGACGCAACTAGAAAAACATGGATTTATTGTATTCAGAATAAATTTGATGTATTTGATACTTTCAAGAAATGGAAAGCTTTGGTTGAGATTGAGACAGGAAAGAAGTTGAAGTGTCTCAGATCAGACAATGGAGGTGAATATTGCAGCAAAGAGTTTGATAGGTACTGTTCAGAGCATGGAATTCGTAGAGAGAAGATAGTTCCAAGAACACCACAAGAAAATGGTGTGTTAGAAAGGATGAATAGAACAATCATGGAGCGTGCAAGGTGCATGAGATTTCATGCGGGATTGCCTTTACAATTTTGGGCAGATGCTGTAGATACTGCTATTTATCTAATAAAAAGAGGGCCTTCAAGTTCCTTGGATGGTGGTATTCCAGAGGAAGCATGGATAAGTAAAAAGGTAAACTACTCTTTTTTAAAGCCTTTTGTTTGTGACTCCTTTGTCCATATTAATAAAGAAAATAGAACAAAGCTTGAGGCAAAATCAAAGAAATGTACCTTTATTGGATATGGTGTTAATGATTTTGGTTATCGCTTATATGATTATGAAAATCACAAAATCATTAGGAACAGAGATGTAATATTCAATGAAAAGGTCTTGTATAAGAATCAGTTGCAGGAAAAGAAACAGGAAAAAGAAAGCAAGGAATACGCGGTTCTTGATGAGATATCTGAAAAAGTAAAGGTGCCTGAAAATAATAATAATCAACAACCACAGCAGCAGCAACCACCACAACAGCAACATGCACCTCAAACACCTGAAAGTGGTGTTAGAAGATCTACTAGGATAAGTAGACCCCCTGAACGATACTCTCCTTCATTATATTATTTATTGTTGACTGATTCTGGTGAACCTGAATGTTATGAAGAAGTAATGCAGGTTGAAAGCAGGAAGAAGTGGGAGCTAGCCATGGAAGAAGAGATGGACTCCTTAATGCATAACTAGACTTGGGACTTAGTCAGGTTTCCTGCAGGTAAAACTACATTGCAGAATAAATGGGTTTACAGGCTGAAGGAAGAAGATGGAGGAAAACAGAGGTACAAAGCTAGACTTGTGGTGAAGGGGTTTGCACAAAAGAAAGGTATTGATTTTGATGAAATATTTTCTCCTTTTGTTAAAATGAATTCAATCAGAACTATTTTAAGTCTTGTAGCGGCGGAAGATTTACATCTTGAACAGTTAGATGTAAAGACATCATTTCTCCATGGAGATTTGGAGGAAGAGATATACATGCAGCAACCAGAAGGATATGAGGTAAAAGGGAAAGAAAAATTGGTGTGCAGGTTAAAGAAGAGCTTGTATGGCTTAAAGCAGGCTCCAAGGTAGTGGTATCTAAAATTTGACAAGTTTATGTCTGAACAAGGTTATACTAGATGTCACTCTGATCATTGTGTTTATCTAAAAAGGAAAAATGATGGCAGCTATATTATATTGTTATTGTATGTAGATGACATGCTTGTTGCGGGGTCTAACATGCAGGAAATAAATGTGCTCAAAAGAAAATTGGCAAATTCATTTGCAATGAAGGATTTGGGAGCTGCAAAACAAATCCTTGGTATGAGGATAACTAGAGGCAGGAAAAATCGCAAATTAACACTGTCTCAGAATGAGTACATAGAAAAGGTGTTGAAAAGATTTAATATGCAGAATGCAAAACCAGTTAGTACACCTTTTGCTAGCCATTTCAAACTTAGTAAGGAGATGTGCCCAAAGACCCAAGAAGACATGGATTATATGTCTAAAGTTCCATATGCATAAGCAGTTGGAAGCTTAATGTATGCAATGGTCTGCACAAGGCCTGATATTGCACATGCAGTGGGAGTTGTAAGCAGGTACATGAATAATCCGGGAAAAGAACATTGGATGGCAGTAAAATGGATTCTCAGATATTTGAGAGGTACCACAAATCAAGCATTATGCTTTGGTGGTTCAAACATTGCTCTACAGGGATATGTTGATGCGGATATGGCAGGTGACAGAGATAACAGGAGGAGCACTACAGGATATGTATTTACTGTAGGTGGAACAACTGTCAGTTGGGTTTCAAAAATCCAAAGTGTTGTTGCACTTTCAACAACAGAAGCCGAGTATGTTGCTGCTACAGAGGCTAGTAAATAAATGATTTGGTTACAAAGGTTTATGGATGAATTGGGTAAGAAGCATGATATGGGCACACTATACAGTGATAGCCAAAGTGCTATTCATCTTGCAAAGAACTCAACATTTCATTCCAGGACTAAACACATACATCTCAAGTACCATTTCATACGGTCAGTATTGGAAGATGGAGAGTTGAAGCAGGAAAAGATACACACTAGCCAGAATCCTGCAGATATGCTAACAAAAGTTGTAACCAGGGAGAAACTGAGAACATGCTCAGTTTCAATTGGTCTTCAAGGATGACGATGAAGATGAGGAACAGCCAAGTCCAAAGAGGAGTCATTGTCTAGCAAATGAAGCAGCGGTGGAGTTGCTACAATCGGTCTCCAAGTGGGAGATTGTTGGGTGTGGAGCCTGATTATCTTGTTTACTTTGTATCACAGCATTGGACACTGCCTTAAAAGGCGGCAAACGCCTTCATAGTGTCTATTTGCCGTGGGGAGCCGGCGGCGCTTTGAGCCCCCATAGCGGGGTTCGAAACGATTGCTACAAGCTAAAAACAGATGTAAAATTGCCTTGTAAAGTATAGTAATTTCTAGTCAATCTGGGCCATTCATTAGGCAAATGATATGATGGTAGAAGTTATGTTTAGATTAGGGTTTTTTGCCCTAGAAGGTAACCCCTCGCTCTTATGAGGGCATTGTATTGCTGCTGTGCATTGTATGTGTATTCTTGGAGCGAGAAACAGAGAGGGAGACTGTGAGAGAGAACAGAGGATATTACAGCGGATCTGCTGTAGGTTTTGTCTCTTCATTTTTGTTGGGTAATAGAAAGGAAGGAGTAGTTTGTTAAAATTAGACCTGTTATTTGGGTGAACACGTATATCTGTGTCTCTCTAGTTTTATGTGTTTTGTGTGCTTGTATTTTCCGCATATTTTATGTGTTTCATTGCTACCGTAATATTTTTTTAGCTCGCAGGGGGGAGCATGGTAACCAGGTGCACAGCGGATCTACAAGAGCTCTTTTATTCTACATGAGAAGAAAAACCTTGTTTTGGTCTTGACCCACCCTTTGCCCTTGATGTCAAAGGGGAAGGCCATCATGGTGTTTGAATAGGGGAAAGTATCATGGTGTTTGCATAATGGTTATAATCAATGTATCTATCATTGTGGTACACCATCATGGTTGCCATCCAGAGTCAAGGGGAGATTGTTGGCAATATGATGCGAGTGTTGTCCTTGATGAAACCTACTTGATAAAGTTGATGAAACTGCTTGATAAGTTGTCCTTGATGGAAACTGACCTGATGAGTTTATTAATGATGTAAATCTGTTGTATCTACAGAGCAGCTCAGAAGTAACAGAGAAATAAATTCCAGTAAGTGCCAGAATAATGATAAAAATGGTATGTCACAAAGCATACGCGGGTTTGTAAAGGAGTAGCGTATGTACGCGGAAATGTACGTGACAAGTAGCGTATGCCTATTTGCACTCTAAATTTATAAAACCAGGGGACATAACCATGGTATTTGCCCATAGTATTGAGCGCTGGATTATCTATTTGATCCTGTCTAGGAATACCATCAACGGTTGAGTGGTTTTGACTCATGGTATTGATAAAGGCTAAAACTATATAAGGAGAAGATGATCATAGTGCAAGGGGTGTAGGTGCAAGAGTTTTTGATGAATAAATTCCTCTAAGGAATATCTGTATGGATGAACTCTGGTCTTAATTGTTAGATCTGAATCTACGATGCACCTATAGATATGATGAAGGTTCAAGATCTCTAGATCTAGAATTGATGAATCTCTAGGATGATATGAAAAGAAATGATGAAGACCTAGTGCAAGTCTGAAATTGAAGAAATATGGGTAAGTTTATAGATCTGGTCTGTTCTGCAAAGTTTATCTTTTATAGATCTATACACTAGTTTTTCTCGGTAAAAGCACGTATATACGTGGGTCCACTTAATGAAAAGCACGTATGGCAGTCAGGGTTTCTAAAGAATAAAATGCACTAAAGTATACGCAAGTTTGCCTCTGTGAAAGCACGTATATACGCAGGTTCAGTGAAGTAAAAGTGCGTATGGAATCTAGGGTTTTACTGAAGTGTGTGGAATGAAATGTTTGATCTGTTATGCTGCTTTACTGCTATCTAACAAGGATGTATTCATACAGATCTGGGTTGTTTGAATGTTGATTGTGCTGCTAATTATGTTAATTAAAGATCAAGTTGTTGGTTGATGATTCAATGAAGGAAGAATGACTGTCTAAATAGTTCTGCATGGTTGATAGATTGTCTGAACAAAAATCTGATCTCAAATCTGAATCTGAGTTTGATCACATTCTAAAAATTAGTGTTCTCAGAAGTATACGCAGGTTGATATGAAGAGAAGCACGTATACACGCGTCTTCAGTGAAGAGAACATATGCATTTCATGTTATGTATAGAGGCATATACGGGTTGGTAGAAAGGAAGCGTGTATACACACGGTTTTAGTAAAGAAGTATTGTATGATATTTGATTCAATGAATGTTGAGGTTGAGTTTACTTACACATATCTATTTTGAAGTAAGGTTATTTACGATATGTGGTTACGGTGGTCTCATTGTTATTTGAAGTATTGGGAAAGAGTATGTTTGTTGATGTTAAATGAAGGGTTGCACAACTACATTTTTGATCCGATATGCAAATTGATGAAGTATGATGCCAACGATGGTAAGCAGGGTGAAGCCTTGATGTAAGGGGTATTAGCTCCCTTCAGTGGTGTAGCCTTCAGTCAAGCGGTGGTAGCTCCCTTCCGGGGATAGGATGGTAAATGAGAGAAGGTTTTGTATACACGAGGGTGAATGCACAACGTCTTTTGGTATGGTACAACGCCGATCACAATGTTTGTAAGTTTTCTTTATAATAAATATTGAAGACTGAGACGACGGCAGCGGTGGTTTTCTCCCGAATTGGGTTTCCACCTAAAATCTTGGTGTTCATGTGTGATGCTTATGTGTGTTGACTTATATTTTTCTTACTGCACATGTCTACTGCTTACTAAACATCTAATGAATGAATGATGCAATAATCTAAGATAAGAATTATCTGCATAATAAGAGATTTGAGCATACACGAGTTTCCTTCAGGATATCCGCGTATATACGCTAGTTTTGTTCTGTAAAGTAGCGTATGTGTTTTTGAGAAAAACTAAAAAAGTTTTAACTCGAGAGCTAAATCTTGATACACCCCCACTCCCCTCTTAGTATTTTCCGAACAAACTAGCCTTTCCACAGTCATACTTGATGATCCTTCCATTAGCTGCAATGACTACCACACTGTTTTCCATTAAAACCTACGCACCCCCACGAAAAAGCAAGTAAAAGGGAAAAGTAAATTCTAGAAGCCTAGTTGGTCAAATATTCTCCCAAATGGAAGCCTTTAAATCGCCCCAGTTCAAGCTTTATCCCTCTACTCATGGAGCTTATCTCTTGGTACAAGGAACTCAAATCCCTTCATGAGAGGAATCCATTCCCCTCTTCATGGAACTGAAACTACCTCAATCTCCCTATAAATTGAGCTCAAGTTTCAGGTTGAAGGGTAGATATCAATGTGATTAGAGACTAATCTATATAGTTTCTAAGCTGAAGAGAGTTCATAGAGTGCATACTTTCTATACTAGTGAGTTGTTGTTGACACACTGAATATCACAGCTTTGTGCCTATAAATTCATTTTTGTTATTCTAGAGAGGAAGGCTTATTAGACTGAATGAGAACGATTGCTCAGGACCCCAGGAGAAATATGTACAACATCAAGGCATCCGGTTGTAAAATTTCTCTTTCTAATTTATGATAATACATATGGATCTATTTTTCTCATTGTCTTGTTTCTGTATTTATGGGAATATTGTCAATACTTAGACTCCTTGATCACTAAGTGGGATTAGTACTTTTTGATTATTACATATTGCATATGCTTTGATTATTTTTCTTGTCTTTGATTTCAAGTTATACTCATTGGAGAACTACTTTGGAGCAACGGGACAAAGGGATACATCAGACATTTGGATTTCAAGGTAGGAGCATGTCCTCTCTACTTTACTATTTTAATGGTCTTAAAATAAAATTAATCTAGAGAAATAGGTATTCAAATGGATCTTTGTTTCTAGTTACTCATTGGAGTACAAGGGAGATTGCTCTTGTCCGCAAGAGAGATTAATCCTGGTAACATGAAGGTTCTTGTGGATTCTCCTTGTCTAAATTTGAAGAAGGTTCTTGTGTATGCTTCTTAGAGATTTCAAAAACAAAATTTATGCCTAACACTTTGCAATTGGATTCAGCTAACAATTTAGCTAAACCTTGTCCCTTCACTAACTTAGTGGTTTTAATACTGAGGTCAAACTCAAGGATTTGGGTGATCCACCTTCCTCTTCTTCTATTAGTGTCTATTTGGGTAAGAACGATTTTTACAACATTGTTACGGACATAAGTAGTAATATTTGAGTGAAGGAAATACATTCTGAAATATTTTAAGGCTTGAACTAGAGCATAAGCCTAATTTTCAATAATATCATACTTGAGTTCAAAATATCGCCTAACCTTACTGAAAAATGCTATGGGTTGGTCATCAAAATCTTCATTTTTCTGTAAAAGGACATCAGCAAGGGTGGTTTCAAAAGCAAAGGAAAATATACTGAAAGGTAAGTAATAATTGGGGTTGGCCAAGGCAGGAGCTTCAAAAATGACTTGTTTGATTTTATCAAAAGCATATCTAGCAAGAATAGTCCATTTAACTTCATGATTCTTTTTAAGCATGTTAGTTATATCTTTAACTATTTCAGAATATTTAGGGATGAATCTTCTCAAGAAGTTAATTTTTCCTAAAAAGGCGTGGATTTCTTTCTTATTTTTTGGCAGTGATAACGATTGAATAGAAGATACCCTTTTAAAATCTATCACCACTCCTTCCTTTGAAATGATGTGTCCCAACAACTGTCCTTATTTGATGGAAAAAATAGACTTCTTAGGGTTGAGAGATATTCCAAAATTTATACACCTGTCAAAAACCTTCATCAAGTGTTTTACATGCTTCTGATCTAAAATTAGAGAAAACAGTAAGATCATCAAGATAAATAACAACAAATTTATTCACCTTACCAACAAAATCTAAATACATAGCTCTTTGGAATGTCTCTCCTGCATTCGATAACCCAAAAGTCATTCAGGAATACATGAATGTACCCCAAGGTGTGGTAAAGGCAACCTTTTCTCTGTCTTCAGGATTTACCATTATCTGGTTATAACCAGAAAATCCATCAAACATTGAAAGCCTATTAGCACCAGAAACCTTTTAGAGTAGTTGATCCATCTTTGGCAGTGGATAGTTATCCTTTAGAGATAATTTTTTAAGGTTTCTGAAGTCCACACAAAGTCTAATTTCTCCATTTTTCTTTCTAACGGGAACTAAATTAGCTACCCAATCAGAGCATCTCAAGGGGGCTATTATTTGGGCATCTAGAAGTTTCTTAAGCTCCTTTTCTATGGTAGGAAGCATAACTGGATTAATTCTTCTTAGTTTTTGCTGATAAGGTTTTGCTTCAGGTTTTAATGGGATTTTATGCTCTATTAGAGATGTGTTATAAGTTTTCAAATCAGCATAAGACCAAGAAAAAAATATCTTTGTAATTTTTAAGAAGCTTAATGTATTCGGTTTCAACTTTAGGAGTTAGATATGCACAAATTTTAATGTTTTTAATCTCTTCATAAGTTCCAATATTAGTTTCTTCAATATCGTCTTTTGGTGAGACAGACAATGTATTTTTAGGAACATCATTTTGATCAAATAGTTTTTCTAAAGGAAGAAGGCCTTTAGGAATAAAAATGTTTGACAGTTGTATAATTTCATGATCAACAACTTTTGTATTTAGTTCTTAATTTTCTTTTTCTTTATTAGCTTCATTCATATCTGATTTATCTTCTTTAATTTGTAAGACATAAAATTCATCAATAACTCGAAGAAAGGATTTCAGTTGTTCATCATATTCAAATATTTTTCAATACCGTAGATTATATGGAATAGATGGCCTATACTTGACTTGGATTTGGTACTGTACCTAGATTTAGTCTGGTATCTTAAAAGAGCTGACATAAACAACTAAGGAGTCTGCATGAATGTTTTCATTTCTGGGGATGAAAGTTATATTAAAAGAATTAAAGGAGTTTTCAATTGTATCCCAGACTTCATTTTTGTAAGACTAACCTATCTTACTATAATTTCAGAATCACTAAAAACATTTAAATTTTGAACCTTTAAGCTTTTAGAAAACTCTAAGCCTAAGAGGAAAGCTTCATATTTTGCAACATTATTTGTAACCTAAAAATATAGTTTAGATGATTGGGTTATGTTCTCTTTCTTTGGTGAAATTAAAAAAATACCTACTCCAGCTCCATCTATGGTACAAGACTCATCAAAGAAAAGTTTCCAAATATCAGTTTGAGTAGATTTAGGAGTTTCAACTACATTCTCAATCTTGAGTTGATAATTCTATGAAATATTTGAAGATAGTTGAAAGCAACCAAAGTCTTGGTCAACTACATAAATGGGATGTTTTCTAGCTTTATCTGCTTTGCAGACAGTGTTTAAGAATATGACCTCCCTATATAACCTAAGGTTTTCTCCCCCATATATAGGAATAGTGGCAAAATATATATCCATTTGAAGACTTCCTCCTAGCTTGGCATAACATGATCTTGATAAAAGAATTCCAAACTTACTGGGAATATTAGTTACTACTATGTCTAATACAACACTTTTGAATGGTATTTGGTGTAAGGTTACCACTAAGTCCTTCATAAGTCTTAAACATTGCACTCTTTTGGATTCAAAGGTATATAGATAATGATAAGTTCGAGTTATTTACAAATTAAGTTGCTCCATAATAACCTTTGGCATTAGATTACGTGAAGCTCCAGAATCCAACATACAATTGTATAGTAAAGAATCATGTACCTTCAAAGTCACATAGAAAGGTGGTATTGATTCATTAATCATGTTTGAACTAGGACCAAAAGCTATTGTGGGTTTCTCATTCTATAGACTAATAATGTCCCCTTCAGCATCCACACTAGAGTTTTGGATCCATTTTGAAACTTGACTCTTATATCTAGGATTTTTAGAAAGTTTAGAAAGTGGAATAGGAATTTTAACTCTTTCTAGCTCTTTTTCAACATCAAAAGTAGTCAAAACATTTCTATAAATGTGTGTAGTATCATTTGGATGATTTAGAGGTTGAATAGAAGTAGTTTGAGTTTGAGCATATTTGACTTGAGGCTTAATTATGAAAAGGTTTTTAGGAGGTCTACTAGGACCTGATATAGGTCTTAAATCATACCTTCTGTTAAGTTATGCAATTAAAAACTTATAAAAGGCTTGATATTTAGACACTTGAGAATTTTCATCATTTTTGTGAGACATTTGACCCTGAGGGATAAGGACAATGGTAGTTTGAATAGATTTGTTGTCTATGTTATTGATATGTGATTGACAAAGTATTATAATCAAGTTGTTGATCATCAATCAACAAAGTTGTAGGTACTTGTTGATCATTGTTAGGTCTATGAAGAATTTGCAATTGGGGGCCTTTTTTAACTGACCTTAGGTCTGTGTTTGGGTTCTATCAACAGTTTGTTTAACTGTTCTGGGTTGTGTTTCAATCTTCGAAATTCTATTTGAAAGGTTTCTAAGAAGTGATGTTATTTCATCTATTCTTGAGTCTTCACTTTTAGATTTATAGGAAGAAGAAGCTTCCTAATTTGATTTTAAATTTCTTTGGGCTTTTTCAGCTTTGGTCTTTAGCTTAGCTGAGGTAGACCTATTTGCTTCAACCTCTATAGCATTTGTTTGCATGTCTTCTAAGGTACGATTTGTTCTCTCTCTTAACATGACAACAAAATCATCCTCAACGACTTTGGAGAATCTAACCTTTGTTGTTGCTACAGGTGGTTTACAATAAGGAGGCATCTTGTGATAAATTTTATTAAATATTTTGATGAAATCAGCTACTGGTTCACCATAGTTTCTTTTAATCTTTTCAAATTCCGTTAAGTAAACATGATCCTTTTTCACACCCCATTGATTTTTAAAGATAGTTGTCAATTCCTCCCAAGATCTAATAGATTGAGCTGGTAGCTGTCTAAACCAAATCCAAAAAATTCCTTCTGAATATTGCACAAGAAATCTAATATAAAAAGATTCATGTTCTATTTTCATGTTATCAACAAAATCTATAAATGATGCTAGATGATCTTCAGCTGACAAACTAGTTTCTCCATTAAATCTGGGGAGATGTTTCAGATACCCAGCGGGAAAATCATTAAGTTGGTGTGGGAGTAATAGGGTAGCGTATATTTCTTATACAATGGGTCTAAAACCAGCCACACTTGAAGATGTGTATGCATAAGACTCAGTAGTGGTGGTTGTAGAAGAAGAAGTAGAAATAGAAGATGAAGATGGGAATTAAGCAAGTGAAGGAGGAGGTGGAGAACGAATGTAATTGAAGAGTTTTTTTAGGGATCTTAAGGGTGTTCGAATGACAAAATTTTGAACCTCTTCTTCTCCTTCTTTGTGTTCAAATAAAGGATTAGAATAAAGAGAAAAGAGATCTTTTGGTTGTGCATAAGTAGATGGAAAAGAGTATGAAGTAGGAGATATAAAATCTGTGGGTTTAAATTCAGGTAGATGTAAATCCAAATGTTGTTCTAATATAGGAGATTCAGAAGGTGCCTCAGGTAATTTATAAGACTCCAAAGAATGAACTAACAAAGTAGATTGAAAATCAACTCCTTTGGATAATAATTCTTGCACTCTATGAGGTATATCTTGTGATTATAGGGGAATAGGTCTAGATCTGAAAGGATATGGAACTGTTGTGGTCTCCTATTGAGGAATAAAAGAAGGGATTTGATGTATTATTATGGAATAATCTTGTCTTAACAATCTTGATGGATCTGATAAAGGTAAGACAATTTCAAATTCAGAATGAGACCTGTTATGCTTAGAGGGAGATAACTTGGGTTTAGTGAAGTCGCCAGGTGAAATTTTTAGACCTAACTAGACCTTTAATCACCCTTAAAGGAATAGGATTTATCATTGTCCCCGAGAAAAAAAATCAAATTTTGTCCCTGGCAATGGTGCTAGTCTAATGTTGTCCTCTTAGATAATTGGGGTCAATAGTTATGTCAGAGAATCTATAATGTTTTGTTTTGTTTTAAGTTTGAATTTTTTAAATGAACAATGCATAAAACAATTTGCAGCAACTGTGTTTAAACTTTTAGATAGTATTAATTAATAGGACAAAGGGTTGTTTCTTTATTCCACACAATAATTTAGATTTTGCAAGTGATTAAGAAAAATATGTAAGAATATATGATTATTTAATTATTCAAATAGAATATTTCAAATGATCATAAGTGTGAAAAATTTCAAACAATGTCTAAAATTTTAACAAAACATATTTAACATTATGAAGATGTTGATAATTTATTGATGAGAGGGACTTACATAAACAAATAGTTGAGTAAATAATTCTCTGATATAGATAATAACTTCAGGAGGAATTTATGACAAGTGAAACTCAGTTAATCTTACCTAGTTATCTTCATAACAATTAAATACATGTAGAAAACAATATGAAATAATAAACATGAAAAACTCACAAGAGAACAAGGTTGAATGAAAAAAATGCAGAATCCTTCTTTTATTATTAATGGTCAAAAGCTTGTACATTGTTGCTTACAAAAATTCTCATCCAAGGGTGCAACCCTTAATAACTTGAGAATGAGAGTTATTTATACTAGTTCTAGGACTAATAAAATATCCTAAACTGATTACAAAAATAGTATTATATGATATAAATAAGGAAACTGTTGGATGATGTGTGCCAGTTTTGAAGGAGATTGTAGATGATTCGGCCAAAAAAATTTGTTGTGCTGATGACTAGGCCCAAAAGTTTTGTTGTGTTGCTAGAATTTACAATTACTCAATGGTATCACACAATTTTCCCCATCTTTCCTCGCTTGGGATTTGAAAATTTACCATTTTCCTAATTACCTCATCCACTTCTGTGTATCTTTCGAAAGTGGGCATGTTGAGGAAAAAATGCTTGATCTCATGTTTGATGCTCAAATCAAACTATAAGGCTTCTAGGAAATCCTTCCCTGTGATGTATCTTTTGATCCCTGAAAATTTAGCCCTTTTGGTTGCAATGGTGTATAGCTTCTTACAATGATATTCAAGTTTGATTAGCTTATCATCCATAGCTACCAATCCTGGTAATCATTTTTGATTTAATACATTGAACTTGGTATGAAATTGTTGAGGCCTCGGAATTCCACTTCTGAAACATGGGAGAAAGCCACCTGGTCCAAACCTTAAAGCAGCTCCTTTTCCGTTTGGTGTAGTGGCTTCGACTGGGGATAATGGGACCAATTTCCAAATAAGGTTGATTTTGAGGGTGTTGTGATTAAATGACATGCAAATGGAGAATGATTTTAATCCAATAATTTTCTTGATCAAAATTATTTACCTTTTTAATTACTTCATCCTGCATTTCTACCCTTAGTATCCACTGTGTTTGTAATTGTTTTACTTCTGAGAACACTTAAGACGTGTACTCTTTGTTAAGTTTTGCTTTCACCAGCTGTTTACATACATATTCAATAATTTCCTTTGATAATTTTGATGTTTTCGCTGTTGCTTTCTCTTCCTGCTTGATTTGTGCTTCCCAATCTTTGAATAGGACATCCTTATGAAACTTATCTACCTGAGGTAGATCAGCAACATTTCCTGAGTCTGATTCTTTCCATTGAATGTGTTCGTTGATTTTCTTCTTGAGCCTTTAATATTCAAGTTTCTGGATAGCTAATTTTTGGATCAGTATTTTATTTGAATCACAATAAGAGTCAATAATAGAAGCTTGATGGAAAAATAATTCTTGTTGTTTCTTTAACTTAGCATTTATATCCAGTGCTTCTTTTATAAATTTCTCTAGTTGCAGTTGGCTCTCTAACCTGGTCATTGCTGCTTCCAGTTGTGCTTTTTTCTCATTGATTTCTCCTCGATGCTGCAATTTAAGACTCGAAATATTTTTGAAATTGGGCCATCTTTGCTTTCATTTTCTCACTGGAGTTGGATTTTTATTCATCTAACAACCTCTCTAATTCTTGTATTATGTCTTTCTTTTGTCTCAGCAACACTCTAAATTTAGTAGCTTTATCAACAGTGACAGTAGCATATGCCCTGCATACTATGATAATTTAGTTATATGTTCAGTAGCATCAGCTAAGGAATCCTTCCACAAAACGTCAACAGATTCATTTGTGAGGTTTGAGATTCTTTCATCATTTCTTCTCCTTTTATTTCTCTTGACTACAAATTTATTACTAGGATTGTAGAAGATGTCCAATGAAGGGATTTCTTAAACTTGTAAAACTATTTGTTCTGTAGGGTAGGCTGGTATGATCTCTCGATCATGAGTCTCTGGAACTTGTTGTTGTGGATTAACATTTTCCACTATCTTTTGGGAATGTTCAGATGTTTGAAAACTAGTTACTTGATTAGTATTGGGATTGGATTTAGGATTTTTTATTGCTTCATAAAACTCATCCCATTCACTACTCAAATTCTTTTTTTGTGACTTTTTTGATTGATTAAGTGTGTCATGACTGTGTTGAACTTCTTGAGAAGTTGAATTTGTTCCATTATTTTCTTTTCGCTCCTGCATCTCTATTTCTTGGATTACCTGATAAATTATCTTTTTTGGGCTATCCTTTATGGATTCGGATTCATTTTCAGAATGATCTGAATTGTGAGATTGATTCTATGATTGACCCGATTCATCCTCAGACATGTCTTTTACTTCATTATCCAAGCTGATACTTGGAGTAGGTCTGTTCACATCTTCAATAGTTAACAATTTGAGAGGAACTCTCTCCAGTCTCTTATTTCTATATATATGTGTAATATTCCCAAAATTTATATTTTATCTAAATTGAATACTATAGTTAAATTATATCCTATATAGGTAAATAAAGGCGGAAGAAGGCCCCATAATCATTAAGGAGGAAGAATAACACTCCTCATGTGAAAGGAGGAAGAATAAAGAAGCTGATTTGAGCATCACATGGTGTGAACAGGATTGGATCATGTTTGATCTAGTCATTTTGACCAAGTCCGCATGAACTATCTAGATACAATGTATCTCCTTGATGGACTATGTAATTTTAGAGGAGGATCACTTGCATGAGTTGGAAGGCACATGTGGTTGGGACCCATGGTGGAGAGGAGCACTTGCTATATATGAAGAGGAGGAGAGCCATTGTTATGCATGCTATATTATTATTTGCTTAGGTCTGTTGAGACTACGCTCCACTTGCTATCTAGCAAGGGTGCAGTGCTGCAGAGCACAAGGGTGTTCCTGGTCGGGAATCCCTACTTAATCCTCAGGTAAGGAGAGGTTCTAGAGCTACATTTCCTCATTCTAGTTTTTTTCTAAAGCTACCTTCTTCAGTCACAGCGTTATTCCTGAATCAGAATAATTTTTTGCTGCAGGGTGCAGCAACAGAGGATCTCTTAAGTCATTCCTTGGCTTGTTTTTTAGTGGAGGGCTTGGCTATCCATTGGAGGATAAGTGAGGGGGACTCTAGAGAATATTTTCATATCATTGGCATTGTGCCAACCATCCATCTTCCCTCATAGCGCGGTCTTCAGCTAGATCTGCGTTATTTTGTAGGCAGTTGCTGGGAGGGTCATTTGAGCTCCTCAGGAGGGGTTGTTTTTGAGTAAAGGGATAAACATTTTGCTTAGATACATTATCAAAGGAGGGCATCATCATTTAAGATCTGCTATAGCCTCATTTCATATTTTGATTCGATTCATAGGTGACAAGTTAATTCTCACATTGTACATTCTCCGACATTTCTAGCAATCTCTCCTAGATTGGCTAGAAATCTTGTATTTGAGCCCATTATTCTATTCTTGGGCATTTATTTGTGTATTTCAGCCATATTTAACGTATGCACATCTACAACAACAACTACACTTATATTGGCTGCGCAGTCACTGCTCTCCGGCATTTTGTGTAATTGTAGCATCTCATGTATTCCATGTTCTAATCATTGGAGATTGATTCCCATTGCTTGAGTGGCTTGTCCCTCATGATATTTCTGTATATTGTTGCTGATATATTAATGAACATGATGGCTGAATTATATTCCATTTATTGACATGTTCAAATTTGCAGGGTTTAATGATTATGTTCATATATTGTTGTAGTTCACTCTTTGAGCACTTTCCTGAGATACCTAGGTGTGGGAGATCTGTATAACCCACCTAGAGGGATTTATTTGAGCTCAACTTCTAGAAGTGTAGTGTATGATGTATTAAATAAGGGATCCAAGTCCCCTTCCATCTTATTTTTTCATTAACTTCCTTATACAGCGTCCCTTTGGACGATATTGCAGAAATTCCTGAAAAAGGGATATTACAATTTGGAAGGCTTCCTAATCATTTTGTTTCAGTTGCCTGGCCGAAAACTTAATTATATCTGAAAAATTTTCCATGCCTTGGAATAGATCATCAAATCCATCTACTTCCTTTACAAAAGGCTTCATTTTGAGCTCTGTATTATAATTTTTAATTACATCATTTGGATCATACAACCTCTTTGGCATTACTTCCAAATTCAATATATTAATCTTAGAAACTTCCTTGTAGGTATGGCCAATATCAAAAAGTGCAAAATTATTGCATTGTACAAGGAAATTAGGTCAAACGACCTTCTTAGCATCTTTCAGTTGTTTAGTGATACCATTAACAAGTTGGTAAGCTATCTCTCGTGCAAGCAACCTATCAGTAACATAATATGGTAGGACGTGGGGATAATCATAACTCCCAAATACTCTGACATATGTAAATTTTTCTTCTGCAACCCACCTAGCCACAAAAAGAATATATGTACTAGCCTCTCCAGAAACCCTAGGGGATTTCTTTTTTAATATCATCTGGTGCATATGCAACATGACTCCATGACAAATTTTATAAAAATGCAGGTGGAAGTCTGAATCCCAAAGGGATCTGTGGTAAATATGGATTGGGGTAGGGTCTTGGGTAGTCCATTTCCATCCCATGGTAGGAAAACTAAATGTTGCGAAATGCGATCTACGCAAATTGCACATCGCAACTCTTATGCAATAATGAAATTTTTTTCAATTAAGTCATGCGAAATGTGAATTGTGCATTCAAAAAGTCAAGTGGTCGCGCTTAATAGGACTTTAGAGATTAATATTTATAGGTTTTTTGGATCATCGGGTCCGCGCAATTGCACTTATATCAAATTTATTTATAATTTGATTGTTTTAAATAAGGTGTGATGCGATAAAGAAAGTATAACGATAATTGAAGTTTTTTGCAAGTTTTAAACATAACTTCAGAAAAAGGTTTAGCGCATTTCGCAGCCCGTGTGACTTAGAGGATTGCAAGTCTTTTAGGTTGTAAGCTATGTGGTTTGTGATGCGCTAAAGGCATAAAGCGGAAAACTCAAAATAAAACTTTTATTTCCTAATTTTTTTTGTTTTGAAAGCTAAAAATAAATTTCCTATTTATTTCTAAAGGGTCCCTATCTATTAAAATAAATCGGGGGTGTTGTGTAGCACAAAAATTGGTGATTCACTTGGAGAAGAAGCTATCTCTGACTAACTTTTTGAAATTTATAAAACTTTTTTGAAAATAAAAATAGTTGCAGGAATGAATTTCAAACAAACAATATCTTACTAAGCAATGGAATTTCTCTTATTTACAATTCATAATAATCCCTCTTTTAAAGATATAAATATGAAAATACATATCAGTATTTATTTAGTTCAAAGAGATAAAGCGGGTGGCTCTTACAAATCAGCTTTATAAAAATTTACTATTTTATCACAAGTAGAGCCTTTGTTCCAATAAGAAATTTAAGCTTTTGGCGGGGTTACCTTTTACCCAGTAATGATTCATTGTCCCATCGAGTGTTTCTTACAATTTCAAAAATAAACTCTAATTTTTTGAAACTTTTTTTTTGTATCATATTTTTATTTACTTAAAAGCCATTGTATTAGCTTGGTAACCAAATGATGACAATGTCATTCACTGGTTGTAATTAAACTGATCAAGCTGCCTCTTGATGAGACCCCTTGTCCTCTTGATATAATCTCAAGTCATTACCCTATTTTGGTAGGCAGTATTGGTAATGTTAGTTTAACTATTTCCCTATGAACATGGTAAACAAGCTCATGATGATACTTATTATCTTTTAAGTTTTTCTAGTTACAATATTTTTTGAATTTCTTTCAAAAATTTATAAGTTTTCCAAAATGAGGTGAATCATTGGTCGTTTTAAGGATTTTGGATGTTAATGTTGAGTTTTAGATTTATTTTTTGTAAAAGAGCCTTTAATATGTTAAATATTCTTTTCATGATTAATAATAGAATAATCATGCTATATAAGAATGGGAGTTGATCAGAGAATAAATAACTTTAGTGAAATTGCATCTTTCAGTGAAAATAAAATCTATTTGTATTTCAAATATTTCGATTGTTTCCTTAACACTTCTTATTTCTATAAGCGATAAATAAAAAAGGATCATCTGAGATTTTATTTTGAAAAGCCAAAAATTTATGCTAAGAAACTTTTATTTTTCTATGGAAAAGAAAAAGACACTAGTATACAGGGAATAGAAGGGGTTACCTCCTATGAAAAGTATTTTTTCAAAATATGCCCATTAACAGGCAAATAATCTTTTTTCCCTGATAGATCTTGCAATAAGAATGTTGATGAGCCTATTTCTTCAATTATTTGAAATGTACCTAGCTAGAGTTTTTGAAACTTCGTGTGTTTACCTTTTTCCTCATGCACTTTGTCCCATTTCAATACCAGATCACCAATTTGAAATTTTTTTGGAGTAACAGAAGTTGAATAAAATGAGGCTTTTACTATCTGCTAATGATGTGCATGAATCTATTTATCTTTTTCTCTTTCTTCCTCTAAATTAAGAATTTGACATTATCTAAGTTGTAAAGAAGAAGTAGGAGATTCATCAATAAATTGAACTAAGGAAAGAGAGGGGATAACTACATTGGTGGAAATTACAACTTATTTTCCATAAACAAGATTGAATGGAGAAGTTCCAATAGAAGCTTTCTGAGTTATTTGATCTTCCCAAAGAATGATGATTAATGTTTTGGGCCAATTTCGTTGGTTTTGATTAACATTTATTTTGATTATTCTAATCAATTTCTTGTTTGTTGATTCTGCCAAACCATTTCCTTGGGCCAGAATACTTAAGTTTAAAACCTATTTTAATACCAAATTCCAACATAGTAGTTCCTGAGAAGCAATATGCATTATCAAACATTAAAGAAGTGGGTAAGCCAAACCTAGTTATGATATTTTGGTTGATGAAATCAATGATATTCTCAGAGTTGGCTATTTTTAGTGGAATTTCTTGCACCCATTAGTAAAGTAAATTGTAGTTGTGAGAATATATTTGTGTTGTTTGGAAGAGTTAGGAAAAATCTTACCAATTATATATAATCCCCATTGTTCAAATGGTTTTTCGATATTGACTGGTTTTAATGGGAATGATGACTTCCTTTGTCTTCCAGATGAAATTTGACACACTTTGCATTTTCTTTCATATTCATGAGCATCTTTGAAAAGTGTAGGCCAATAGTAACCTGCATGCAGGATTTTGTGTGTTGTTGTATTTCCTCCAGCTGGTTCATCATGGAGTTCCTACAAGACTTTCTCTACTTCAGATTTTGCTATGCATATTAAAAATACAGAATCAAAATTTCTCCTAAATAATACATCTTTGATTAATTCATATTTCTTGGCCTTTAATCTCAAAACCCGTTTTGTTTTGTAGCTGAGTTGATTCGGAGCATATCCATTTTTCAAATAAAATATGAGATCAGTGTATTGAGATAGTGCATCGTTGAGGCTTACCTCTAATATTTGCATATTGTTACCTGAATCTTCCTCTGACGATAGATGGGATGCTCTTGTAAGAATTATGCAAAAACCTTGACCTATAACAATTTTAGAGGGTCTAATTTCTACATCATATTCTTATAAAGCGGTAACCCAGTTAGCCATTTTCTCTCCTAATTCTCTTTGCATCAATAGTTGTCTCACTGCAAAGAATGGAAATATGATTTTGGTATGAATTTTGAGGAGAAATGGCCTAAAATTCTTTATAGCCTTAAATACAAAAAATGCTTGCTTTTCGATAGATGTGTAATTTAGTTATGCACCTTGCAAATTGGAACTGAAAAATGATATTGGTGCTTCAATTTGTTGGTCATTAATTTGTGTTAAAATAATAGCGTATGATGTACTGATGAAAAAGTGTATAAAGTAAAAGGATTAAGAAAATTGGGGGTAGTTAGGAATGGAGTATTGACAATGGATTGTTTAATCAAATCGAATGCTTCTCTTTCATTATGTCCCCATTTAAAGACTAATTTTTTCTTAATAATGTTCTGTAATGGTAAAACTATTTGTGAAAAGTCAAGGACAAACCTTTTAACAAAATTAATTTTCCCAAGAAACGACTGCATAGCTTTCTTGTTATGAGGGAAAGGAATTCGTTTAATCTCTTCAATTATTTCAGGATCAATATAGATACCTCTTTTTGACACAATGAATCCTAAAAGGTTTCCTTCATCTAATGCAAAAAATGATTTCTTTGGATTTAAGGAGATGCCATAACTTTTGCATCGCTTCAATACTTGCTTTAGGTCATTCATATGACTAGTTACAAGTTTAGAAAAGACTGTAATTTCATCTAAATAAATAACCAATGATTTATTTATGAGCCCCCTAAAAGTTGTGTCCATAGCTCTCTGACAAGTGGCACCTGCATCAATTAATACAAATGGCATCTTTTGATAGGCGTAAGTTACCCACTTAGTTCTGAATGTAGTTTTCAATATGTCATCTGGATGTATGAGAATTTTGTTATATCCCGAGAATCCATCTAGAAAGGACATAAGTTCAGAACTAGCTACTGTCTCTAGTACTTATTCCATGGTTGGTAATGGAAAGTTGTCCTTTTGAAAAGCTTTGTTTAAATTCCTAAAATCAATGTGAATTCTAATATCGCCATTCTTCTTCTTGATAGGTACCAAATTTGATACCCATTTAGAACATCGGACTGGAAAGATGATTTTTACCTTGAGGAGTTTTTTCAGTTCTGTTTTGATTTTATTTTCCAGATTTGGATGAATCTTCCTCAATTTCTATTATATATGATTTTCATCTAAGATTATAGGAATTGTGTGTTGAATCACAGAAGTTTCATATGTTTTAAGATCAGTATAATCCCAAGAAAAGACACTTTTGTACATTCTAAACAATCTGATAAATGATAATATTTCTTTGGAAGATAGACCAAGACCTAGATTGACATTTCGAGGTTTTTCATCAGTTCCTAGATTTACTAACTCAAATCTTAAGGTAGAGCTTGTGTTTTTGAGTTAGTAACTCTTTTAAACCTATCTTTCAGATCATATAGGTCTTCTAACTTGACAATAGATTTAGGAATAGGATTTTCATATTGTTCTTTCTTAATCTAAATCTCATGTTCATTTTCATCCAAAATTTGACTATCATAAGATCCTTCAGATGTTATGAAATATATGATATCTAAATCATTATTGAATGCTCTCCAATTGGTAATATTATCAGGAATGGATGGCCTAAAAATTAATTCAATAGAAAATATATCGGTACTAAACTCTTGGGATGGAATTAACTTTGATGCTACATTATCTAGTAGATCTTTGCTAGCATGCTGCATTCTAGGTACAGAAGAAATTTTGAAGCCTAAGGAATGAAAGGTTAATTCTTGGACTAATGATTGGTAATGATTTAAATGTCTAGAATTACAATAAATGGTATCTCTTACCTATCTAACAATGATTTCTAGAACTCCTAAGACCTTTAGATATTTGATATTAAGATCAATAGATTTGTACAAGCCTTGAACTAATGCTTTGTATTCAACTACATAATTTATACAATCAAATTCTAATATGCAAGCTAACATGGTCTTTTCTCCTTCTGGGTTTATTAAAATACATCCAGCTCCTGTGTTAGGTTCCTATAAGTTTTCAGATTGGCAAGACCAAATTGAACAAGGGTAACATCAAACCAAATTTGGAGCCCTAGGACCCAGCCTTCCTGGACTCAGAGAGGGATCTCTCTATATTTTTGTAAAAGATGTAACTTGTATGATTTTAGGGTATTGATTTTAGGCTAGTTAAAATGATAGGGTTTGTTTGTTTTTTTTTGTTTGGTTGGGTTGGTTGTCAAGAAGGACAGATAGAGTAAGAGAAACTTAAACCATTGGGCTATGGAATCTGTGAAAGGTCTTGAAAAGTACTACAATAGGTAAAGGGTGTTTCATAGGGCAAGTATACCAAAGCCAAATGGATCTTAATAGCTTAGGTGAGTGAAATGAACATTAAATGGTGAATTTAGTAGGTTTAAAGGGTGGTTAAGAATCCTTTAACATATACTATAACAAGAAAATTATTTTAAGAAAACTATGCATAAGAAAGAATCAAAGGACAAGGCACACCATAAACTTCTTTGACCTAGCTTTATCAAGTAAACTAAAAAACAACTATTTAGAAAACCCTAGAGAGCTGGGAACTCCTAACCTCTCTAGCTATCTAAATTCATAGAAATAAAACATGCAAGATAATACATAAGTAATGATCAAAGAGAAGGGAACTCCTAAATTCCTTAATAAAACTATAAATACCTTCAAGGTAACCATTTCAAGATAGACTAAAGGACAGGGAAAACAATAAAATTCTTTAGCCTAAACCCTAATTAGTACACTTCAAAGAAAGCCTTGTGAACAAAATTTCAAGAAAAACCAAAGGATAGGGAAAACCATAACTTCTTTAGCCATACTCTACTAATTTAATCTCAAGGAAACAAACTAGATGGACATGGAGAAACAGGGAACTCCTAATTTCTTCAAGCAAACCTAGTAGAGGAAAACAATTGAAAGCAGATAGAGTTAAGGTACCTATAAACAACATGTCTTAACCTAAACTTCATGTTCTACTGTGTAATGTTCCCAAAATTGGAACAGCTACATTATTGGGAATATCTCAAGATATTACCAATGTGGAGATCAACAATTCATAAACATGAGCTGGAAATAGCAGTGAATCCATTAAAACCAAAATGCTGGAAGATCCACATAACCATTAAATTATATTATAGAATCAACAAATGTATACAATATCTTGAGGAAATGATATCTCAAGCTAGGCAATGCAGCCTCAATGAAACATATACATGAAAATGGAGAAATACTGCTATACAAGGAAAGCCCTGTCTATGAGTGCACAATCCATGAGGAGGAACTGCTGCAAAATGTCAGTAATACATAGATATGACAATAATAGCTCAAATAAATAAGGGGGAGAAAGATCTCAACCCATGAAACATATAATACACAATCCTCAAAGGGATTGGCTGAAATATACACAAAATGGAAAATTTACAGAAATGCCAGAGTTGCTGGGTAGCTGCAGCAACTCAAGAACTGGAAACAAATGGAGAAGACAGAATATGCTGCAATCAATGACAATATCTCCTCCAATGGATCTCTAGAATGAAAGGCTGATCCTCTCACCTAAGATCTAACCCTTCAAACATGTAGAGCAAGTCTCTACTGCAAATACACTCAGAAATAACGCAGTCTAGATAAGGGACTGCGTTGTTGGTGAAGATAAATACTTGGTCTGATGCCAATGATCTGAAATATGCTCCTAAAAATCCCTCACTAACCTCCCAGAGGAATAGAAGCTCCCTCCTCTGACATATGAGCCAAGGAAATGGTATATGGTGTTCTCCATTGCAACACCCCAGCAACATTGCATTATACTTGAGCATAAATAACGCAATAAGTGAAAGGAGAATCTTTGGCATTGAGCCAAGAGATATGGAGAATGAAGAACAATCCTTCAAGAGGCCCCTCAAGAAAATGAAGAAATCCTAAACAGGAATTCCTCGGCAATTCTTGCTAAACAGTAGAGAATGCACAATTGTCTGAATAGACAATGAGATGAATAATCATAAGCATGAGAAACAATGGTTGCCTTGCCCTCCTTTTAAACAAGTGAAAGCTCTCTCTCCATGGGCCCCATCCATTAGGGTTTCCTCCACCAAATATCCTCTTCCTCATTCACACTGCGTTGTCTTCCAAATTGAGCCACTCCTCCTATGGCAGCACTGTTGACTTGGTCAAACCTGACCTTGTCTTCATGCATTTTCCCCTTTTCACACTTGAGGGTGCAAAATAAAGTTCTTATGTCTGTCCCTTTCCACATGTGAGGGATTTTATTCATGTTTTCAATAAACATGGGCCTCCTTACCCATTTATTTAGCTGCTATGTGATAAAAGAAAAACTTTAATGTTCCATTTAGCTATGAGCTAAAATGGGAACATTACAGTCCTCCCCTCCCAAATGTTGCTTGTCCTCAAGCAACTGCAAGGATAGAACTGAAGAATCTCCACCCGAGGCATGGATTTGGAAATATGGTGAGGAACATCTCCCTCATGTATATCCTCCATCCCCCAAGCAATCATCCATACAAAATGAGTTACCCTCCAACATGGCAACTCTTGACAATCATCTTCCACCTTTGGCTCCTGCAATGTAGGTGGGCTGAAAATATGATCTTGGTAGACAAAATAACTTACCCCACGTTGTACTCCTCTCCACTTAGGATAAGTGCAGAGTATATGCTGATATTGGGCTGCAACAATGTTGCCCTTAAGTGGCAAAATGAAGACTAGACCTCCAAGGATCTCTTCTCCAGCGTTATGAAACATGTTGTCCCAATCCATCTCATATGTGATGAGTTGGAAGTCATCATCATATGGCATCCAATCAAGCATATGGCCCACCTTAAATGGAAACAAGTGTTTTGTTGTAGTGGCCACATGTCCTCTCATGCTCCCATTAGAACATGCAATGCAAATAATGTGGGAGATCTCTCCCCCAAGGGACACATCCAACCAATGTGCCATTCCCCCAATCATGCTCTCAACAAACATAAAGACAATAGCAACATAATGAACCATAGCGAGAACCATGCTTGTTGTCATGTGTGGCAAGGGATAAGGACAATAGTCCCTCAATGGTAACCAATGCAGTTTGACCCTCAACTGCAAAAGAGTATGACAAAAAGTGTGAATTCTCAACCACTTTCTTTTTGTCCTACTCTCCTCAAATGTATGGAGAAAGTGAATGATGTATGGTGCAAGGTGAGTAGGTCCTCCAAAATACATTCCCTCCCCAAGTCCTCCTAGGGAGTGGTTACCAATAGTGCTCATGGCCTCAAGTAGACCATGGGGTCTGGAAAGAAGAATGCTCCTCCTTGGAGCAACATCATGTACAAATATGGTTAAGGGATGAATATACAAATCATCATGCAAATAAAATATACCCTCACCATAAGTTTTTCTCATGCAAATGGAGTGGCTCAAAATTGATTCTCCTCTCATCCTCAAAGAGAAAAGAGGTGGTTATGCTAACTCCTCAAAAGAGTATGTATCTCCTCCATATGCACATGATCTATGCATCTCCTAATATGTTGATCTGTCAATATCATGCAAGAAAGATGATCCTAGGGAGTGTTATTCATCTGTATTTTTCACTTATTGGTGATGACTAGTTATAACAATCAAGTTTTCTAGTAGTTGATCTAAACATTTGTCAAAATTTCCAGCTAGAAAACACCCATAATTTTTTTTTTCCCTCCTACCTTTTCAATCTGCTCATGACGAGATGAAACCTCATTATCAAGTCCTATCTAGCCTCAGCCATACTAGATTTTCCATCAGATCCAAAGAAAACAATCCAAATCTATCCAAAATGTCTCCCCTAAGTTAGGTAGTGGTCCTTGCTAGGCATTTCTCCCTTGGAAAATTATCCCAAAGCCAAAGAACCTCTACCTGCTATAGACCAGTCATAAAAAACCTTCCCATCCTGCAAATAAAGTTGGTTACAGCCCTAGGTCGCGCCACTAATACACCCTCAAGTCTCAGCAATACGTGTACCATAGGTCAAACTGATTTTAGGTGTTTTTACAGTGTTTTAAATGGATCTTTCAAGGATAGAGACATACCAGCATCCCAGAACACATTTTTTGGCTCCACATGAGAAGACAGTTGCTTCTCAATGTGATCTTGAGCTTGGGATGCAGCTACAGAGCAGAGAGTTTTTCATTAAGCTCTTGCGATCACAGTCAAATCCCGAAAGGACAGTGAAACGAAAAATAACACTGTCAAAAGGCTGATGATATGACATGACTAAAAAACCTCCTTCATCTATAAGCAGAGGGTTTGAAGACTGAAGAACCTCCTTCATTTCATAAGCTTAGGGTTTGAAGACTAAGAGTGCCTCCTTCATTTATAAGCAGAGGTAAAGCAGTGGGATTTAAAAATGATTTGCATAAGTTCACTATTATTTGAGTAATCTGAAGCTAATAGGTTCATCATCATTGAAGAAAGATTGCTAAACAAATGACCAAAAGAGTCAAATAGTCTTGGGTTCAAACTAACTTCAGCCATCATGTACAAGAGAAGCCACTATCAGTATGATTCATCAAACATTCTTCCTTTGACTGAGACAAAAGTTGAAAAGAAACCAAGCATTGGTCAAAATAGGCCTCCTTCATCTATAAGCAGAGGGCCAGAGCAGTGATTGATCTCAGGTTTTGACTGATTAAGAGACAAATGGTAAGAGCAGCAGAAGACAGTCGAAAGCTTCTGAATAGGGCAATCATGTCAAAAAACAAAGAAAAAGCATGAGCGCTATAAAATGTCAAAGAATATGACTCATCTCCTATTATAGATTCTCTTTCAAAGACAGTCTAAAGCCAAGAAATGGACAAACCTGGTTGAGGGGTATAAATTCCTTAAAGGTTACAAAAACTCATCTCCTTGATGAACAGGTTTAAAATTTAGCCTCTATTCCCTTTAAACAAAAAAAAGTTGATAAGTGGTTGAGAGATGGGTAATGACACAGGCCTAAGAGTGATGATTGTTTTTCAAAGGATCCTGCTCTTTCTTTTCATGTAAATTTTCTTTCGAAATTACTTATCATAATGGACAGAAGGTGATCTGAGTTTAGTTTTCCAAAAATACATTGCAACTAAGCACCTATGTCCATAAATATGCAAGAAGGTTTATGGCATGTGTTTCAGATTTTGAAAAAACTTTCAAAGCCAATAAGGCATGTCACCATTTTCAAATGAAGGCATTTTCCTTATGAAAAGGTCAAAGGAACCTCACTGTTGCATTCCAAGTAAAGGAGAGGTCTAAAAGAAGTCCCCTTTGATGAACAGAGAATGGTAAAGCATGAGTGAAGGCAATTATGTTTTTGGCACCCACATTCAGAAGCAGAAGCTGTCAACCAAGTTTAAAGAGATAAGTCATCTCCTTGCAAAATGGCAAAAGAGGTTTCATCACTCATTGATATGTTTTGAGCAGTTTTCCCATTTTGAAGGTGTCACTAAAGGGTTAGCAGTGGCGGAGGTTACTTTTCTAATGTTTAAACACAATGAACAGAGTTTGACCCTTGGATGTTTTTTATTACAAGAAAAAAGAGTCATACTCACCAAAACTGGCTAGAATGCATGCACAATTTTTCTGCCAACATTATTTAAAGGTATGGGCCCCTTATAGCACATTTAAAATCACTTTGGTTTTCAAAATGAACAAAGGCATTTGTTTCAAATAAGAAGCTTTCAAAAACCCTCACAAGTCAACTCAAGGGTAGTTGGCTTCTTTGCGTTTAAAAGGATAGAGGGACCGTTGCAAGCCCTTTTAAACTTCTCAAAGCACAAGGCATCGCTCCCCTCTTGCTGTCCACGAGACCAGAGAAGGAATTTTTGAGCAAATTCATTGATTTTTTGGCCTTGAAGAATGCGTGGCGCGCTTGTAGCGTTGCGCGGTGCGTTCAGGCAGATTTTTTACAAAGGATTCCACTGTTGCACGGCACACGACCCACCTGTAAGCTCCAGTCACGACGTCCCGTTAGTGACTCGACAACGTCTTTTTGCGTGGTGCTTTCCCTTGTAAACATGTCGCGCACACTTTAAATGGTCCAAGCACCCTCAAACAAGTCTGGAAGCTACTCCAAACCTCAAGCAAGGCCTACCATCAAATTATCAAGGTATTTATGTGCCTCCTTGGTATATTCATTTTTCTATAGGGTGATCATATGTTTCGTTTGTCAAAGGACTAAGTAATGGTGAAAAAAATGAAACCTTTGGTGTAAGTCAAGGTGTGTCGGTGTGAAAAGGTTTGAGGGCTGTTGTTACAGTTGGCTGAAAGAAGGGTGGTCATTCTTGTCTCAAAGAACCTAAAACTGCCCTTGAAACTGAGATAAAAACAATACCTCTGTCAGCTGAATATAGTGGGAACAATGCAGTGGTAATAAGGGTTGATAGTTTTGCTTAAAACTCGAGGTTGTAGTGGTTTTGTTTGCCCAACACTGTCATAGTAAAAGTAGTTTATTTTGATGGATGACAAAGGACCCAATTAACTGCCCTCAAAACAATGATTAAGGGTGGAGGTCCTGTTTAAAGGGAGGAAAGATAGGTTTTGAAAAGTAAAACAGAGGGCCCATTTTCAAACAGCAGTACTCATTCTACAAGTGTTTTTTCATTTCAAAGTTTTCCTCGGTGTGGTAAAGAGCAAAGTCAGGGCTGCCTCTTTGACCATAAACAGACCTTAGTGGGTAAAGATGTCATTGCCATTTGGAGGTGTTTGTCAAAATCTGTGTGAGAAAACAGTGAAGACAAGGAGGGTGTTTTGATTGGGAGGATTTTTTTTTGCCTTTGTCTAAAATACAAGGCTGTCCTGTTGTCCTCAAAACACCTAGAGCTATGTGACCTTACACAAACACAGAAATCACTGGACTGTGTATCTTTTGTTGATCGTGTGCTTATTATTAAATTTACTTGTTGATTGGCATACAAAGGGGAAATAATAGTGCTCTGAGAGGAGCAAGGACCTAATAGCAAAGAAAACATTTCACACAGCTTTGAGGCAAATTTACCTTGATCAAAACAGTGATTGAAAAAGAAGGCAGAGTTTTGTTTGAGAAAACATTCTTGAAATCCTTTTTGAGGCAGTTTGGTTTTTCAGAGAGCATCCAAAACAAGATGCCCCCCAGGCAGGATAGTAGGAGTGGATTGCATAAGAGATATTAACCTATTTCCACTGAAGAAGTGAATGCACACCCATCAGTATTGTTCAATTTCCATGAGGTTGGGTGTTTAGATTTTTGTCAAAGGGTGCAAGAGGTGAATATTTTCTCTCCTTTGACACATCTTTGTGCTTTGAGGTTTCGAGACAAGCATTTCCAGTTAGTAGGCCTTGACTTCAAATTCTCCCCAAGATCCATCTCCAAGGCTACTAAAATCCCCTATATTGGTGAGAAATGGTTTAAGCAAAGCCATTTGGACTTAGATGATTACAAGCCCTTCCTAAGGCCTGAGCACAGAGAATCATGTTCTTCTATTTTCCCTTTCTCATATCTTTTAGCCAGCTACGCCCCTCTCATGAAGATTATCATGAAGTACTTCACTTGTGAGGGGAGATTCTCCCGAATTTATGCATATCACATTCGACTGCTCATGCATTTCACTAGGGCCATATTGCTAAATCTCTCTTTATTCTTACACAAAATCATTGAGAAAATGGCCTCCACTGTCCAGAAGAAGCCTCCTTCACAGCAAATAGCCTTTCTCTTCCATCACTCTCTCATTAAAATCATCATTCTTCACCAGCTTGAAAAGAGGGAGGTCTCTTGGGATGTTTTCATCACTCATCCGGATTTCTCCACTATCCCTCCAATCCATACATCCCATACACCTCCTACTCATCATCCATTGCCTTCTTCTAGCAGACCTATTCCTAAAAAGCTCAAGTTTACTACAGAACAAGCAAAGGAACATGAAGAAGGAGAAGAAAGTGACCAGCAAGAGGAAGAAGGACATGAGCAGAAGGAAGAAAGTGTTGAACAATAGCATGACAGTGATGAGGGTGAACAACAGCATGACAGTGATGAGGGTGAACAACAGACTCATGATGAGGGTGAACAACAGCCTTATGATGACACACAACATCATCACAGTGATGATGAACAACAGCAAGGGGATGAGGAAAAGCAACACAGTGAGGGTGAGACAGGGTAGCAGCATGAAGATGATGAACAAGGACAGGAAAGTAATGAACAGGGGCAGCCTGATGAGACAGAGCAACAACATGACAGTAATGAGAAAGGGCAGCCAAAATATGATGCACAATAGCCTCCTCAGGAATAGCAGCCTCTTCAAGAAGAACAAAAAACTAAAAAAGAAGAGAAGCAAGGCGACAAAGGTAAAGGGGCCATGCCCTCTTCTCCTAAAAAGGCTAAACCCCGGATAGAAAAGAAGAGAGTGCCTAGCGTTTTCACTCCAAATGTGACAAGGGCCCTCTGAAGTAAAGGAAAATTTCCAAAGAAGCCCATGAGTGATTTGCCTAGGAAGAAGAGCACTAGAATAGCCACCCAAAGCAAAGGGAAGGGTAAGGAAGAAGGCAGTCATGAACAAGAGAGTGCATTCGACATCATCCCAATCCAAAGCGATGATAGTTATAATGAGGCCCGGATTCTAGAAAACCTCTTAATCCATAGAGAAGGCCAAATTGATGCTTTGAAGGATGATCTTCATAGAGCTAGGAATTTCAATCAATTTTTGCAAATCCAAAATAGGCAAATGAGTGTCCATATGGTTGTTTATGAGACACAGGCGACCAAGTACAAGAAGGAGGCCTCCAAAGCCCAAGCAAGGTTGGAAGAACTCATGGGTGAGTTCGATGAAAGTGAAGGCGAAGATCAGCCTAGGCGAAAGAGGCCAAGAACCATGGGGCTTAAAAAGGCCCTTAAGAAGCAAAAAGAAGAGGAAAATTCCCTTCTCCATTCTACCCCTCTCACTGCATTGTTCGAACAAGAGATAGAGAACAATAGGGAGGCATGGCTCTAGAGATTCAATGACCACTTGGAGAAGAAATTGGAGAAGGAAAACAGGGATTTAGACCTTCAAAGGAGAATGACGGGACATTATAAAAAGTTAAATCAGTTTGTCCGGCGCAAGTTGAAGGCTGCTCAAGAAAAGCTCAAGGAGGCTAGAGGGAAGCGCCTGGCACAGAAAGTGAGGAAAGACACATCAGGACTTCAGATTTTGGCTTCTGCTTCACAACATGTTGCTGAGAACCCTTGAGGAACATACTCACCAATTTTGGGCAAATTTCGACATATTTTGGTTTTTTGGCATTTTTGGGTTTTTGGCCAAAACTCATGGGCTTCGCCATTTCAGTTTGGAGGATCATCAAAGGAGGATAATGGTATCATTGGATGCCATAATTTTAGGAGCACACACTCAGCAATTTTCAAGACATTTGAAGATCATTTTCTCCCCCGAAATGGCGAAAAATGCCCGCTTTTTCTACACTCTGCCCGATCTATCAACAAAGCTTATTTTCTGGTTTTTTACACATAGGCCTATTTTTGGAGGACTTCCAGGAATCATATTGGGAAAATTCAAGTTTTTCCAGAAATTAGACACTCAGATCTTTCCAACGAGCTATCATGAGCCTCGTTTCGACATCGGGAAGGCTGCCAAAAGTTGCCGGAAAGTCAGGGGACCTTTTGCTGATGTATTTTTTGAGTATTTTTTTAAAAATTAAACCTTTAAAAACTGCTTTTTCCTCATGTGCGTTTAGCTATTTTTGCACATGAGAAGTTATGAAAAGTCAATTTATTTCCCTCTTTTATCATTTTTTAGATATTTTATGAGATATTTTGTGCCTTGGGCTTTGCAAAGCCTCAAGGACAAGTTTAGATATTTATTTTGAACCAATGGCTAGCTAGTTGCCTTGGTTGGTTTTCCTCCTCTTTGGCCTATATATTCCAAGAGGATTCATTGTAATAGAAGGCTGAAATTGATGATAGAAGAAATATATGGTCATATAAGCTTTTGAAGAAATACTTTTCTCATGCTCTTGGATAGTCTCTTGGATGTTCTTGGATGATGAAAGAGGATTGTTGTTGGATTCCATGACTTGGTAGAATGGTATAGTGTCTCTTTCTTTGTTTTGTTTTCTAGTTTTCATTCATGAATCCATGTTTCTTGCTTGCTATAGATCAGTAGAGAACAAATTTGAGACATGCCCTTGGAGGCACCTCAAATTTCATGTTTCTTCATAGCTTCCATGTTTTCTTCTTCCTTAGTCACATTAAAGAATTCTTGATTGCTCTTTAATAACTTAAGGATATTGTTGCTTATTTAATTCATGGTTTTATGCATGCTAAGTATGATTTACGGTATGCCCTGCTTACTCATGGCTAGCCATAGCTCCATCCATGAAATCTCTCTTTGGCTAATTAGATTTTCATTTGTTGAACCAAGGAGGTCTTGTTCTGATCTTGCCCTTTGTCTAAGACTATGCAATCTTGTTTTCAAAGTGCCCAATAACTTGAAGTACTGTGTTTAGGCATTCCGGCATAGTGATTTAAGTTGTTTGTCTGTCTTAAGTGTATTTCCCCAAAGTCTGATAGCCATTTCCCAAAGTTAGAGAGTTATATATCTCTATGCATGGCTTGAATGTTTATTTCTATGTATTGATTAGCTTATAGTTACATTTCTCATGATTAATGGTTTTCCCTACCATGTTTATGTCAGCTATTAAACTAGTTATGCTTGAAATCCTTTGTTTTTCCCGAACTTGATGTTCATTTTATTCCATTTTGCCCAAAGATCCTTTCTACCTCGAATCAAATCAGCCCTTCAACAGCCTTGTATCACCATCTGATAGCTTTCTTGACCCTTTCGACCCCATAGCCCAGTTGAACTGACATCTTTTTACCTATCTTATATCTGTGATCAGTTTCATCCCTCACAACCTAAAAACCAAAACCAAAAAACCTACTTCATAACTAGCCTAAAATCAGAACACAATAAACAAACACACAGATATCCCTTACACATATAGAGAGAGCCCTCTCTGAGTCCAGGAAGGCTAGGTCCTTGGGCTCCAAAGCTTGGTTTGATGTTACACTGTCATTTGGTTTAATCAATGAAATCATGACCCTAATATAATGGCGATCACTAACTTCCGAGTGAGAAATGTTTAGTTTCCATAAAATTTCAGAGACTCCTGAGAATACTATCTGATTGACTTATCCCACAGCTCTCTAACATAATGGCGATCACGGTGGGACATTGAGTCAAAGCATCCTAGGTATCCTTTAGGAACTCTCAAAATCTCAATCAAACTTTGAAAAGTAGAAGCTAGCTCTTTCACCATCTTAGCAAAATGATAATTCAGTTATAGGAAACTCTTCCATACCTCACAGGCAGGCAGTCCATAGAATCATTTAGAGTAAACTCTTTTTGTTATCGCCACCCTAGCAAAGTGATGAAACAGGTTTAGAATAATTTAATAAACCATAGTCTGCACATAAAACTCAAAAACCCCAAAACATTCCCAGATTGGCTTTCCCCTAGTTACTGGTGGTGGACCATAGCTACATCTTTACAAAAACAACCAAGTTCCACCCCACACTCCACTAGCCTCCAACAGGCCTGAAAATTCTACAAAAACCAAAAATTCATAAAACCACACCTTTTTGGTTAACTCATCCTTCAAAATTTAAACTTAGGTGTAAACTCTAATCAAATATGTTATGATAATTAGTGGATTCCAGAAACTCTACCCAATACAGGATATAAGCAAACTCTTGCCAAGAGAACAATTAGCTTGTCCATACAGCCTAGCAAATTTTTGAAACCAAGTGAATCACTCTTCTTGTCAAGTTTCCATCTCAAATTTTGCTATAAAACTTTTTCCTGGAGCATATTTGATAGTGTTGGTGGTGGACCATAGTTCTCATAAGAAATCCACCTGGCGACTCCACTATTCCGTCCTTTTAGTTTTGACCATCCTTCACATTAGTAAAACCTTAGAGAGGCCATCCATCCAAAACATTCACAAATACCACCCTCTCTAAACTCTAGACCCGAAATATGGCTTCACGAAGAATCAACACCAGAGCTCATCCAGACCCAAATCCCCCTGTCATAGTAGATGACCCAGAGAAGATTATGTGGCAAGCTTCCGAAACTGGAAATTTAGCTACTGATAGGTCCATCTGTAAAACAAAATCAGTACTTGAACATCTCACTACCTTACTGGATTCCTCCTTTGACTTAAAATCAGCAAAAACCATTTTTAGAAGCAAGTCATAAAGTAAGATAGACTTTGACGATCTTGAGCCCCTAGATCT
Organism: Pinus albicaulis; assembly: GCA_034641835.2. NCBI lineage: Eukaryota > Viridiplantae > Streptophyta > Pinopsida > Pinales > Pinaceae > Pinus > Pinus albicaulis. Next base: position 280,893,561 of record CM076578.1, on the reverse strand, counting down.
GCCACAGAGTCCTAGTAGAGAAGCCTCACATACCACACCTCCCGATTTTCATCTTCTCCATCACTTTGGCTCCTACCATCCCATATTTGCTCAAAACCAGGTCACTATTCCAAGTACATCAGCCACACCTATCCAAACCACTACTGTTCAAACCACCTCAGCTCATCCCGCAAGCCCTCATTTTTTACATCACCCATTAGCTCCCGTCATGGTAGCCTGGTATGCACCCTTAGTGTTGCCACAACCTTTGGCTCCCTTACAAAATGACTATCAAGCCAAAATCCCACACTTTACTGGAGATGAGACTGCCACAGCTCAACAGCATGTAGATAGGATTAGCGATGCCTTTGAATACATGGAAATAGAAGACGAGACCATCAGAATGAGGATGTTCACCCAAAGCCTGGGCGGAGAACCCAAAATACACTAGTGTTGTAATCAAAATAAGGTCCACAACCTCCTAATCCCCACCAAGTCTTCATAAACAAGGGAAATCCGAAAACCCATTCAAACTATGTTATAATATAAAAATATAAATGGGAAAATGGGGAGGTTGTCCAGTGATATTCATTAGGTCTGGCTGTAGTGTGTATAAGATTGCATACAAACACTTTCTTTTGCCCGCTCTGAAATACCCATCTCAAAGACATTGAGTCTCACTTTCAGACCTGTAAGGATGATACAATTTTGAAAGTAGTATTTATAAAGACTCCCCTAACATGTACTTTCATCCCCCTAAAGACATCTCCTGCTGAAAAACCCTAAAAACACCCCTTTTTGCATTGGCGTGGGCAGCCAGTTCAGTACCCGTGCCAATGGGGAAAATCCTTCAAAGAGGTCGCGCCAATTGGCGCTTTGTCCCAGAGTCGCACTCGCGCCAGCCAATTTAAGGAGTTTTTTTTTTAAATAAATGGCAAAAGTTTTGTCCTAACAAATTCCTGGGCTGTTATCTATCTTGAGTTGGGAGGTTTGGCTACGGATCTCCATAGAGAGGAAGTGGTTTGCCACCTCTCATGGAAGCTTCCTTGATGATAGGGCCAATCCCATGAGATTATATGATCCTAATCTCTCTCCATTCTATATCAAAAGCTCATCTCCATGGTACCAGTCTTCAAGTTCCCAAATTCCTAAGAGCCTTATGCTGCAAGAGCCTCCATAACTCCCTTAAGGCCAAATCCAAGCAAGGAGACTATTGTCAAGATCCGAAGAGAGAGAGAGTTTGTCCCATCCTTGATAGGTTTTTCGAGACGTGTTCTGCTGGCGACCCTCCGAAGGAGAATTCAACGTCAGAACTATGCTTGTATTCTTATTTTGATTGATTAATGATAAACGACTATTGGTTATGGTTCCACTCTTGTTGTTGTCTATAATGATGAGTTATGTCCTTTCTGACTGATATATAGTTGCATCTACTGGATTTTACGCTTGCTTTGTTTTGTTTCTCGCATGTGCAGGTGTCCATCACGGAGATCGTGGGGATCATGATCTGCCAGGGCTAAGGAACGGGAGCGCTACCTCTTCTACAAGCAACAACGTTGGAATCTAGGTAAGCCTTCATCGCTAGTTGGTTTATTTGCAATTAGGAACCTGTGCTATAGCGTGAGTGATTGTTGCTAGACCTGGTCTGGGCTAGTAGGGATCGCCTCTGTCCGCAGAGGGGATTTACCTCCACAACAAATTGGCGACTCCACTGGGGATCGTTAGCTTGTTGTCGTTCGTTTTATGAGCTATAGACGGAGCCTGAAGTTGGCCAGATAGCCTTCGAAACGCTTTTGCTCTGCAATTGCAAAGTAGATCAAATATGCTTCAGTCAATCTCCGGTTTAGTTTGTAAACTGAACACTTGGAGCACTGTCTTGTCTCTTCGGTTGACTCTTGATTCTGCTTGCTTGATCAGCTCTTTTGGGCTGGTTCTTTCTGTGAATTTGGGTTTTTGAAAACTCCAAACATCACTGGTCTAATCTTGGATTTCTTATTTTTTATTTTAGCATAGCAAACTTGACTGGCGCGTTTTTTAGCGTGACAGTCGCGCCAATTGGCGCTAGTTGTCTATGTATTACCCGCGCCAATTCTGATATGGCGCTAGTTTCAGCCTGACAGTCGCGCCAGTGCTGGGGACTTCTAGGGTTTGCTTGATTTTGAGCTTTCTGAGCCTGATCTCTGATTTTGGTTTCATTTTTTGGACTGCTTGAGTGTTTTGGAGCCTTGATTGACTGACTCTTACCTTCGTCCTTTGGTTGTTTGCCCATTTCCATCGATTTTGCATTCTAGCCCTAGGTCATCTAGGTGCTATGGTGTGTCGAGCCTTCCTTGGGAGTTTTTGGTTTCTATCGGTTCAGTCAACCTTGTGATTGCTTCCCTGCATTCGTTTGATAGTTGTTTATCGTTTTATTGCGCTATTTGAGTGATTGACTCCTCCTTCATTCGAGTTCCGCTTTGTCTCGTTTTGGGCCTAGATTACACGGCTCGTTTGTGTCTTTGGGATTTTCTTGGTTTTTGAGGGACTTTTGGTCAATTTGAGGTTTGATTGTGATTGCTATTGAGTGAAATTTTTTTGTTTTGCTCTCTTATCATCATTTCTCGAATCTCTTTTGCATTATTTTTCATTTTTAGCGCACTTTGCTCTGAAATATTGAAAATATTTATAAAAAAAAATCTCTTTTGCTTTTCATTAGTTAATGTGAATTAGATCTTTTCGGTGTTATTAGTGATTGGTAACCTTGAACGAAAAGCTTTTTAGTTTTCATTAGCTGCATTAGAGGCGTCATTGGTTGTTTTCTGTTCATTTCGTTATTGTGTGAAAAGCTCTCAACTTTCTCATAAATAGCTTTCATCGAATGAAATGATATACTGTGACATATAGAGTGCATTTAGGAGATTTTGAGACATTACATTCGCTAGGGCCTGAAAACTGAAACGTAATTGAAGATAAACTTTAAAATTTACTCAATTTACACTAAGGCAACATTGAAATCTAACGAAACACATTTAGAGGTCTAGGCTAGAGACGTGTTCCGACGTCTTTAAACCTAGTAGCTGTCGTTCGCCTCTTGGCTTTAGACAACACTAGTACGGACTTGTGCTCCCCGTACCGTCGCGTATATAAAGGGAGACCCCACTAGGTTTCAATCCTTTATCCATAGGAAGCCGAGTCTGCCGCCCTATACCCATGATACACCGGACACAACATTCGGGGAGATTGCCTGCACGTACGGAAAGTCCTTGGTTGATTTCTCTTTCATTTTGAAACCAAGGTGTATATTGCAGTTCACGGTTATTTGGTACACCCTTTGCCTAGTATTCCCGAGTAGTCATTTTATCTTTCTGACTCTTTAAATTTGAAAGGATCACCAAGCGCTTGTCCTTTCACGCTTGCTTCAAAACTGAAAGAGATAGAGTCACCTTTTATCCGTTTCTCGACTCTTAAAACATGAAACGGTGAAGTTTCCTATTTTTCAATGTGGTAAAAAATTAATCACCCGCGATCACACGCCCTGTTAGATTTTTCTTGTTGGTCGTTTGATTGTGTGTCTTGACTCCTTTTCAGCCTCTGTGTGTTTGATCTCTTCTCTTATCATTACCACCACAGTGGCGGAACCCTCGGTTTCGTCTACTGGTAGTCCTTATACGAACGATTCATCAGAGGCTTCACAATCCTCTGTTGAACCTCAGCAGCGCATTGTTTCCGAGTTTCCTGACGAGGGACCGGTTCTTGATGAACAACCCTTTGGGGGACCAGTTGAGTTCAATTGGCCCTTTTCCGACCCTTGGTCTGAATTAAGAGTAGGGGCTGAGTTCCTTTCTCTTACATCGGGTTTGCCTTTTATAGCTGTTGTTTTTCCTCCTATTCCTCGCCGTCTATTACGAGATCTAGCGGCAGGCTCAATCATGAGTGAATCCAATGAGGAAATCCCCACGTCCGGTGAGGATTACCAGTTATTTCCTCGGAGATTATTTCCAGGAGACAACCCTGAACCAGCTGTTATGTCATCACTCGGTCCCTCATTACCAGCAGGGTATAGATCCTTGGGTCAGATTATTGCTGCCACAGCCTCTATGGGGGTATCAGCTCCTTCTACGAGGCCGGTGGTTCCTTCATTGGGGATGTCTCCTTAGACTCCCGTCACCTTTGTACCCGTTCGACCCACTGTCTGTGTGGCCGCGTCACCCATCATCGCTCCTCCTTCATGCCACACTGCGCAATGTCAGATTGTCTAGAGCGTTTTGCATCTCAGGTTCCCACTCCACCTCTCCAAATGCCCATTTTGACGCACGAGGTTCTTTCGGAAGGAAACCTGAGTAATATCACTCAAACCATCCCTATCAACATCTCCGTTAAACCGGGGATCGTTGAGAACATACACGTGGGAGTGACTTGTTCTCCTGATGAGATTCAAGTCTATACTGATCTTTTTAAAGAATTCAGAGATGTGTTCGCCTGGTCCTATGAGGAAATGCCAGGGATTGATCCCAGTATCGTAGTGCATGAGATTCCAACCTACCCTGGTGCGAAGCCCGTGCGCCAACGCTTACGCCCCATGCATCCTCGTAAAGCCGCTGCAATTAAGGCAGAAGTTGAAAAACTTCTGAACGCGGGCTTTATTTATCCCATCCCCCTCACAGAATGGGTTTCCAACATTGTCCCTGTCGATAAAAAGCAGGGTACTATTAGGGTCTGTGTTGATTACCACGACATTAATCGCGCCTGTCCGAAGGATAACTATCCCACTCCGTTCATAGACCAAATCATCGACGAATGTGCCGGAAGTGAGATTTATTCCTTGATGGACGGCTTTTCCGGGTACAATCAGATAAACATTCTACCTGCTGATCAGCACAAGACTGCATTCATCTGTCCGTGGGGTACTTTCGCTTATAAAAAGCTCCCGTTCGGCTTGAAGAACGCTGGAGCCACTTTCCAGCGGGCGATGTCTTACGCTTTTCATGACATACGCCATATCGTTCAGCCTTATCTGGACGACTTGCCAGCTCACTCAGCTAGGCGAGAGGACCACCCTGAACACCTCCGCCAGATTTTCCTTCGCTATAGGCGCTACAATATTAGGCTTAATCCTCATAAATGCGTCTTTTGCGTGGATTCTGGCCATCTTTTGGGATTCATAGTCTCCAAAGACGAAATTCGCCTTGACCCTTTAAAGGTCGAGGCTATCATCAATCTCCCATCACCCTCCTCGTTATATCGATTCTGCAGTACGCATGGAATCGCTAACTTCATGACACTTTATCCCGAACTACACGGAGGTGGCCAAAGGATTCACTTGTATTCTAAAGCAGAAATTTCCCTTCCATTGGGATGACATTGCTCAAGAATCCTTTGAGAAGCTTAAGATGTTACTGGTTAATGCTCCTTTGCTTCGTCCTCCTAATTATCACCGCGATTTCACTTTGTATCTCGCCACCGTGTTTAGCACCATAGCTATGGTTCTAGTGCAGGATAACGATGATGGAAATGAACATGTCATTTGTGTCTGTCCTTAGGAACCTCATTATCAAATCCTATCTAGCCTCAGCCATACTAATTTTCCCATCAACTCTAAAGAAACAATCCAAATCTGTCCAAAAAGCTTCCCCTAAGTTAGGTAGTGGCGCTTTAGGCATTTCTCCCTTGGAAAACCACTCTAAAGCCAAATAGCCTCTACCTGCTATAGACCTGTCATAACAGACCTTCCCATTCTACAAATAAATTTGGTTACAGCCCTAGGTCGCACCACCAATACACCCTCAAGTCTCAGCAATACATGGACCATAAGTCAAACTTATTCTAGGTGTTTTTACGGTGTTTTAATGGATCTTTCAAGGACAGAGGCATACCAGCATCCCAAAAGACAATATTTGGCTCCACATGAGAAGACAGCTGCTTCTCAATGTGATCTGAACCTGGGGTGCAGTTACAGAGCAGAAAGTTTTTCATTAAGCTCTTGTGATCACAGTCAAAGCCTGAAAGGACAGTGAAAGGAAAAATAACACTGTCAAGAGGGTTGATGATACGACATGACTGAAAAACCTCCTTCATATATAAGCAGAGGGTTTGAAGACTAAAAGAACCTCCTTCATTTCACAAGCAGAGGGTTAAGAGCGCCTCCTTCATCTATAAGCATAGGGAAAATGGACAAAGTCTGTTTTTAAGCTTTTCACTAACTGTAAGGACGAACTTTGGTTACAGTGAGACAGCAACTGAAGGTCTCTGCATGAAAATGATGATTAAAGGCAGAGGTAAAGCAGTGGAATTTAAAGTTGGTTTGCATTAGTTTCATTATCTTTTGAATTACAAGACAAAGCTTATAGGTTGATCATGAGTGAAGAAATATTATGAAATCAAATGGCCAAAGGAATCCAACAGTCTTAGCCTCTAACTAACTTTTGTCATCATGTATAAGAGAAAACACTATTAGTATGTTCATTAGACAACCTTCATGTGGTTGAGACAGAGGTTGAAAAGAAACCGAGCATTTTTCAAAGTAGGCCTCCTTCATCTATAAGCAGAGGGCCAGAGTAGTAATTGACTTTAGGGTTTTCAGTGACTGAGAGACAAATTGTAAGAACAGTAGGGGACAGTTGAAGGCTTCTGAGGAGAGCAATCATGTCAAAAGCAAAGGGAAAGCATGAGAACTGTAACTATCAAAGAGGCTAGCTTATCTCCTATTAGAGTTTTCTTTCAAAGAAATTCTGGAGCCAATAAGTGTACAAACTTTGCTGAGGGGTATAAATTCCTTAAAGGTTACAAAAAACTCATCTCCTTGATTAACAGGCTTAACATTTAGTCTCTGTTCCTTTAGACAAAACAGAGTTGATAAGTGGTTAAGGGATGGGTCATGACACAGGCCTAAGAGTGATGATTGTTTTTCAAAGGATCCTATTCTTCCTGTTCATGTAAAATTTCTTTCAAAATTACTTATCATAATGAACAGAAGGTGATCTGAGTTTAGTTTTCCAAAAAAGACATTGCAACTAAGCAGCTATATCCATAAATATGCAAGAAGGTTTATGGCATGTGTTTCAGATTTTGAAAAAACTTTCAAAGCTAATAAGGCATGTCACCATTTTTCAAATGAAGGCATTTTCCTTATGAAAAGGTCAAAGGTACATCACTGTTGCATTCCAAGTAAAGGAGAGGTCTAAAAGAAGTCCCCTTTGATGAACAGAGAATGGTAAAGCATGAGTGAAGGAAACTAAGTTTTTGGCACCCACATTCAGAAGCAGAAGCTGTCAAACAAGTTTAAAGAGATAAGTCATCTCCTTGCAAAATGGAAAAAGAGGTTTCATCACTCATTGATATGTTTTGAGCAGTTTTCCCATTTTGAAGGTGTCACTAAAGGGTCAGTAGTGGTAGAGGTTACTTTTCTAATGTTTAAACACAGTGAAAAGAGTTTGACCCTTGGATGTTTTTTATTACAAGAAGAAAGAGTCATACTCACCAAAACTGGCTAGAATGCATGCACAATTTTTTTGCCAACATTATTTAAAGGTATGGGCCCCTCATAGCACATTTAAAATCACTTTGGTTTTCAAAAAAAACAAAGGAATTTGTTTCAAAGAAGAATCTTTCAAAAAACCCTCACAAGTCAACTCAAGGGTAGTTCGCATCTTTGCGTTCAAAAGGATAGAGGGACCATTGCAAGCCCTTTTAAACTTCTCAAAGCACAAGGCATCGCTCCCCTCTTGCTGTCCACGAGACCAGAGAAGGAATTTTTGAGCAAATTCATTGATTTTTTGGCCTTGAAGAATGCGTGGCGCGCTTGTAGCGTTGCGCGGTGCGTTCAGGCAGATTTTTTACAAAGGATTCCACTGTTGCACGGCACACGACCCACCTGTAAGCTCCAGTCACGACGTCCCGTTAGTGACTCGACAACGTCTTTTTGCGTGGTGCTTTCCCTTGTAAACATGTCGCGCACACTTTAAATGGTCCAAGCACCCTCAAACAAGTCTGGAAGCTACTCCAAACCTCAAGCAAGGCCTACCATCAAATTATCAAGGTATTTATGTGCCTCCTTGGTATATTCATTTTTCTATAGGGTGATCATATGTTTCGTTTGTCAAAGGACTAAGTAATGGTGAAAAAAATGAAACCTTTGGTGTAAGTCAAGGTGTGTCGGTGTGAAAAGGTTTGAGGGCTGTTGTTACAGTTGGCTGAAAGAAGGGTGGTCATTCTTGTCTCAAAGAACCTAAAACTGCCCTTGAAACTGAGATAAAAACAATACCTCTGTCAGCTGAATATAGTGGGAACAATGCAGTGGTAATAAGGGTTGATAGTTTTGCTTAAAACTCGAGGTTGTAGTGGTTTTGTTTGCCCAACACTGTCATAGTAAAAGTAGTTTATTTTGATGGATGACAAAGGACCCAATTAACTGCCCTCAAAACAATGATTAAGGGTGGAGGTCCTGTTTAAAGGGAGGAAAGATAGGTTTTGAAAAGTAAAACAGAGGGCCCATTTTCAAACAGCAGTACTCATTCTACAAGTGTTTTTTCATTTCAAAGTTTTCCTCGGTGTGGTAAAGAGCAAAGTCAGGGCTGCCTCTTTGACCATAAACAGACCTTAGTGGGTAAAGATGTCATTGCCATTTGGAGGTGTTTGTCAAAATCTGTGTGAGAAAACAGTGAAGACAAGGAGGGTGTTTTGATTGGGAGGATTTTTTTTTGCCTTTGTCTAAAATACAAGGCTGTCCTGTTGTCCTCAAAACACCTAGAGCTATGTGACCTTACACAAACACAGAAATCACTGGACTGTGTATCTTTTGTTGATCGTGTGCTTATTATTAAATTTACTTGTTGATTGGCATACAAAGGGGAAATAATAGTGCTCTGAGAGGAGCAAGGACCTAATAGCAAAGAAAACATTTCACACAGCTTTGAGGCAAATTTACCTTGATCAAAACAGTGATTGAAAAAGAAGGCAGAGTTTTGTTTGAGAAAACATTCTTGAAATCCTTTTTGAGGCAGTCTGGTTTTTCAGAGAGCATCCAAAATGAGATGCCTCCCAGGTAGGATAGTAGGAGTGGATTGCATAAGACATATGAACCTATTTCCACTGAAGAAGTGAATGCCCACCCATCAATATTGTTCAATTTCCATGAGGCCGGGTGTTTAGATTTTTGTCAAAGGGTGCAAGAGGTGAAGAGTTTCTCTCCTTTGACACATCTTTGCGCTTTGAGGTTCCGAGACAAGCATTTCCAGTTGGCAGGCCTTGATTTCAAATTCTCCCCAAGATTCATCTCCAAGGCCACTAAAATTCCCTATATTGGTGAGAAATGGTTTAAAGAAAGCCATTTGGACTCAGATGATTACAAGCCCTTCCTAAAACCTGAGCACAGAGAGTCATGTCCTTCTATTTTCCCTTTCTCATATCTTTTAGCTAGTTACGCCCCTCTCATGAATATTATCATGAAGTACTTCACTTGTGAGGGGAGATTCTCCCAAATTTATGCATATCACATTCGACTGCTCATGCATTTCACTAGGGCCAGATTGCTAAATCTTCCTTTCTTCTTACACAAAAGCATTGAGAAAATGGCCTCCACTGTCCAGAAGAAGCCTCCTTCACAACAAATAGCATGTCTCTTCGATCACTCTCTCATCAAAATCATCATCCTTCATCAGCTTGAAAAGAGAGAGGTCTCTTGGGATGTTTTCATCACTCATCCGGATTTCTCCACTGTCCCTCGAGTCCATACATCCCCTAGACCTCCTACTCATCATCCCTCACCTTCTTCTAGCAGACCTATTCCTGAAAAGCTCAAGTTTACTACAAAACAAAAAAAGGAACATGAAGAAGGAGAAGAAAGTGACTAGCAAGAGGAAGAAGGACATGAGAAGAAAGAAGAAAGTGCTGAACAACGACATGACAGTGATGATGAACAACATCAAGTGGAGGAAGAAGAAAGTGTTGAATGGCAGCATGACAATGAGGATGAGACAGAGTAGCAAGGGCAGCATGAAAGTGCTGAACAACATCATGACAGTGATGAAGAACAACAAACTCATGATGAGGGTGAACAACAGACTCATGATGAGGGTGAACAACAGCCTTATGATGACACACAACAACATCACAGTGATGATGAACAACAACAAGGGGATGAGGAAAAGAAACACAATGAGGGTGAGACAGAGTAGCTACATCATGATGAACAGAGGCATCCAAAAGAGACTGAACAGAGGCAACATGATAGTACTGAACAGGAGCAGCATGAAAGTGATGAGCAAGGGCAGCCAAAAGATGATACAAAACAGCCTCCTCAAGAACAACAGCCTCCTAAAGAAGAACAACAAACTCAAAAAGAAGAGAAGCAAGGTGACAAAGGTAAAGGGGCCATGCCCTCTTCTCCTAAAAAGGCCAAGCCCCAGACAGCAAAGAAAAAAGTGCGTAGAGTTGTCACTCCAAATGTGACAAGGGCCCTCCGAAGTAAAGGGAAATTGCCAAAGAAGCCCATGATTGATTTTCCTAGGAGGAAGAGCACTAGAATAGCCACCCAAAGCAAAGGGAAGGGTAAGGAAGAAGGCAGTAATGAACAAGAGAGTGCATTCGACATAATCCAAATCCAAAGCGATGATAGTGATATGAGGCCTGGATTCTAGAAAACCTCTTAATCCATAGAGAAGGCCAAATTGATTCTTTGAAGGATGACCTTCATAGAGCTAGGAATTTCAATCAATTTTTGCAAATCCAAAATAGGCAAATGAGTGTCCATATGGTTGTTTATGAGACACGGGTGACCAAGTACAAGAAGGAGGCCTCCAAAGCCCAAGCAAGGTTGGAAGAACTCATGGGTGAGTTCGATGAAAGTGAAGGTGAATATCAGCCTAGGAAAAAGAGGCCAAGAACCATGGGGCTTAAAAAGGCCCTTGAGAAGCAAAAATAAGAGGAAAATGCCCTTCTCCAATCTACCCCTCTCACTGCATTGTTCGAACAAGAGATAGAGAACAATAGGGAGGCATGGCTTGAGAGAGTCAATGACCACTTGGAGAAGAAATTGGAGAAGGAAAACAGGGATTTAGACCTTCAAAGGAGAATGACAGGGCATTATAAAAAGTTAAATCAGTTTGTCCGGTGCAAGTTGAAGGCTGCTCAAGAAAAGCTTAAGGAGGCTAAAGGGAAGCGCCCGGCACAGAAAGTGAGGAAAGACACTTCAGGACTTCATATTTTGGCCTCTGCTTCACAACATGTTGTTGAGAACCCTTGAGGGTCATGCTCACCAATTTTGGGCAAATTTCGACATATTTTGGTTTTTTGTCATTTTTGGGTTTTTGGCCAAAACTCATGGGCTTCGCCATTTCAGTTTGGGGGATCATCAAAGGATGAGAATGGTATCATTGGATGCCATAATTTTAGGATCCCATACTCAGCGATTTTTAGGACAGTTGAAGATCTTTTGCTCCCCCGAAATGGCAAAAAATGCTCGCTTTTTCTACACTCTGCCTGGTCTATCAGCAAACCTTATTTTTTGCTTTTTTACACACAGGCCTATTTTTGGAGGACTTCCAGGCATAAGATTGGGAAAATTCCCATTGCTCCAAAAAGTAGACACTCAGAGCTTTCCAACGAGCTATCATGAGCCTCGTTTTGACATCGGGAAGGCTGCCAAAAGTTGCCGGCAAGTCAGGGGACCTTTTTCTGATGTATTTTTTGAGTATTTTTGTAAAAATTGAACTTTTAAAAACTATTTTTTCCTCATGTGCGTTTAGCTATTTTTGCACATGAGAAGTTATGAAAGTCAATTTATTTCCCTCTTTTAGCATTTTTTAGATATTTTATGAGATATTTTGTGCCTTGGGCTTTGCAAAGCCTCAAGGACAAGATTAGATATTTTGGATAGGCCAATGAGATTGCAAATTGAGCTAAGAGGTTTTCCTCACTTGGGCCTATATATTCCAAAGGATTTCATTGTAAACAAGGCTGAACTTGATGATAGAAGCAATATATGGTCATATAAGCTTTGGAAGAAATACTTGTCTCATGCTTTTGGATAGTCTCTTGGATGTTCTTGGATGATGAAAGAGGATTGTTGTTGGATTCCATGACTTGGTAAAATGGTATAGTGTCTCTCTCCTTGTTTTTTTTCCTAGTTTTCATTCATGAATCCATGTTTCTTGCTTGCTATAGAATAGTAGAGAACAAATTTGAGACATGCCCTTGGAGGCACCTCAAATTTCCTGTTTCTTCATAGCTTCCATGTTTTCTTCATCCTTAGTCACATTAAAGAATTCTTGATTGCTCTTTAATAACTTAAGGATATTTTTGCTTATTTCATTCATGGTTTTATGCATGCTAAGTATGATTTACGGTATGCCCTGCTTACTCATGGCTAGCCATAGCTCCATCCATGAAATTTCTCTTTGACTGATTAGATTGTCATTTGTTGAACCAAGGAGGTCTTGTTCTGATCTTGCCCTTTGCCTAAGACTATGCAATCTTGTTTTCAAAGTGCCCAATAACTTGAAGTACTTTGTTTAGGGGTTCCGGCATAGTGATTTGAGTTGTTTGTCTGTCTTAAGTGTATTTCCCCAAAGTCTAATAGCCATTTCCCAAAGTTAGAGAGTTATATATCTCTATGCATGGCTTGAATGTTTATTTCTATGTATTGATTAGCTTATAGTTACATTTCTCATGATTAATGGTTTGCCCTACCATGTTTATGTCAGCTATTAAACTAGTTATGCTTGAAATCCTTTGTTGTTCCCAAACTTGATGTTCATTTTATTCCATTTTGCCCAAAGATCCTTTCTACATCGAATCAAATCGGCCCTTCAACAGCCTTGTATCACCATCTGATAGCTTTCTTGACCTTTTTAATTATATTTCGTTGATCTGACATATTTTATCTATCTTATATTTTTTATCAATTTCATCCCTCACAACCTAAAAACCAAAACCAAAAACCTACTTCATAACTAGCCTAAAATCGAACATAATAAGCAAACACACGAGATGTCCACTACAAATGAAGGCCTCTTGGTCCCAGAGGCTAGGTCATAGGCTCCAAATATTGGTTTGATGTTACATTGTCATTTGGCTTGCCGATCAATAGTCCAGGACCTAATGGAATCAGTGGGACCACAGAGTGATAAAAACTTGATTTCCTAAATCTTTGAACCTTTGAGAGCTCTCTCCACGGACCTCCCTCTCACTGCTGCAATACCATGGCAGTCTGACAGACATGAGTCCATGTCCTAAATATCTGAGACTCTCAATATGATCAGCTTAGAAAATAGAATCTAGCTCTCTCACCACTCCAACAAATAAATGAATTGATTGTAGAAACTATTAAACCTATGACAATAGGTCCATAAAACCATTTAGAGTAAACTCTTTTTGTTCTCGCCACCTAGCAAAGTGATAGAGCAGGTTTAGAATACTTTAATAAACTATAGGCCCTTAAAAAAACTGGAAAAAACCAAAACTTGTTCCAAGATTAGGTTCTCGTCAGCACAGTGGTGGACCATAGCTACATCTTTAAAAAACAACCAGTTCCACAGTGGCTCACGCCCAGCCTCCAGAGTGAGCCTAAAAATTCTGTTAAAAAAAAAAAAAAACAAAAGTTCATAAAACACTTACCTTTCTGCTAACTCATCCTTCCAAAATTTAAACTTAGGGTGGAAACTGCGTAATCGGTGACAAGCTAAGTATAACTTAGTGTTTAGAAAACCTCACCTAAACATAGGAGATAAGCGAAGCCTTCTTGCCAAAGAGAACCATTGAAAACATCCCTTTATTCAGCAAATTCATTGAAACAAGTGAATCACTCTTTACTTGCAATTTCCATCTCAGATTACTAAAGCATTCCCAAAATATTTGATACATTGTTGATGGTGGACCATGTCTCTCATGAAATCCACTGACACACTGGTCATCTTTGGTTGAAATATCCTTCACATTAGTAAACATAGAAATGGTCAAAGGAAGAGAAGGATTTTGTGTCCCCAACAAAATGTGTGCAGAAAGACAAGAACACAAATGCCAAAACATAAAATCCTTGTATGGCCTCAAGCAAGTACCACGAACTTTGGTATGCAAAATTAATTGAGCATCTTAAGAAACTTAACTTCAAACATTTGATCTTGATGATGCAACTTTGTTTGTTGAAAACAGGAAAATAATTGTATATCTTGTGGTGTATGTAGATGATCTTTTGATAACGGGGAGCAAAGATATTTATATTTCATCCATGAATAAGGAATTGAATAAAGGTTTTGAAATGACTAATTTGGGCTATGTTACTAGTATCTTGTGTGTTGATAACAAAATCCTAATTTATGTTATATAAGGGGAAACATTGTTGAGTATTTTGGATAGTTTTGGCATGATTGAATGAAATCCTTGGAAGCCATATAAATAGTTAAACTTGAAATGTCCATTGAGGAAGATGAGAGCATATTTCAATATATATGATTTGCAGAACTCTCATATACATGACTACTACCAGACAGACTTATCATTTGTTGTTTTACAATCTCTCACAGTCCTGCAAAACATGCACGGATATTCAAGTATTGCAAAAAATTCTAATTACTTGAAAATGAGATCAAAACTTTGGACTCAAATATACACGGGGTGGACAACTTCGCTGATTGGATATAGTTTGGAGGTGATGAATAAAGAAACAGAAATATCTAATTCGGGTTATGCTATGAGTCATGGATCATGGATTGTCTCTGGAGATCAACGCAAATATTCTGGTGGGCAGATTCACAATACGAGGTAGAATATGTGGTAGTTGATAAAGAGGCCAACTGGAAAATCCTAGAAGATTTTTGGGACCAAGTGATAGTTAACTCACTCATGATCAATAACACTTTTATGATAAAGTTGGCCAAAACCAGTTTGTTGATCGAAGACAAAGTCCATCAATAAAAAATACCATCCAATTTGACATCATGTTGAGGCCAAAACTATCCATCTACGTCATTATTATTCCACAAATGAAATGTGGTTATCTTCTTCTAAATCGCTTGGAAGAAAAAAATTTGAAAAATTGGGAGGCAGTGTGAATATTAACATCCTCATATTAGGGGGGAAGTATTGGCTTTTAAATATTCAGGATTGGAAAATTTTATATGGTGTAAATTGGAAAAGAGTATAGAGACATTGGAAATGAATCCAAGGTCTCACTTCATATATGTCATGAGCACCTACTCATTCTGCAGTTCAGTGGCAGATTACCTCTGCTGAAAATAATCTACAGGCCAACCTTGACACTTATGGTGTCAACCTAACCATAACTTCAAAAATCCATAACCCCAGCAAACTCCTGATTTGTGAGTGATCTTCAAGAAGCATTGGAATTAGCATATGACTTTGTCACTTCAAATTTTCTCATGCTCAAACTCCTCATGATTTTAGCCCAAATCACGATGGTGCAAAACCCCCAAGCTTGGATTGCAAGCCCACAAGCCCATTTCACAAGCGCTTTGACCTCTAAACCTCGAACATAGGGCTTGGAGTGACTATAAACTATTAAAAATAAACATAGAGTGAAATTTTATTATTGTGTCTTGTGCTTGTCTAGGTCTGCTAATTCATAGATTATGTTCTGTTTTGTCTTACTAGAGGAGCTAGTTATAATATTGGTATTATGGTAACATTGTCAGTAGATCTTAGGCATCAAGGTTATTACAACGTGTTGTTAGTTCATATGTTTTAAAATTGAAGTCTACAAAAGGTGTACCTACTATATCCCCCTTTTCAATTAAACATGTAACCTCTTCTAAGGGGAAACTTTATGTTTTTTATTATCAGGAAATCCTTTTCTGTGTCTCTTTTAATTCTAAGCATCTGTATCTTACAGAAACATATTTTTAATCATTAGAATATCAAACAATAAAAATAAAATAAAAAGAATCTTAAATAAATTAAACTATCAATTTTTTAAGTTATAATTTAATGAAAAATATAGAGTAAATAACACTTAACTATTTTCATTTTATTGATCTTGTATTTTAGGATCATACTTTAAAGAAATTTTAATGACATTTTGACAGTAAATGTAGCTCATCTCAAAGTTAATAAATATAATCATTCTTGCAGAAAATAAATTGGTGAAATTGAAAATTCGAAAAGGAAAAAGAAGTTATGTAAACAACGGATAATTAAAAATAAAAGAAAATTAATTATTCAGTGTACATATTATGGTGTCCATCCTCATATATAATATCAAATATATAAAATAATAATATAGAATAAAATAATAATAATAATAATAATAATATAATTAATGTAATGAGTGGATATAAAAATGAGTAAAATTGGTAAATAATGTAAATAACAAAGAAATAACTAATTAATAGTTAAGAATAAAAAAATTATTTGACTAATGTTTTAATAGTCATCTTAAAAAAATACTTATTATAAAAAAATAATAAGTAATATAAGAAAATGAATAATATATAATTAAAATAAAAAATAAATATAACAATACAAATATCCTAAAAATAAAGAAAAAGTAAAGAATAAAAAAAGAATAAGAATATATATATATATATATATATATATATATATATATATATATATATATATATATATATAAGAATTTTCAAATTTATATGATGATGATGATGATGATGGTTAACGTCCTTGAGACCAATCTTTGGTCTGCGGACCTTAAGAAAGAGTTATTTAATTTGATTTAGATTTTATTCCTATGCTCAAAAGCTTAGAGAGTCTCTCTAGCTCACTATAATTTTGACATCAAAGGCTAGGAAAGGTTAGTATTGCAACAAAGATTATGAAATTGAGCTCTAATGTGGTTTTGTATAGGATAATATAGAGAGTAGTTTTCATCCTGATGTTCATAATATATGAATAATAGAAAAATAAAGAAGAAAAGAAAATGAAGATAAGTATGTGTGTGTGTGAAAAAGAAGAAAAAATTAGTTTTAATTATTTCTTGATGGACAGGCAAGTAATCAGCAATTCTCATAAATATATTAAATATTTAGTAAAAATTAATTAAAAGTTAGTTATTTTTAAATAGTTTTTAAATAAAAGTAAAGTTTAATTTCATTTAATTTATTAAAATTCATTTTAATTAATTAATTTTTAAAATAAAATTATAAGTTTGGTGGGAGTATATTTTCTTCATATTTAATATATTAATCTATTCAAAATAAAATCATTAATTAATAACTTTGACTAAAAAATATCTTAACATAACATTTAATTACTATCTATCTAAAATCCAAAAACATAAACTTTATTATATTTAAAAATAATAATAAATAATTTTTAAAATTTTCAAAAATACTTAATCTAAACGATGATTAATGACGAGAGATATAAATGCAAGGTCAATCAATTTACTCGAATGGATGATTGGCGTATTGAATTAAACACATTTTAATTATTAATTATAGTCTTCATTATTATTTTTTTATTTGGTTCTTTAATAATTTGTTATTGATTCATAAATATTAAGAGGATTTTAACAACGTTGATTTTTATGGCTATTTTAAGTGTGGAAATATTTTTAACTTGTTTTATAATTTGGATATTTGAAAATAATATTATATTCTTTAATAATAAATAAGTAAGATTAATTGGTTAGTTGTTGAAAGATGTTTTTAATATAAATAATTTTTTATTTAGAATTTATTAGATATTTAATAATATTAGTTTATTAAATAATTTTTGAGAGAAATCTATAAAGGAGAAATTTTCCTTCAATTTAATTAATAATTGGATATGAAGATAGTAGTGATGGAACTATCAAATTTTATAATAGGCAGAGGGAGGAGAGAAACAGAGTCCATTGAGAAAAAAATAAGATATTAAAAGCGGTCAAGAATAAATAAAATAAAACTAAAAATAAAAAATATAAAAAATCTCACCCTAAAATAATAAAATAATAAAATAAGGACCGGAGTCAAATAAAAATACATAAAATAATCAAACTTAAAACTTACGAAATAGCCAAATCATAAATAAAGATTAAGTCAAAAATAAAAATTAATAAATAAATAAATAAAATAAAATAAAATTCCTCCTAAAATAATAAGAAAATAGAATACGTATAAAATAAGTAAATAAGATATTAAACCGAAATAATAAATAACCTAGTCCTAAATAAATTAATTAAAAAAATAAAATAAATATAAAAAAATAAAATAAAATAAACAACAAATAAATAAAATAAAGCATAAAAATAAAATAAAAAATATATATATATATATATATATATATATATATATATATATATATGAATTAATTACAAAAGATGCATACATATTATGTACTGATTTAGTTTTATTGATTATTTTGAATATAGTTATACTTTTAATTTGAATATTTAGAAACAATATCTATATGAAATGATAAAATTAATTTATTGGTTGTTAAGAGATTTTCATATCAATTTTTTTATATATTTAGAATCTGTTATTGTTTATATATATCTTATAATGTACTAATATTAGTTTGCGCACCTGTTATTACTCGGAGAAACGACCTAAGTCCATTGTTGAGACCGAGGCTGACGAAGGGAAGAGATTATTGGATACAATGCAGTTTGACAGAGAAAGTTAAGCGTATGCTTCAAATTCTTTCGATTCGATTAAGATTGTTATTCTGTGGACGTGTAGTTGCCAGCTTAGATTGAAATGGAGAATGAAACGGAATTCGACAATGGGCTCCCTGGCAACGATATCAGCGATAAATGCGTTGCTATTGGTGTGCTGGTGCCTCTCTCAACCGTTGCAGTTGGTAGTGGGAAATGGCAGCGGCGGACGCATAAGACATTCATTGTTCGAGTTAGGCAGAACTCAAACGATGTGTTTCCCACGCACAGGCGCAATTGCAGATCAACAGTTGCAGCTGCTGGCGGAAGGCTGCCCTCCCGTCGATGTGGATGCAAAGTACAGAAAAAACGGAATGACCATGTTTCAATAAACCCAATGACCCTGTTTACGGTGCTGCAAGCCTGTGCGCTTATTAACGGAGGAGAAGCGTAAAGATGGCTAAAACTCCGGGTGCTAAATGTTCCCGGATATTTTCGTGGACAGCGCGGTCCCCGCAGTTTCTTGGCATTGACACGCCCAACGGAAGCGGTCTGTGGGCGATCCGATTACGGCTCCGATGTGGTGATCGGTTTCTTGGATTCCGGCATCTGGCAGACGGCGAGCTGGCGATCAGGACATTGGCCCCGTTCGCGAAACGCTGGAAAGGGCGAATAAAGGCGGACCAAATTCTCGTCATTGTGCAATCGACTCGATGAACCCGGTTTTCCTGCCAGAGCTGCCGAAAGATAAATGGTCATTGGGCGAAGTGAATCAATTCGCCCATGCAGGACTCAGGCGTGGCACGCCGCTTCTACGCCACGCGGGCTGACCGTTGATGGAGCCAACATGTTTGGGTACGCGCAGGGAATCGCCGGAAATTGCGCCGAAGCATGTGCGGTATACCGAAGGTTGCTGGGTCGGTACCTGCGCTGATTCCGACCTACTGTCTGCTCTGGACAGGCGGTGAACGACGAATTAAACGTTGTTTCTATCTCGCTCGCAGCGCTTGCTGGTGGTCCTTATGACAATGACAGCATTGCGATTGGCACCTTCGAGGCTGTGAAGCGTGGGGTGTTCGTTCTGCTTCAGCGGGAAACTGGTCCAACGCTTCGTCGGTGTCAAACATGGCCCCCTGGATCACCACAGTGGGGGCCGGCACTCTCGATCGTGACTTCCTGTTGATGTCAAAACAGCAGCAGACGGTGATCAGTGACGCGTTTCATTGTCAGGCGAAATGGATTGAGCCACAAAGGTCTGCCTCTTGTCTAACCACTGACGCTGGTAACAGCAACAGCAAATCCGCCGCCTCTCGCCACGGGCTCAACCGTTCTGATATGGTTGAGCAAGATAATATTAATATGAGCGTGCAGTTTTCCGGAACGAGAAGGGGTTGGTTGTCAAGGATGCCGGCGGTGCTGGGAATGATGCTTGCTAACCAACCTCTGGTGGAAAAGCCTGAGCAGGACATTCGTCTACTTCCGCCATTGCAGTGGGCAGTTCTGCCGGGGATTCGATCCGTCAGGCATTAATCTGCGTTACCGCCGCGATAAGTTCGGCAACTGGTGGAGTTAAAGCGTCTCCCGTCGTAGCTTCTTTCTCTGGCAGAGGACCAATTCCGCAACGCCTGAAATTCTCAAACCCGATATTATAGCCCCGGTATGGGTATTCTGTTAGCGGATGGCGCGGTAGTCTGGATCTCTGGTGATAACCGACGAACGGTTAACATAATTTCTGGACCTCCATGGCACCACCCTCGCCATTAGTGGACGCGCTGGCGTTGCTCAAAGGAGTGCATCCCGACTGGGCCCCGCCGCCATCAGATCTGCTCTCATGACGACTGCCTACACTAATGACAATCGCGAAATTATGGCCGTGATTGAAACCACAGGAAATACTGCACGCCTTTTTCTTTCGGTGCAGGTCATCTTGATCCTCAAAGCTATGAACCCTGGGCTTATTTACGATCTTGGCGTCGATGATTATGTCAACTTTCTATGCACTGTCATTCTGCAAAGAAACATCAGAGTTATCACTGGTTCAAATGTAACCTCATGTCCTGTTCAAAAGATGACCCGAGGATCTCATTCTCCTGTTTTCACTGTTTTATCAGGAAATCTTCTAACCTCTCTGCAGCTTCAGAGCAGTCACCATTATTGCATACCATTTAACACACCGCATGACTGCTCAACAGGGTGCAGGCGCTGTAGAACCGCGAATACAGGGTGTAGAGAGACGAGAAGATGAGCTTCGCTGAGCCTCGGAACCAACACGCAGGAATTTTTCAATTTTAGGCACAGTCTTTGGCTCTTTGGCTTGGGCGATAACAGGCTATGTTTTATTTTGAACTGATTGCAGTAACCCTTAACCAGACAGCAACCATTTGTATCTTTACGTAGTTGTGTTAGCACTAACGGCGAGGACAGACAGATTAATGGGAATGCAGTTTTATTCAGTCACAGTTATATGTTCTCAATTTTCTTCGCCGAGTACTTGAATATTGGTATTCCCGTAATTGATCAACGTCAAGCGGAAGCATTTTGTCGTTTATTTCTCATTTTTCAAATAACCATGTTTAGTGCATTTCTTCCCTCGAGCATTTTTAGTGCAATGAAATTCCCTTCTTTGTCCGGGGCAGGATGGAATCGATATGTTGTTTGTTATTATGTTTATTAATTAATATTATTATCAATTTCTTTAAAAAAAGTATAAAAAGATTGATACATTTGTTAAATTAGAATTGGTGAATTAGAAAAATTGTATTTTAGTTTGAAATATTAATTGTTAGATTAAATTTAAGTTGTTTAATGTATTTGTTATAAGATGGTAATATATGAAATGTAGTAGTTGTTGTATGGAGATTTAGGTTGATTTAAATAATAACAAATATTAGATGATGAAAGTTGGTTAAGATATCATTTTACATGGTAATACATGAAGGATAGTAAATTCATATATTAATTTAGTTGATTAAAATAATACTTTTAAATATTAAGATGACAGAAATTCAGTTAAGATATAATTTACTATTTATTTCATTGAAATATTTCAATCGTTTTGAAGAAATATTGATTTTCTGAATAGGTAATCTCTCTACACTAGGTGCCTCATTTTAGCCAATTGATGAAGAACATTGAATAATTTTTTCTTTTTCTTTTTATCTATATATATATGGTGTGTTAAATGTCTTTATTATTATTCCAATTTGTATTTCTTATTATTGATGATTATCTCATTTAGGGGTATTTCATAATTCTTAGAAATTATCATTTAATTATTACATTTTCATTTTGTGATAAAGTAAAATTCTGTCTGTTACTTATCTACATGAGAGTCCCTGTTAATTTTTCTATATATAGCTTGAGCCTTTTTTATAGCAAGCAAAATGAGATCTTCTTGTCATCTGATATAGATAGGTAACTGTTGAGGATGGTTATATAATAAACAATGAGAACTTTTTAATTTCTGTCTTCAATGAATTTGTGCATGAAGTTTTGTATGAACTCTGTGTAAAATATTACTCTGTATTCTTTGTGACAAAAAATATTTTTATGCCAGGTGAAACATATTTCACTCTTAAGCAAAAGACTGCCCTTTATGGACACCATTTTGGGATGCTTTATTTACTTGCAAGTATATCTTTGTTGCCATACAAAGACAACCATAAATATTATTTCTTATGTATAAAAGCTTAGATGCCAAGAATTGTGGTTATTTCTGAATGAAATTTATACAAAGATATTAGTATAATTTAACTTGAACATGGAATGAATGCATCTAAGTTATGAATATAGATCCCATAGTTATCATGAAAATTATGGCTAACATGAAAGAATTTTTGGTTAGTATTTCAATTCATATTAACATAGATATGACATGAATTTCGTGACATAATGACTATGACGGGTATTGTATGAAGAAATGATAGTAACTCTTTGGGAAATCCTGTAAGAATATTATTTTCTACAAAACCAACACTCAAACTAAGACTTACAAAAAAGATGCTAATTGAATGTATTTTTAAATAGTAGTAGCCAAAGGATAGTTCAAACACTAATTAACTAACTGAATAATACACCTGACTGTAGTATCCATGAATCATATGATCAGCGAGAAAATAAATTCACAATTTATAATAGGCACTGTAAATTGTTAGTAGTAAGACAACTCGACTGAAAATCAAGGAAAATAGCATATGCAATTTTAAACCATGATTATAACAAAAGGTGAACACAAACAGGTCAGAACCATAAATTTAAGATGCATGCAGGAAAGGATTAAATAAAAACTTAGAATTAAAAAATATGGACAGAGCTAATAGTTGTGTGCAAAATCTACAATATAATTAAGGGAGGATAATTACGTAGGAGAACTTCAACTAGGATGAATTACATTTGAAATTGGTAACTATAAATTTAACATCTTGAATCTTAATAAATCTGTACTCTGTAAGTATTCATTATAAAAAATATGTAGGCGATGAGTAATAACTAATCACAGTCATGAATACATAACAAGTGTAAATTTGAATCAGTAGTGGAAAATATTTATATTAGAATACGTCATTAAAATAAAAAGGCGTAGTTAAGCATATCTTATGATTATTGTTGAATTTTACGAATATTGAAAACACGGGGAGAATATTATTCTATCACACATATAGTTACAAATATAAATTTTAGAATCATGGGCAGAGACAGCATAAAAGCCTTTCTATTTCAAAACTAACAATATACAAATTGTTCTTCCTCTGAGAAGATTTTAAGTGAGCTTGTGTGGACTACTAGGATGCAATATATAATATTCTCTTGTCTCTCAAAAAAACACACATCTGGTCGCTCTTTGGTCTTTTCTTTGTTTCTACTGCTACCGAACATACTCACTACACAACAATACATTATAAAATAAGCCTATGGGCTTTTAACATTATATAAATGGTAGCATAAAATAAACAAAATAAAAACAAAACATAATATTTATGTCGCATGAATTTTAACCCAAACTTTAATAAACCTTTTTAGCGAGACTTGCAACAAAATTTGAACTATGATGCATTCTTGCAATTTAAATGAGAATAACGTCGGTGAAACAAAATAGGCCATTGATTGGCCGGTATTTGTTTAGCGAATTAAAATAAGGTACGTTAGGTTACATACAAGAGAATTCGCGTAACAAAAGGTGAAAATGATGCTTCAATGAAACTACGTGAGCTGTAAGCGTATTGGGCCGATGAGCGATGTTTTGGCATGGTGGGACCGACTTCATGTCGGTGCATCGGTGATCGACGGATCGAAAGAACATGGTTGCGGATGGTTTGGACAATGGCAAAAGCGATATGCGATGTGCGATGAGCGACATCGGCGATATCGCATCGACGAAAACACGGAAACGTGGAGCAGTTCCATGGCGATTATGAGTTGTGACAAAGCTCTTTGACGATGAGGACCACACGCATCGGCGCGTGTATGAGTTCAACAGTAGAAACACTGCAGTTAGTGAAGATGGTAGTCTTGATATAGTTACGATGGTGGTGAGACCACATCACATCGCAATATCGGTGATGAACATTCTTGATAACACATTTTAGGAAAGGCATATACTTTGTTCCTTTGCGATATGTGATGTCAAATCTCATAGCCCTTCACGCATGCACCAGACTCACTGAGCAGAGACACTAACACAAAACATTTGCGATGGGCGGTGATGTGAGACCCTTGTGATGTGCTTGATTAAAAAAATAAAAGCCTTGGCACGTTGAATTAAAAATTGGTTGTTGAGAGCTTAAAGCAGAAAATATTATTTTCAATAAGGCTTCTGCTATTGTGTGGTTGAACCACGATTTCTTCAATTCCTCTGCAAAGTTGGTTGCGCCCATAACACAATTTAATTTCTTCTCTACAATGGTGGTTGCGGCCCATAAACATAAATTCCTCCTTCTTGCTTCCATTAAGCTTCTGTTAAATGCACGGAGAGTGTGCCTCAACCTTTACTACCCTTGTTGTACTTTCTGTTTCTACTTGCCAAAGGATTTTGCGGTGACTTTAATATTTCCCAACACTCCCCTTAGTGAGTTTTAGTGGGTCTCTTTGTCCTTACCCAAGAATTTTATCAAATATTCAAAAATTTCCTTTGATAGCGCAGTAGATATATAATTTCTCTCTGTTCCTACAGGTGCTATAAAACAATTTCTCAGACTGTTCACAATTCTACGTATAGTGAAACTTGGCATCTATGTGCTTTGTTATTTTGTGAAACACAAAAGGTACTTTGAAAATATTATAAATTTGAGAGCTATTGTGCAATAAATCTTGTCCCTTTTACTGTTCTTGACACCAAAATCCTCAACATCCTTCTCATACTACTTGACACGTTATTCTTATACTTCTGCCTCATCTACCTCTGTGTGACAATACTACAATAGTTTATTTCTTGACTTAATGAAATATATCTGAACTATGTGTTTTCTGTAGACCTTTTGGTTATCATACTTCAGTCCAATCTTTGTAGATATGTTCAATTGTTCATTTCTAAGTGAATATAAAATTCCATACCTTTTAGTTCCTTTCACATACCTCGGAATTCTTTTTGCTACTTGCCAATGTGACTCCTTGGCTTTGATAATCTGGAAATGCTTCAACAATATGCCTTAATATTTGGCCTGAATTTAATTCAAGTAATAGAAATTTGTCCTTTATGCTTTTGTACAAACTAGGATCAAAATCCTTGTTCTGTCATCTTTGTTGGTTTCAATCCCATTTCTATGAATGAGGTATTTTCCAAGTCTGTATATTTAAAATATTTTAAAAAACTTCGTTTACTTTCTTACAGAGATAAAAATTTCTTTTCATTTTCTCTGTATTCTAAGAAGTGTTTAAAACGTCCATATGAATCATTTGAAAATTCATCTTTCATGATTGTTTTAAAGTATAATGAGATAATCATCAAGTACACCTTAAAGATCACATCATCGACATATAAAACAACAATCAACATCTTACCATCTTTCTCCCTTGATGTATAATGTGGGTTCTCCTTCACATTTAAATGACTTCTCCAGTAGACTGAGATCACATCCTCTTTGTACCATACTCTTGAGTGCTTGTTTCAGCCATCAGGCTTTCTTCATCTCTGGCTTTGTTCTCTTGGCCTTTTTCACCAGCCTGGGGTTTTTCGGCATAAACCTCTTCTATTAAGAGAAACTCCATTTAGGAATCAGTTTTGTCCATTTCTTTGTACCTTCTGGACAACAACACTCTCACTACTGCCATTTATTTGCAGACTCTGTTTAAGTTTCTTCATAATCTCTTCTTGTTGTTAACCTGCTTCTTCTAACAAGTAAACATACATGCCTTTAAATCTGTATTTAGCATTTAGCACTGATGTATGAACCCTTCCTTTAATCACTTCTTTACCCAGCAAGGAGATCAACCAATTCCATGTATTATTTTTTTCTCTATTTGCTTTATTTCTTCATCCATTGCATCTATCCATTTCTTATCTTTTATAGCTTCCTAAAAATGAATAGGATCATCTGCACTTGACAATATAAAGAAAATAAGAGGAGTTCATACCTTCATTTGATGCTTCTTGCTCATAGATCTCATTTAGATTTACCGAATTTGGTTCCTCTTTCGTTTGGTGTGCCCAGCCATGAAAGAGCACTCAAATCTACATTCCATGTGTGCCTTGAAAGCATCTCATTTCAGCTCTCAAGGGTGTTCTTACTCCTGTAATGGTATCCCTCCTTTCTTGTGTTGGTGGACGTGCCTCAGTGGGTATTATTTCCATACATCTTCTCATCTTTCATCATGAACAATATTTTAAAATTAGCTTCTTTCTCAATGCCTTATCTGTGCTTCTTCTTCTATGGATGCACATCTACTTATAACAACTTAACATAGTTGATTATTTAATCTATATCCCTTGAATATTACGTGTCAATAATACCCTTCTCCCTTACTATCAACTTCTTTCTCGGTTGATGCGGAATGTGTGCATAAGCCACACAACCAAAAAGCTCTCTGTGGGTGACTCACATTTTTACGCACTCCACACTTCTTCTGGAACTCTATTCATTACGCTTTTGTTCGGCATCTATTCAAAATATACTCTTGCCCAATTTGCTTTACATGATATATTTATGAAATGTTTTCCTTTGTGTCTTCTACATTTCCATGATGGTTCTATTCCTTCTTCTTGCCATTGTTTCTTTGAGGTGTGTACCTTGTGGTAAATTGTTTATGTATGCCATTTTCTCTACAAAGCGCAACAATTATTTTGAGATATACTCACCTCCTCTATTAGTTCTTAGGACTTTGATGTACTACCACTTTGTTTCTCAAGAGCTTTAAGGCAAGGCCTATCATGCTTCACTTTTTATATTCCAGAAATGACTGTGTTGTATGAAATCGTCCAATGAAGGTCAACATATAATTACTGCTACGTCTTGATGATGCTTGCATTTGGCCCACACAAATACGAATGGATAATTTTTTAAGGGTGCCTTTGCCCTTATGCTCTTTCTTGATGAAATTTTTCTCTGTATTGTTTTCCCAAAGATGTGACCTTATTTTGCGTGGGTCAGTTTCTCAATCATGTGGTAATCTTGCCATTCACCTTATATGCAACAATTTGGTCTCAAGGGGAATTGAGATGTCCAAAATCAAAATTGCCATAACAAATTCTGTCTTTCACTTGTTGAAAGACCTCTTGAGTTACATACGCTACGTTCTTTTCTCTTTCCTTCAAATTTGTATTTTGGTTTGAGCAGGCTGTTCTATTAACAGTCATTTTCACTTCTACAATAACCTTCTTACTTGAGTATATCAAATGTGGTGTACATCATTTTGAAAAATACATTGTAACCTTTGTTAATGAGCACACCCAACGTCAAAATATTCTTTGCTTCAGGTATAAACATGTCTGACATAATTTATATCTCCATTTATTTGCAGACCTTTTCTGTACCCCTTTATAGAATCTTAGTATCCAGTTCTTGTTGTTACTTGATTTAATATCTTCATCAAGATTGGCAAACATTGCTATGTTTCCAGTCATCTAGGTCTTTTAACTTTGAATCTAAGAACCATACATCATCATGTCTATATTGTGCTACATTATGTAATTGTGACACATTCTTTGAGTTTTTCTTCTTTTGCTACATTAGCATTGCTGTTTTTATGCTCATTTCTCTTTCCTACATTCATTGGCATAGTTCCATATTTTTGCAATAATGACACTAGACATTATATTTTTCATACCATTGTCCATGAGCATGTTTGGTGTCCACCTTCTTGTTCTTAGCTTTGTGTTCTGAGTCCATTGTTTGCTATACCTACATGGTATGTGAGGCTGTTTCCTTCTCTCTGTTTTAATACCTTTCTTCCTCTTTCTTTTCATATTATCTTTCTTCTCAGCTGCCTTAAGATGTGAAAGCCGCTCTAAAGACAGGCACTGTGATCTTCCCAATCTCTTTGTTCATGAGTCATCGGTGATGCATGAAGTTCATCAAGCCTTGAGGTAGGCTCTCAGCCATTCTCTGCTATCCTTCTTTCTGGTGTCTCTCCATGAGACCTTATCTGGATGACTAACCCAATGGATGAGTCTTGGGTTGTCATTGATATTAAACACAAAACGACACCAGAGACTATTATCATGCATGGAAATTTTGACTAAAAATTAATATTCTATCAAAACCATACTTTGATACATTTTGCTGTATAGAATCATTTCCATTAGTATAACAACATATTATAATTCACGATTTGAGAAACATTCATGATGTATTTTTGGGTTGTTGAGTTAAAACCCATGGGGTTGGGGCATGGGTCATTGAAAAAGTGATAATTAATATTTTTAAATATAAAATCCCTCCCATGTTCACTTGTTGAAGCCCCTCTCAGTCCAAGCATTCTCATAAATTGTGATCTTCATTTCCTGTATGCAAAAGATTTAGCCATACGAAAGCAGTTAATGATGATTTTGGTCATGTTTTCAGAAGGTTCGAGGAAAACTAAATTTATGTGAGCAATGAAATCTTTAGAAGCTGATAGCAAAATTTCGGATCAAGGTGCACAATATTTTTGGAGACAGTACGGCAAGTCAGGTTTTTGCGAGGCTCCTCGGCGGTCATCTCAAAAGTGACCTTGGCCGATGTTTATAACAACTCTCTTTAGTGTCAGGATTAATTATTAAAAGTGGTGAATATCACGAGTCTATAGTTTCGCTCTATCAATTTCAATGAACGAATAAACGATGACACGTAGCCTTCGCTGAGAGTGTGCTCTCTTTGAAATAGTCCATAACTAGGCCATTGTGAGAGATTGGTATAAACTATATATGAAAATACAAATTGGATGGGACCTACACGATTGAAATATGACTCGAGAGGAGTACTACGGAGACCGAAAAGTCGAATTTGAGGATGCGAAATAACGGAATACACTAGGATTAAATATGAGCTCCTAGAGCAGAAAAATCGATCATATAGTATAGGGGTTGCAAGGACAGACTTTCTACAACAGAAAAAGCAAGGTACAGCAGAGGGTAGCACTTAATGAGCAACAACTAAGGTGCATAACGACAACAAGAAGTTCATCATATGAAGTATTCAATTGGGCAACCTTTTTGTACGGTCATTGTAAAGGTATCTTTGTACTAAGTCATTATAAATACATTATTGTAAACATTGTACTAGTGTCTGTTGCCAAGGGTTAAAGGCGGTGTTGGGAGGTCTAGGATCATCATTAGGTAGTGCATTAAATTTGGGTTATGGATATTATATATTCTTCTTCTGCATGTTTCTGTCATTGTTGATGGACCATTTTCACTGGTACAAAGTCATTCTTATTTATTCTTCTTGAAATTTGAACGGTGGTACAAGGAGTGAGTTGTAGCTCATTGGGTGGTGGTGTCTGTTGGGTTGGTCAGATAATCTTGGGTGTTGGAGCATCCATCCGGTCGAGGGCTAGAGAAGGAATGCTTTTCTAGATTCTAGGAAGTTAGACTTTATTCCATTGATTGAATATTCAAAAATTCATGGAAAATAGTCAGTGGTTTTGTCTCGGAGTGGGTTTCCAACTTAAAAATGTGTATTTTTGTTTCTCTTGTTTGTTACTATCATTATTTTCAGCTTGATGATAATATTTTGAATATTAACTAATGCTCTAATTGAAGAATCTTTGGTTAAAACACCTCCTCTCTTTCATTCCAAAGTTGGTATTGAGCTTAGTTTCCTTCAACCATGGTTAACAGTGGAAGAATGTGAACATACCCAAAGAATGGTGCATGCCTATTCAAGGAAAATAATTATGCACTCGGAAAGGAAGAATGGAGGTCTATCTCTTGGCGCAAGGTTACGAAGTATGGGACAACATTCAAAATGGATTTACATCAACTACGGATGAACAAGATAGAATAATTTGTTAATGATGCAAGCAAAAATACTTCACTATTTGTGGACTTAATGAATATTCTTATCATAAAGATATTGAGTTTTAAAGCACTTAAAATATATAGGACAAGCCAAATAATATATATGAGATGACTCAAATGTCAAAGAAGCAAAGCTTCAAATCTGTAGAGAAAAATTTAGGCAACTGAATGAAAATTTTGTAACATTCTTTGCATGCTTCCAATACATTGATGAAATAACCAATGCTCTGGAAGGATTGGAGAGCAGATAAAGCAGAAAACTATTATGGAAGATTGCTTAGAATATTTCTGGAGGTCCAACCAAAGTATGATCTTAAAATAATTTCATCAGACCAAACTCAACAAGAAAATTGTAGAGTTCTCATAGCTGCAATGAACTTGATGAAGAGAAGATATAGCATCTGAAAAGCTGGTGATTGCATCTAAGAAAACCAATAAGGATAAATAACCTTCAGGCGAAAAGACTTGTGCACTGCAGAGTGTAGGAAGAAAATGGGATTGATGAAGAGATAAGTTGGATGAAAATATGTACCCTTGCAGAAAACAAAAAAGACCAATAAGGACAATTCAGAAATGAAAACTTCAATTTAAATCCATTTTTAGACATAATGAAGTTGAAGATTTTGCAACAAAATGTCCAAACAGAAGTAATGGCAATTCCAAAGGAAAGAAAGGCTTTAAGAAATTCAACAAGAAAGGATCCAAAAGGAACTTTCTCTCTAAATAAGATAGCTCGTCATCTGATGAAGACAATGATAGTGAAGAAGAAGCAGTAGAGGTATTTTCATGGCCAACATAAATGAACCCAAGCACAATAAACAAGAGGTATCAAAAAATGAAGAAGAAGGATGGACCATAGAAAAATTTTATGAAGATGATAAACATACATAAATATCTGGGTGGGAGAAGATCAGTTCAATACTCTGAAAAATTCAAGGATTCAAAGGTCAAAAATTGAAGTTGAAGAATAAAAAATGCATGAAAATTAACTTCAAAGAAGTGGAAGAAGCAACAGAAAAGGGAAGAATTAGAAGCAGAAGTAGTCTCTGCTAGCGAAGTGAAGAAGGAAAAACTACACCAAAACTATGCCATGACTCAAGGGCATTGGAAAGAATATCAAAAATCAACTATCTTACAACGAAAAAAACGGCATCGGTTACAAACAAGAAGACGCAGGACCTTCTACA
Organism: Pinus albicaulis; assembly: GCA_034641835.2. NCBI lineage: Eukaryota > Viridiplantae > Streptophyta > Pinopsida > Pinales > Pinaceae > Pinus > Pinus albicaulis. Next base: position 280,862,441 of record CM076578.1, on the reverse strand, counting down.
ACAAAATAAAATGAACCTATGAGATCTGACATGCATGTGAACTTCATTGGACAAGATTATGAAATAGCCTTGGAAGACAATTCCAAGACGAAAATTTCCATCGAGGTACCAACATAATTTTCATGTCCTTTATTATTCATGTGGAAAATTTGGTCATAAGCTATATAGAATATATGGGATACCTAAGGCCAATACAATTCTGAAGTTTGTCCGTCTGCAAATTTTTCAGGCTCAACGAAACATCAATAGATTTGAACATTTAAGAAATAATATTGAATGTTACAAATGTTGAAAACTTTGGACATAGCCAAAAAGCTGCAGAAACTTGAAAATCCTCCGGAGAAGAATCTTTGAAACCACGGAAATAAAACGACATGGAAGAAGAAGAATGATGATGTGCTCATAACAAACAAAAGACAAAATATGTGGTATGTTTATAGCAGTTTTAACTCAACGCATATGGTAAGGAGATAGAAATAAATTTGTATCTCTAAAAGAGAAAGGATGGAACCGTGTCTTTTGGAAATGATGGATCTTCAAATAATATGGATAAAAGTTGTCACTCTAAAGCAATATGCTCTAGCCAAGAATGTTCTATTAGTTGAAAACATGAATCATAATCACTGCTGAGTGTTGGACAAATTTGTAGTCAAGGACACAATATATTCAGCTCATGATATGGCTCAGAAGAGCATATATGGTGAAATTGTGGCTACATCAAGTCGAGCTCCAAACGACATATATGTTGGATGAAGCAACTAAAGCATGTCTAATAGCTAAAGAGGATGATACAATAATTGGTAGCAATGATGATCAACTAAGTAGTTGCTACAAAGGTGCAAAGTGATTTGAAAGGATGTCTTTACTTGGTGAGGTGACATACTTCTTAGGGCTTCAAATATCTCATCAAGAGAAAGGAATATTTATATGTCAAGCCAAGTACATCAAGGAAATGCTCAAGTTTAAAATGGAAATTGCAAACCGTCTTACTCCAATGGTAATAGGTTTCAAATTGAGCATAGATGACTCATCTAAGGATGTGGATCAAAGGTTTTACAAATCTATGATTAGTAGTCTTCTATATGTAACAACCTCCCGACCATATGTTATTAAAGCGATTGGACAAGTAGCAAGATTCCAAGAAGCACCAAAAATAATCATATTAAATATTCTTTTGGCATTTGAATATCTGCTGAAATACGAGGATGTCCCAGTTCTCATTTAAGTTATTTCTTTCAGAATATAGAGGTGAGTAGTCCAGATGACAGGGCAGTTGCTTATGTAGAGAGTTACCCTTTTCCATTGATGTCAAAGGGAGATAATGTGGAAGATGAGTATGAGAAGGTACTTGTGTTTCATCAATACCAAAGGAGATTCTTGATCAATGGTTGTCATTGATGTCAACCATGACACCAAGGCTAACCCAATATTGCATGGATATTTTGACCTACCAAATTAATATATTATGGAGTCGATAATTCTTTTGATGGTTCATATGAGATGTTTGATTTCGTCTATTGTACCTTATTATTCTTCTGAATTTGAGAGATATTGTATTTGGAGATTTACCCAGATTATTTTGTTCAAAACATTATGAGTTGAACATGGTCATTGAAAAAATCATAATTAATATTTTGAGCTCTAAATCCTGTATTCCTTGTTGAAACTTCTCTCAACTTAAAATTTATGAATACCATGAGTCTTGTTTCTTCTTGCTTGAAATTACTTTGTCTGCAACAGGATATGTTGAATTTTTGTCTATGTTTTCCTGAGTTGAAGCTGAAATTTTTATGAGGTGAATCTGAAATCTGAGGAAAGGCTATTGTACAAATTTCAGATAAAGGTGCGCAATATGTTTGGATATATGATCTGTGGAAGTCAAGGTTTTGCGGAGCTCTGAAATTCATCTCAAAAGTGACCTTGGTAATGTTCATAACTCTCTCAGAATGCAGTTTAAAAATTCCATCAAAAGTGGTAGATATTGCACGGCCTTTAGTTTTCTCTCTATCAATTTCGAGCCAAATGAAAGAAGGTGACACGTGGCATGCTTGGTCACTGTAACGACGTTCATAATTAGGGCATTACAAGGAGATTGGGTATAACTCTCTCTTGAAGAATCCAAATTGGGTCCTTTCCCTGGCATTGGAAAGATGACTTAGGACTAATGCAAGATAAATATAGGATATTGGGGGTCAGAAATAACGAATGCCTGAGTTAATATGGAAGCTCTGAAACTGAAAAAATGAATATGCCATTGTCAAGGTTGCAAAGGACTGAACTTTCTAGCAGAAAAGCAACAAGATTTGTAGGAGAGTGCTTTGTGGAAACAACTAGTGAGGTACATAGCAGCAGCAAGAAAGTTATTAATATACAAGTCTATTAGTGGGCGTGTTGCCTTGACTCATTGTAAGTGTACTGTTATTTTAGTCACCATAAATAAATTTATTGCAAATTGTAGTATATATTTGCCAAAGGGTTAAAGAGGGAGTGTTGGTAGGTATATAGGATCATCATTGGGTGTTGTGTCAGGAATTGAGTTGTAGTCTGAATATATATTCTTCTTTGTCATTCTATAATTTGTAAAGTGGACCATTTTCACTGATAAAGTCTATTCTTATTTTATTCTTCTATGGTTGATAGGGTGGTGAAATGGTAGGTTGTAGCTCATTGGGTGTTGAGGCATGTTCAGTTGACTCTGAAGAGTCTGCCGGGGAATTGGAGCGTCCATCCGGTGGGGCTGGAGAAGAATGATTTTCTAGATTCACAGGAGGTTGGAGCTTTGTTTCAATTGGGTTGAATATTGAGAACCATTAGAAAAGCATTAGGTGGTTTTTGTCAGAGTGGGTTTTCACCTTAAAAGCTGTGTGCATTTTTTGTTCCTCTTGTTTGTTCTATCATTGTACAAACCTTGATAATATTTGAATATTAACTAATGCTCTAATTGAAAGGAATATTGTTTCACCCCCTCTGTTTCAGCAAATATGTGTGAAATGAATGTATTTATTAGACTCTTTCCTTAATTTCAATCTCTCCTTAACAGTTGCCAGTTTGTTGTCTTCTTCTCCACCTTGGTAAACATCTCAAAGGTATCCCATGTATATAGATATTTGCTTTCCTTCTATCATGGAAACACTCCTATGTCTGTGACAGAGACAGAGAGGCTTTAGAGAGTCCTTGCTTCTATTTCTGCAATAAATCCTTCTGCATGTGTTAAGGCATTAAAGGCTTGCTCATAAATTGGTTCATAAAAACCATCTTCAACAAACTCCCATAAGTCTTGAAGTAGCTGAAGGGCTCTGTGACAATGGCTTAATAATGCAAATTATTTATTAAATTGTGGAAGGCCAGGTATTTAATATAGAGTGATGTAGTCAAATAATCCCAGCAACCCTAAATTACATACAATAAAACTTGTTGTGTTTTCAATAGCTCAGCATCTTTCTTATTAAAGAATAAACTACATCTCTGAAAATTTGCTATTTCATTAGCAGCTTCATTTTTTGAAAATACAGACCTGTTTCTGCTGGCTTCTTTGATCACTGGTATTTACTACAACAAGCTTCCTTCACTTTATTGAAAACTGTTTTGACACCTTCAAAGAACTTTGGATAAGCACTGATACCATGTTGGAATTTGAATATTGAACTGAAATAATATTATACCACATACAAGATTCAATAATACAAATTTTAAAGATGTAGACGGAAGATATATAAAAAATGCTTTTATTTAGAAAACATAAATATTATGCAAAATGGATTCTTCCACTATTTTGAGAGAGATTTTACAAAATTGAACTTTGGTACACTACGGTGCGGTGCTCACTAATCTAACCTGTGTCTCTAAAAAACACATATAGATGCTCTACGGTCCTTTCTTGTGTTTTCCGTGAAATGACTTTCCTGCATCATTAAATTATACAATGACCTACGGGATTTTTACATTATATATATGGCATGGCATAAAACAAAAAACAAAATAAAACAAAACTTTAATATTGTGCCGCATGACTTTTAACCCAAACTTTAATAAGCCTTTTAACCGGACTTGAAACAAAAATTTAGAAATGTGATGCATTCTTTTGCAAGTATTTAAATGAGCATATTAGTGAAAGGTCAAAACCAGCGAACACATTACCGATTGGGCAGTGTTGGGCCACCAATGGAAATTCAAATAAAAAAAATGAGCCCAGGATTGTACAATAAATTCGCGTAACAAAAGGTGAAAATGACATCAAAGACCAAAGGTACACGCGAACAACGATTGAACAACGACGATGTGTTGGCATGCTGGGGCCCGACTTCATATCGATTGCATCGGCGATCGGCAAAACATGGTTGAAAGATGGTTTGGACATTGATGAACGTCATACAATATCATGATGAACGCTTATCGTGATATCGCATGTTGAAACATGGAATGGCGGAATGGACCTATGGTGATTACGATTGCGATAGCGATGTTGGCAAGTGGGGACCACATCGCATTGGCGGCCATCACGCCATGAAGTTAAAAAATTGTGGAAAGCATTTGTGAGTCATGGAAGATGATGATATTTAAATATAGATTGTGATGATGATGAGACCACCTTCATCTGTATAAGCCATGAAAATTGCGGTAACTGTTTGGAAGAACATATGCTTTTTCTTCTACCAATGTCAGTGTGGGCTATCTGTACTTCCGCATAAATAAGACTCCATATTAACAAGACACTAACAAAAAGCATTTGTGATGGGTGGTGAATGTGGGGACCACTTGTAATGTGGCGGTTAAAAATAAAGACAACGTTTGAATCAAAATTGGTTGGTGAGTAGTCTGGCCCATTTCAATAAAACTCTTACATTGCGTGGTTGAACCATCATTTCTTCAATTCCTCTGAAGTGGTGCATGTAACACAATTGTTCTATGTAGTGGTTGGCAGAAATATAGCACATAATTCTACTGCTGCTTCATTCATTGTATTAAATGCAGGTGTGCCACTAAATATATTGTCTGTAGCCTCTGTTTCTGTACCATTGTTTTCAGTGACTTTGTCTTTCAACAATTATACATGTATACTCAGGAGGTAATAGTCATTAAATCATACTCTTGTGTACCTTCAGAGATATTGCTAATTGTGGGAATGAACTCTTTTCGAGAGAAAAAATAGGTATATATATAAATAGATAAACATAGTATAATATGTCTATTATAAACAATCCCTTTCTGAGGAACAGCATGATGCAACATCATCACTATTAAACAAAACACAGGAATCAACACATACTCCATCTCTTGCATACACAGTGTAAAGAAATGACTAGCATATGAAATATTTACTTTTTGGCTGAAAAAACAACATCATATTCATCAACTGGATGATAGGTATATCAACTAAACAAATTATTATGACATTGCTGCAGTGAAAATTAGAAGAATAAAAATCCCAAAATCCTTCAAGCAGTTTTACTTTCCCTTGATGAATCAGAAGGCCAAAGAAAAAAATAGCAATGGAAATAAATATAAAATTTCACTAGCAAATAATATGTAAAAAACAGACCATTTGGTCTCTAAAAGAGAAAAAACCAACTGTATATGTATATAATGATTATAAAAGATAGCATGCTCACTTGATGAAGAAAAAAAAATCCACGAGAGGTCGTGAATGGGGATAAGTGGAACTGTGTATGTCAGACATCTAAAAAAATGTAGACACCTAGAGCGCGGAACCATTTTGAGCAGAATCATATTTCAATACTTATTATCTCTAAAGATATGATTCCGGCAACAATAGCTTGAGATCAAATATCTTACTCTATCTACATCATCCCTTTTTTTATGCAGAAAAGCATAGTGGAAAGAAACCATCAATGACCATCTTAGAATATACAACATGAGCTGATTGAATTTCCAGGTAATGACCATCTAGAGCTACTTCTTAGTAAATAATTGATCTTTATTGTTTGCTACAAGTCCCCATTCCGGCTTATATGATATATGTCCATCTGAGGTTGTCAATCTCCATGACACGGGGAACTTCCACTGCGGGCACCATAAAAATATTGCTAGAAGGGAAATTCATGAGGCACATTCTTGATCGATGAATCAATTGCTTGATGGTTATCCGGAGGAACTCCAGGCACCCATCTCAAAATTAAAACATGAATCAATGAGAATGATGTTGGGCTTTCTTCAAAAATTAGTTGATTTCTAGCTCCCCATAATTCCCAAAAAATAAACAGAGGATTGTATTTGTCCTTTTTAATCCCCAAACACGAATAGTATCTTCAAAATTTACACGATGCCGGTCTTTCATCCCAAAGCTGATGATAAAAGAGCCCATATCCTAATAGAGAAAAAAGAGAAAGAAAAGAATAGATGATAGGAAGTCTCCTCTTCCATAAGGCAAAAAGGACATCTCACATTGCAGAGCTATTTTTTGAAGGCTTAGTCCAAGTTAATACCTGTTTGCACACAATGGCCAAAAAGAAAATTTTCATAGGGTATAGAACCATGATTGGCAAAATGGAGAAAAGAGATTTATCATACTTTATAAAATATTGTATTTGATAAATATCCTTTGTGATCTCATCCTTTAATGTTATCCATAGTTTGGTCACCACCCTCGTGGTAGCACAAGCCTGACTAACCTAGGTCTTTCAAATGTATCCATTCTCCATCTCTTTTCTTGCAAAACATCCATGCCCTAGATTTTATTTGGGGATCCCATATTCAACAATGGATGTCGATAAAAGAAAAGAGTATTCTATGCGCTAATTTGTGACATTCTAATATTTGTGGGAAGAACCGATGACCTGAATCAAATCCCCTTGGTGATATGAAGGCCATTCCCAGCATAATAAAGATTATCAATGACATATAAAATTTTGAAAACTTATCAAAAGTGTTGAAATTTGGATACTTCATTTTCTCACCTATAATATCCATGACTTGATATGCCATCACCATATTTTCTTCGAATAATGGGCAAATAAATCCCATTTCCATTTATCACCCAGCGAGAAAGATTTAGTTAACAAGCATTGCTGAAAAATTTGATGTTGACATTTATCTCTGATGTTTTGGGATAGTGATCTTATCCAAACCACAGATGTGTTTTTCTTTTCCGGCCGATCCCAAACATATAAATTGAGCAACTATGGAGTTCATTTTTTTTCTGATACCACTGAATATAAAACATGGAAGCCAATACCACCTGATTGATAAACTGATGGGAATATTGTATACTTGTTGACAGCTGTTTTCCATCTATGAATTTTATTCTTTGAATTTTTGTCGTAATTCCAATCGACGATGCCTATAATAAAAGATTTAAGCTGAATCTAGAAAATATGTGATCCTTCCTTCTTGGTTGGTTTTACTAGGAAAACAATATTAGGTCTACTTCATCATATGTATTTTCATGTCAAAAGGATTTGTCCTTATTTGCATAAACAGGAAGCAGTCTAAAGGTCGATATAGGTACGAGGTAAATATGTATATAAATGTCCTTCTGAAAACTAGTGGGTCATCAACAGTAGGAATGAGTCCTTTATCCGGATGAAGAAAGGACAATCTATGACTCTTACTTCATTAGCAATATTCAAGCCTTCTACTAAATATCATATTGAGGACAATACAGAAGATATAATCACATCTATACCTTTGTGTGAGTAAATAATTTGGGCATTGCTTCCAATTACTACAATTTAGGATGTGATACCTTTACCATGATCATATTATCTTTTCCATTTATTATTGCTTTAATAATTATTAGTCTTATATATAGCAGCAGATACGATATCATCATATACGTGGATGTCAATTTTTTATAATAAAGACTCATTTTCTTAGGTATATGAATACTTACTTCTTGCTATAGCAACCACGTATTATGTGATCTTCCTCTTAAAAACCATATTGTTCCTGAATATGATAAATGAAACATTATCCGATCATTAGCTATGATATTTGAAGAAATCAACAATAATTATTTTCATCTGTTTAGGCGATAATAAGAAAACAATTAATTTAGTGGAGCTTTTGATATGAATAAAAAAGGTAGCGTTCATGCTCTCATCAAATAAACCAAGTCACCCGAACTGTTAATAATCTGCAAATCATCTTCCATTATCTCAAAGAAGAACAGAAAAAATCCATGAACATTCATCGAACGGCGGAATATTTCATGACGAAAATTTAAAAACCAACTAGCCTCATGACAACCTACAACGAATCATTCAGATACTTTGGTCAAACATAATAGGAATATCTTGAATAAACCGTCTTGGCAATGAAAGTAGATATCAGAATCTTTGTAAATTGAGTAGCATTGATACGCCTCATGTTGGATTGCGGGTAGTATAAACCTTATTTCCATTGAAATATAATGTACTAGTAAGTTTTCATTTTCTTTCATTTTAAATATTTATGAAAAATTTTTGTGTTGAATGTACCTTATCCAATACTCTATCATCTCTTTAATTTCCATTACTTTATTTTTCAAGGATCTCAGAAATCTGCAATTTAGATTCTCAGGATTTACATATACAACCTGTTGAGCAATACCCTCATATCTTCGTAGATTTTGAATACGCCTCTTTGTGCATTAGCTCTTCCTTCATCATCTTTTTTCTTCACTGTGTTTTAACTTTTCTGTCTTAGGGCCTTGAATTTTTTCCCCGAATTTGTTCCATCATTTAAACACCGTCATATACATAGGCCTACGAAAAACTTCTGTCTCTTATTTGGGATATCCAACCAATCAGGTTGAATTCCCAGAAACAATACCTACTTTTGTTGTATTAGATAGCTGTGACCTTAGTCAAATATGGAAGAGGATACCACACAGGCAAATATTTCCAAGTTTTTTAAACAAAGTTTTCTTTAATCATAACTGATTGAGCAATTTTCCAATGTAATCTCACCACCTTCCATTCATCCAAGTCGAGTCAGTTATTGTTAAATATCCACCATCTTGTGATGTTGAATAAATCTTATTATTGACCAAAAGGTCCATTAAGGGATTTAAAACCCCACATTTCATCAACTTCCACAATGAGTTATAATATCCCATGATCAGGAAGTTTTAATATTTATAATTGATATCTGCATCCAGTAAAACATAAGACATATTACAAAACACTGAGACATATAAATTATTATATTAGCTTTCTAGCACGAGTTCACTTAATAAATCACAGGCAAAATTTTACTTAGAAAATTTATGGCTAAGAAAACTTTGATGTGGATTTAAAGAAAGAAATAAGTCCACTGACCTTTCCATAAGTCTATACCATGACTAACAAGCAGTCTTTTGAGGCAATATCCTGGCTGCTTCATTCTATGAAGTGTCTCTTGTAATAAAACACAGGAAAGACAATAAAACAAATCATAAGGCGTATTTGTTTGAAGGTATCCATCCCTAATAATAAGGAGAGATAGGATTCCCATTCCATACCTGTCAGGGTATCCAGCTCTAGAGCCAGAATATTGAAGGCAGCAATTAACAAACCATAGTATAATCAGTAATCCTCTGAAAACAATGATTTATTTTCAATCTTATCTAAAGTGCCTAGTCCCCCTTTGTTCTTTCTCTGTGAAAATACATATTGGGCAGCGGTAGAATATGTGACAATGGGCTAGAACCACAATAACCATTAATACAACCATGACTAAACGTGATTTCAATAAAGCTATATGAAAAATATGTTATTTAAACTAAATCCCAATTATAAATAGTCTGTTAGCATCCATGTACAATATAGTAATGAATAAATGGTCCTAAAGAAAGATAATAATTTATATAATTATATTTATAGTTTTATTATATTAAAAATGACATAGAATGATAGTTTTAATTCTTAGTAACTCACAACAAACTATATAAAAGTAAAGGAAAATGAATATTACTTTTAACATATACTCCAGAATATAATAATAATAACGAGTATGATATTAAGTCCTGACATATGGTGGAGAAATACATCACACTATTGTTTCTAGAAAATTGAAGAAAAAATGCCTTAATTGATCATATTCAAATTGATACTTCTAACAACAACATTTAACACGAAAAAAAATATCAAGTTTTAATGGTACAAAAAATCAATACATTTGATATTAGCATAGAAATCAAAGAAGTAGTTAACCATATCGGAAAGAAAAATACGGTAATGTTAACGGTGTAACCAGCTCACGGAAAGGGAGTAATATTTAATTAAATAATATCTGAACCATTTAAGCATTAGATAAACAAATATTTAAAATTTTTATATGTATTCATGCAGAAAATCACGACTCTTCTTCTAAGAGATAACGCCTTCACGAGTAGAAATGTGCCAATGTTAAAAAAAAATCATACACTATAAACAAAGAGAATAATTTCAATCATTTCATCCTAGTGACTATTGTAGGGAGGTAAACCCGTGTGTGGCCTATCACAATATGTAACCAAGGTGGCGATGAACATAATTGAAATGATCACAGAACTATTTGCGATATGGGCGTGGTGATTATATCAACTTTCATGCACTATTATTCATACATAAGTATCAAGTATCATGATTCAATTAACCTCACTGTCCATAAAGGACATAGGTATATCAAATTATCCCTCAATTATACAATGAAGATCACTTTTAATAACAACATTAATAACATAGGATGTGAATTTGCAGGAAAATTCTTGGAAAATATCATGAATTTATGATGTTAATTTAACAATATTACCAAAACCCATAAAATGTATGCATGAAGAAAATGTGGGAATTATGTGCTAATAAAGTATAGAAAACTAGTTAGAAATAACAATTTTCCTATAAATTTTATTATAAGATAAATTATGAAAAAATAAATTGGAGATAAAGTTTATTACAAAGATGAGTTCAAAAAGATTAATAATTAGACATTGCAGAGTTATCTGAGAAAGCTACTTTGAAAACAACCTAGAAAGCAGATTTTTACACTCTCCAGCTTGAACAACAGCATTATTTTGTTCTTCATTGCTCAATCCAGCATTAGTGTCCCAACAATATTACCATATAAATATGTTGAATCTACCTTCCTGTGTGAGATATAGAAAAGCAAGAATAAAAATGCCCCCTTCGAAGTTTCTCGGCTCTTCTCTAGCAATAAAATCTAGTAACCACAGTCCGAATCCACTCCCTTCAAAAACTTATTGAATCCTCTGGTCGAGATCCTGGTCTTCCTGAATCCATAAGGAAGGGCCTCCTTTAGCCCACCACTGGGATGCATAAGAGTGAGCATACTCTACAACTAATTTTTTATCCAGCAGAAACAGCCTCTTGACCACGGGTGAGTAAATCACTGTCAGAAATATTTATATTACCTCTGTTTATTAATGATTGAAGACACAGAATGAATCTTGACCTGCAACAATATGGTGTGTTTTTGACATGATATATTTATACTATAATATCACATTAATAGAGATATTGATGTCATCAATGAATCACCGTCAAACTCTTTGCTTGTATAGTTGATGTCTGTCACCTCTACTTTATTTCTTAGTTGAGAGGTGTTGAGCAAATCTATAGCTGTATGGGGTTCCCCAACTCCCTAATTGTAGCTATGTTTTCATGGAGAACTTTGATCAAATCATCTCTCAAAACTCTCTTCTATTAAAACTTTAAACAAGATTTGTAGACATTTTCACTTTATGTGACATCATTTAGAAAATTTGACCACTTTTCTTCCATCATCTTAACAATCAATGGTCTGATAATTTATATATAATGTGAAGTTGATGAAATTTTCTTTCATAAACATTATTCTTTAATGAGATCAGATTGTTTCTACATCAGTTTTTCAAAATAAAATACATACAGGAAAATATCTTCATGCCTACGTTAGCATCATTTCACACTGAAATGAAAACATTCTCATAACCTTAGCTACTGAAGTTTTAGAATATGTAGTGAATACATATGAATAATAAATCTAACTCTTTAAAATTTTCAAAGAATGGTTATAAAATTAATTTGTAAAGATTTTAAAGCTGATCTAGAATAAAAAAAATTCAAATTCCCAGTCAAATGTGTTTGCACCACCATTTGACTGAAGACCATGAGATAAGATCACTATGATTGTAGAAGCATAAGGTGTCCTCAACTTTAAAACTCCTTAACACTATTCATATATCTCTAAAGTTAATGAGACCTCAATCCCTAAAGATATAGAAAATACACTTCCTCAACATTATTATGCATAACAGAATCCATGATAGTGAAAATGGTCAATCCATTAATCAAGGATTCCAGTAACATGGAAAAAACCTAAAACATATAGAATATCTGTCTCTACATTGTGACATGTGAAAAGATGAAACATCACATTTCTTAGAGGAAGCTAAGTTCATTGCTAGGATTGACCATTTCATCTTAGTTAAGGAGGCTTAGAGTTGAGGATTGGTTAACATAATAGAGACGATGGGTGGACATTATTGAATCACTGGATCTATATATTCCTAGTTTGTGTTTTATTTGTTTTCCCCTTCCCTCATTCCCTCTTGTAATAAATAAAATTAACCTTTTGCATTGATATAAATATAATAATTATTGAGGTCCTATATTACTAGTGTAGTCCCTTGTTGTTGTTGTTAGTGTATCCCTCTTATTATTATTTTTGTACCCATGTAGCCCCATATTTTTGTTATTGTGCCCATAAAACCCCACTATTTTTTATTGTTGTGCCCTTACATTGTTGATCAAGCCTGGATTAATTAGTACCCCATGGACTCTTATATGTAAATGGGTTGTCAATTGAGTCCTCCAGACATTCATTTCATGTAATGTAAAGGAGATTTTCCCCTTGAGGTGGCTGAATTTATAGTACTAATATCTCTTTCTTCTATTTTTGGGTAGTTTCATATACCATTTGGTATCATAACGTTTGGATATATGATAATGAATTGAAATTTGTAGACTTCAATTCATCTCAAAGGTGACATAGGAAAATGTATGCTCTCTCTATGAACATCAGATTGGAGAATTCTACCAAAAGCTGACAGCTATATAGGTGTCCTAATAATAATGTATCAATGTACACAGAGCAAATGTCAAACAATGACAGGTAGCATTAGCGTAGAAGTTGAATCTATTGGTCATTCAAATTGATGTGGAGGTACATTACTGTGAAAATTAATTAAGAGGTAATTATAGCATGGAAAAAAATATGGAAGACACTAAAAGACAAAAATGAAAATTTTTGAATCAAAAATTCAGAATACATCAGAGAAGTTGAATATCAGATTCTCAAAGAAAACTTGTATATTTGTTTTTTCAAAATTTCACTACAATCTTGTTTGAAAAATAAAGTTTGGAAACAATTCCAGGGATATTGAAGCATGATATCAATATGATTAAAATGTTAAAGAATTAAAGCCATTGACCTCAAGGATCTATGTGAAAAGGAAGAAATTTGTATGGTATATCAAATTACAAAATTAAATTGCCTTAATTTACATCTATGGTAACAAAAACAAATGGAAGTTTTAGCAGAAAATGTGGAAAGGTAATATGGATTATTTGATAAAGGTATGAAGCTAAGATGGATGGTTTGAATAAAATTGATGAAACTAAGATGGATAGTTTGAATAAAGTCAGCAAACTAAGATAGATGGTTGAATAATCACATAGAATAAGATGGATGAGTCCAAAATGCAAGCACACTACTATTGTTGCGGTGACATACTCAGCTTACTTGCTATTGACAATGAAACTATTGCACACTTCTTGAAGCCCATGATATAGCTCCAGAAGCCAAATGAAAAACATGTCCTCATATTTCTCTGTCATCAAAACTTCAAAATGATACTATGAACATATTAATCAACCTAAAATATTAGTTGGAGTATACATACCATACTGTTGTCCCATTAACCATACTTTCCATTATTTGTTATCTTTACTTAATGTGTCTCTTAGTTTCTCCATGAACATTGACATAAACTATTTACCTTATATATAAAAATTTCTAGTTGGTCATTATTATGATTATATCCTTTTACCATAATGTTGATTGACATTGTTGTTTATAATCTTTAACACTCACTTCAACCTCATGACATTTGATTGGTGATAGCTTATTCTGCACCATTAAACCTCTCTAAAATATACCAATATTTCTTGAGGAATAAAAATTATTTTCTATTTACTTTAATTTTGTGCCCAAAAAAATATCTTAACAACCCCAAGTTAGTCATTAAACTCATCTTATATTTTGAAAAAATCAGTAGTGAGAGAATGTCTAACTTCTAAAAATTAAATCTTCCCATAAAAACAAAATAAAATGTATGTCATTTTATTTCTTTATGTGAATAATGGGGTCACCATCACATTTTGAACCTATTATTCATCAGAAATAATCATCTCTTTTCATACCATGTGCGTTAACTTGCTTGACCCATAAAGATCTTCTTGCCAACTTACACACCTTGTGTTCTTGTACTTTTCTCTGCTTCAAGAGGTTGACAACACCACCTCTTTCAACATAGCTTCACGATAAAACTGCGTGAGTTGACCACTTTCCATTTATGTTGTGCTATATTTACAACACTTCTAGCATCTATGTATGCATTTAGCGCAAGGTTTCCTCATAGTCTCTTTATCTTTCTTGCTTACCTTTAACCCTTCTTCTTTGCCTTTATATATTACCTTCAATGTGCTCTTGGTATTATAGACCCACATTCTTTGCAATAACAGCACCCTTTGGTCACTAATATGTGTCATTTCCTTCTCTGCACTCTCTCTTCATTCATTGCTTCAACCCCATTATCTTCTTTGACTGTCTTCAAGGTATGTTAGTTCATCTACATGCAATATATTGCAAATAAGAATTGGATAAACACTATTCTCTTCTGCTGTCTAAAATTTCCTTAGTTTATGAATCTTGGTTCTCTTGCCATTGAAGATGAGCTTGTCATTGAGCTTGAAGATGATTGAGCTGTTAGCCACTGAAGACCATCGTTAGGTGTACAGGCTGCCTATTAGCATGGCAGTAGCAATTGAGCTTGCTGACAGGTGGAGGAAAATTTCATCTGAAGAGTCATTCTGAGTCAACTCTCTTACCATCTTCTGCAACATACATGTCATCCATTCAGCTATCCTTCTCTAAACTTCATCCATGCTTCCTCCTTCTATGGCTGAACATCTCTTTTGATTATTGTAACATGGTTGTGGATTGTAGAGTTTGTATGGTTATCCTTTGTCCAGAAATACCCATTCTCCTCACTTATTTATTGTTCTTCCCTCAACTCATTAGAGACATATGTTCTCCATGCCACACATCAACACTCTCATGCAGGTAGAAATTTTCTTTCTTCACTCATATGAACCTCTATTCATGACCTTTGGTTGAGCATATGTGTGATGATATATCATTATAGAGCAGACTTATTTATCATCATTTAGTATTTTCACTGTTAACCTACACTCTTTCATTCCATGATGATATATTGCTATTTCATTCATTTCTTTGGTGTATACCATTTATAGCACTTGTAGTTCCAGCTCCACAAACAGTAGAACTCATTTGAACTCTAATGTACATACATGCAGTCCTGTTTTTATATGGTGTCCTTTGATTCTCATATGCTTTGTAATGGTGATGGTCACTGCTATTTCTTTGAGAAACGAACCATGTCTTCACTTGTGTATTGTCTATAAATGTAAATACCATTGTTTTTAAGTAAATGGTGTTTGCATTGATCTCACATAAATCTTAGTGGAAAATCTCCAAGAGTGCCTTTTCCCTTATTGACTTTCCCGCTGAGAGGCAGAAAGTTCTCTATGTTGTTTTCCCAGATACCTTCCAATATGTTATTAGGATTTTCTAACAGGTGGTAATTACTTCACCATGATTTTATTTGTCAAGTTCAACCTCTAAAGTTGAGATGAACAAATCTCAAACACAGCAATTCTCATCTTTGACTTCTTCTTGGAAATTTTTCTTGTGTGATAGCTTCTATAACACCTTCTTCATCAGTCTGATCTTATCTGCAAGGAAAGCTTAGTGTTGATATGGACTTTTCTGTTGTCACTTGGAGGCTTATCACATGATTGTACACAGCTATTAAAAATACATTATGGCCCTTTTGTATGGATTATCCAATGCTGAGTTGTAGCCCAATCCAGACATAATAAACATCTGGCATGATTTTTCTTTCCTTTGTTAATATGTCCTCCTTCTTTCTATGACATGACCACTATAGTCTGATATATTGTATTTACCACGCTGTCTATATTGGAAAAAATTGCTGTTCCAGTGTCTTGATTTCAACACCTGAATCTAGAACTATTATCTATTCTTTTTCTTGTGCTACATTTGACCAAAACAAACTACCATGGTTGGTTTTCTTTTGTGAAATTTAAGTGGTTTACTATTGTGTCATATACTTCTTTCTATAATTAGTTTGCATATGACTTCATACTTTTACAAAAATGACATTGAACTTGAGATTTATCATACCTACAGCCTTGTGCTTGATTAGAAACGAGACAGCTTGATTTTGATTGCTGCCACCCATTTGGCTGCAGACTACTTCTTCCACCTGTGTGCAGGCTTCTTCTCCACCTCTACCCATTAGCTGCTGTGCCTGATACATACTCCAATGAGATTTGCCTTTAACTCTTCTAGTCCACATTTACTCCATGGAACATGGTGATACATGAAGCTATGCTTAGCCTTGAGAATCCTTTGTCTCTTCTATGGCCACAAATATGGCATCAAACCTTGATGGTAGACTTCTCAAACTTTCTCAACTATGTCTCCTTTCTCAGTGTCTCATTCATGAGACCTGATTTGACTCAATAACCCAATCACATATGTAAAGACAGTCTATATTCTGGAACCACCGTTACTGTCATTTCAAATCTCTTATCATCATTTCTTGGTTACATTATTATTTGCCTTGTACCTTGACATTGTGGAGAATATCCCATGCTCATGTATGATTGTATAAAACCTTGGGAAAATATTTTTATTGCATGAGAAAATATGAAAGTGCTTCCAAGATATTCTTCATAGTACTACCTCAAAAAATCTACTTTGCTTGTGTCAAACATTGTATCTTGTGCATATATTTTGCGTTCTTGAAACAATTACTAAGCAACTCTAAAATATCATGAGGAGAACAAGGCCTTCATTGTTATAGCCCAGCTATTCATAAATTCTTGGTATTTATTGACCATTATGAATTCGTCAGCTGTGCTTAACACTACCATTTCCTGCTCTTAAAGAAAACCTTTCTCCTTTCTTTGGAGAATATGCTTCTCAAAACAAACTTTCAACTCTTCATTGAAGAACACTTTCTTTCTAGAGATTAAACCTACTCCGATACCATGTTGGCTGATTTGAAGGTATGGTTGTTCTGTGAGCATACAGAGCAAGCTCAGTGCGGGGGGAATTTATTTTCCCTCAATACACGACTTGCAGATACGGTCGCTGGTAAACAACTTGAGTTTACCATTCATAGGTTTACAGATACAAAACCAAATTTATATTTTCATTATTTGCATATACACGGAGTTTTCTCTGTCTCTGAATATATAGCTTGTCATAATACAAAATGGTGTGATAATTAAGTACAATTCAATGATGGACGAGACCTTAAAATACAAAATCGTCCTTGCCATGATATTATTTCTTCATAACCTGATTCAGTGCCTTTCTTGAAATCTTCTGGTTTGACTTTGAGCTTTCCCCACTCTTGTGTCTTTGTTCACATATCATACTTGGCGGGCATGTAATTTATAACTGAAACATAAAATACAGGTAACATATGGTCTATCATTACAACCACTTAACAACAACATCTTGTGATTGCGATGTGTGATGGCAAAATATGCTGATACAAGGTTTGCAGATAAAGCATAAAAGTGGGAGCTAAAGTTTGTAGCTTTAAAATGTATTAAATGATGGTCAATGCGAAAAGGCGGGTAAAAGTAAAACGGGGAAAAAAAAAAGGTTTGTTAAAGGTCCGAAGTGATTTGATATATTGGTAAGACCAAATGCACGAAAGGGTAACATTAGACTAGTCTTTGGAATCCTGATTCAGCCTTCTAAAGTGAGAGAACTCTCTATTATTACAAAGGATGTGACAAGCCTTTTAAGGTTTGATTTTAGAGCTGAACAATACAAATGTAAGGATTTGACTGATAGTTTTAGTTGATAAAATAGTCAATTAAGTCAGTGAAACAATAATCAAAGATAAAGCATTGAAACTGATTAAACAATTAATGACAAAATTTAATAATGGTCAGAGAGTGCATTCAGGAAAACTCCAGCAGCAGGAAATTGATTTTCAAGGTTTGATGACATGAACATAAGGTTTATGGGGCTAAATAAGTGAAAATCAAGTGTTATCAATATTTGTGGCAGAGCTAAGACTGTTCAGCAAAAACCATTGAAGGCCCCTGATGGCTGTTCCAGTTAAGCAAATGCGTGTGCAGGCAAACAGTTTATTGATGTCAGGCTGGAAGATTATTCAACCCTGGTGTTCTTCAAGGATTTGGCGCTGCTCATTATTATATGGCACAATGAAGGAAATCACTAACATCATTGATCCTTGTGTACAAAGATCTTTGACAGCCTCAACAATAGCAGAAAAGACACAGTCAGTACATAACTCATGGGAGCTATTGGTGACAGCAAAAAGACATAAAGGCAATGCTGGTGATATCTAAATAAGTGACTGTAAAACAGCTTATGTGACCTCCCATGTTGAATGATGCTGAATGTCCTTTGGGTGGATGAAGCAGCAAAGTTCTCCTGATTGTTGGTGGAGAACTGTCAGAAGGCTGGTGAGAACAGCAAGAACAAGATTGCTGGAGCAGCAGCAATCTCAAACCTTATTATATTGAAACTATGGATAACCATTGTGTAGGGGAAACAGCAACTATGAATGAGATCATGCCATTAGTGTGGCTGGAGGATCACAACAAGCCTTCTCCATCAACAAGAAAAACAAGCCATTCATAAGCTCGAACTTCATTTCCTCTTGATCTCAAAAAACAATATATTGCTCTCAAGAGTCATCAAATTCAAATTTTACAATAAGGCCCTCATGCTCTATTTATTTATCAAAGGAGGGAAAAAACCTAACTAGGAGTTTGAAAATGTCAAAATCATCCATAAATGTCATTGCCCAGGAGCCCATGCAAGGCCCAAGGCACGAAATATCTCATGAAATAAATGCCAAAATAACTCCTAACTTTTATTTGGATTGATTAAAATATTTTCTGATTGATGGTGTCTTTTTTATTTATTTAAAAATATGCAATGAGGTTGAATGCGCAGTGCCTTCCGGCATAAAATGGTCCACTTGCGGCCAAGTTTTGGTCACCTTCCCGGAGTGTCGGAATTTTCTGTGATGGCCCATTGGAAATCGTATTAGGTATACTTTCAAAGCCATGTGGACTTTTATAATTGAAGCCCCCATTTACATACAAAATAAATTTCAAAGCATCCTGCTTGGGCGCTAGGTAGAAAATGAGGTAGAAAGGTGAAATAAGAGGTGTTTTTGGCTTTTTGAGCGGTCAAAAATGCTCGAATGTACGAAATTTGAGTGAGAAAACTATAATAGATGTGAAAGATTCCAAAAAATGAAAAATTTTCTGCTGAGGGTGCACAGGATAGAAAGCATAGCTCCAAAGGGTGTTCGCAACTTAGGGCCTCAAATTCTGCGTGAAAATTCTCAAAATTTCTCTGATACAGTGAATATCTTCCTGCTGGGGTTTGAGAAAAGCACATGCAAACAGCCAGGATTCTAGGTTTAAATCACACTGTGAGGTGCCTCCCAGCAGCATGCATTTTAGTTGTACTTTTAACAGTTTCTCTTTGGTATAAATATTTAGATCTGTTAACACTTGGAATCAAGGTCACTTATTTCTCTCTCAACTTGGCTTCCAAGTGTGTATTAGCTCTTTCAGCCATTCTCTGATCATGTCATCTCAATGGCAAGCTGTCTCAGGGAAGATTTGTTTACCTTGAAATGATTCTTGGTATCTCTTCATTTTAAGCCTTCTTCCTTCCCATGGTTCTTGGTCTCCTCTCATCTGCCCTTCTTCATCTTCCTTTCACTCATAGGTGCCCATGAATTCTTCTGGCTTTAACTGTTGCTGACTTCTTCTGACATAGTTGTATGACTCATAATGCCAAATTTTCCCTAAGCTGACATTCTCCATCTCAGGCATCATTCCACTCAGCTATCTGAATTTTCTTGAGTATTCAATTGGAATTTTTGCTGGATGAGAAAGTTTGAGATCCTTGCTTCATTTCTCTCATCCATCCACCTGTTGATTTCAGCTCCCTCCTCCTTCTCCTTTAATATTATTTTTCTCCCTTTACCTTTCTTTTTCCTTTGTCTAATAGTGTAGTGGATGCTGAGTCCATGGCCTTGCCTTTTAGTGACAAACACATATCTTTCCATCTTTATTATAAACTGAAAAGTTTTCTTTCCATGATGCATTTTGATGTTGTTTTCCTCCATTTGTTTCAAATCTTCTTCTTCATCACCACTGTTGTTGCTTACTATTTCTTCTAACATTAGATCTCATGCTGCAATCTATCCTTCCAGTCTCTGCTTTCATTTTGTTGTTCAATAATTGCTTGCCTCTTCAGTATCCAGTGATCTTCATTTCAATTATCAACCTCTTCTTTCTTCCTTTTTCACCATTTTATCATGACTACCCATTTCTCTGACGTGGTTTTAGCCATTGTCCACATACTGTCTATTGACTTCTCGTGCATTATATCATCTTCATCATTATCTACCTCCATGTTCTCTTGCTCCATTAACATCTTCTTCATCAATTCTCATTCATTTAACATCAACTTCTTTGTTTACCTTCACTGTCATCTTATCTTCTATTTCATATTCTCCACTGTATGAAAACACTCTATCACCTCATCTATTACCTCATTTTGGTAAACTATTCTTTGCCACTTCTGTTAAATCCATTATTAAAGGAGAGGTAAGGAAAAAGTTTTATGGAGAAAGGTCTTGTTCAAATGATGATTATCAGTGTGGAGGTGATGGAGGGAGTGGAGGGAGAGGAGGATGAGATGATGAGGGTAAAATTTGGTTGATGATTGAATTTTGTGAATAACTGAAGCCTTGTTCTCCTACAAAGAATGGAGTGATTTTGCTCAAGTTGATGCTTCTGTCAGTCAAGGGTAGGTAGAAAAAATATGCAGGCACTGGAATAAATCCTCATAGAAAATACATCAATGAAGTACTCTTTATACAAGTAGTAAGGAAAATGAAGCATTCTTAGTAAAATGCAGAGTAATCTGATATGGTAGGAGTAGAGCCTAGGTATCTCCTCATGAAAAATATTTCATGATAGAAGCCTTCATTAAGAATTACATACCTCTCTAGTAAGTGTGAGAAAGGAAAATAATCTTGCAACCTTCTTTGTACACAAGGCTTGTCGAATGGCTCATAGCAACCATGTCTAGCTTTTCCATTTTGAACCATTTCTCACCAACATGAGGAAATCAGGTAGGATTAACAGGCAATACTTGATGATACATCCAAGTCTACCTAATAATTTACTTGTTCATGCATGTAGGGCCAGGAAAAACAACCTAGTGAGCTGGGGTGATTTGCTTATTAGTGCCTTTCCTACCGTAGAAACACCCTACGATACGAGCAATAGCGACAATAATGGAAATACAATAATCTCTGTATCATAGGGCTCAATCTGATAACCTTCCCCACTGTGTTTTCCTCTCTCTACAGGCACTTAAACAACCCATTCTAGCCCGGCCTCCCTTCTTCTCTGACATGGTGGCAGCCAGAGCAACTTTGGACTAAACTTGACCTTCTTGTGAAACTGGTAGGAAGACCAATGAAAATATGATGAGAATTTCTTGGAAATAGTGAGATAGAGTGTAGGTTGACTGTTGCTTTGAGCTTTGATGATTTTATCTGGTCAATTTCAATTACCCTAATTGACCCTCTGGCAACAATTTGTAAGTCAAAAATAAAGAGATTTCCATGAGATGGGTTTCAGCTGAGTTTAGTCAATTTCCTTTAACCATTAAATCATAAAAAAAACTAGTTGAGTGCAGGAAAACATACAACACAAATTTTGACTCCTTTTCACGGTCCTTGGATGCAACAGAGTGCTTTTTTGTGTGTTTGCAACAATTTTTGAGTGGGAGAGGCTTAGCTCTAGCGCGATGCCGAAGGTGTTGTCGGGTCACTTTTTGTCTAAGTGAAGCACTGTCCACGCGCGGGCACGCTGGGCCTCCCTCACAGCAACATCAAGCTTTCCATAGACGGGTTCAAGCTCTCT
Organism: Pinus albicaulis; assembly: GCA_034641835.2. Classification (NCBI taxonomy): domain Eukaryota; kingdom Viridiplantae; phylum Streptophyta; class Pinopsida; order Pinales; family Pinaceae; genus Pinus; species Pinus albicaulis. Next base: position 280,840,140 of record CM076578.1, on the reverse strand, counting down.
GATGCGGCATGGCAAAATCTCTGCCTATGAGTGCGTGCAGGTGTAGTCTTTGCCACGATGCCACCTTGTTGGGAAAAACTAGGCGAACGGGTAGCAACCACATCTAGCGGCCAATGTGTTCCTGTAAGGCATAAACACGATAAATACACTGCAAGAATCTCCCCTAAAAGCGACAAATGGGCATTATAGCACGTACCTACAAAGCTGCTTAAAAACACGGTCTACTCTAAAATTTCTGGAAAACTGAATGTATTTTCAAATGAAAAAGTAGGCTGAGAGAACAAAATGGTATTTTATCACTGAAATAAATTTAAATCCATGTTTGCCTGCTAATTTTTTCAGCCCTCTGCTACTTTTCTTTTATTTGAATTTGACTTTTCATTAGATAGCGAAAAAATTGAAATCTGTTTTCCTTTCAACATTTTCTGCTGTCTTTCAGGGCCAGCGGTAAGGTGAAATTTGACCTCATGTACAGCTAACATTATTCATCACTCTGTTTTAGATATAAACACACTGATCTCCATGTTTCTTGTGTTTGGCCATGCTCATGTCTTTTAATCATTTTCTTAACTTTAGGCTGTACATGAGCTGTGTACCCTTAACTCTCTTCTGTAGAGTCATTGTTTACGTGAGGTAGTGATATGTGACAAGTACCCACAGCTTTCACAATAATGTATGCTATCTCCTTAGGCGACCACAACACGGAGCCATCTTCTCTTAATTTTCACTGTATTCTTGAAAGTTGTGCTGCAATTCATAAAAATATCTGTTTATACTGGTTGATTTCTTTCTTGGGACTCAACCTATTCTTTATTCATTGGTGTTGGTACAAAGTGGCTAAAAATAGAAAATAGTATGTATAATAAATACTCTTTGTTACTGTGAAGTGAACTACACTTTACATTGGAAAATACAGAGTCACCTTCTGTGACCTCTTGAATATCTCTTTCTACTATCATCATGAGCTCATAATATTCTGTTTCACCTGTTGCCTATATTAGGACCTTAGTTTTGTTATTAAAGAAAAATCCTTAGTATTGTCTTCTTATTAGTTCTCTCTCTCCCTTTCAGGTCATTCATTTTTAGTTCAAATTCTCAGTTTTTCCCTTTTCCATATGTGATATCTAAAACATTGATTCATGTTTTGGTGTACTTGGTGTGCCTATAACCTTGTGATTTGATGCATTGATATTATGCAGCATATTCTTTGACTGATGTTGAGAACCGATTTTTCTTGAACATGATTCTTTCTCTTCCATTTGCTTAGAAGTATATCTTACAATGAGGAGGTGGCCTGTTACCATAAATTTTCTGTTGATAACTGCCTTGACATATAGAAAATTTCAAAACTAATAGTGGTCCTTTGCATAATTTTGTATTTGATTAAGGAGGTATTTGTTGCTGTGAGGTCTCCCTAGCTACGAAAGCGGTCGATTTTGTACAATTTTGATTATATTTAGTCTAGCGCGGGGGGGTTTTGGGGTAGAAAAAGCCCCGAAAACGTGTAATGGTTAAAGGTGAAAGCCAAGGCTCTGTGAACTGCTGATTTGTGACCATATAGAAAAAAAGATTAGGCTCGATTGTTATAAATAGAGTAACATTTTGAATTGTAAGGTGGAAAGAAGATAGGCTCTTGATGGGAATTGTGGCTTAGTAGATATGTTTGGGTTTTGGGGGAAAGGACCTCACCTTTATTATGTGCGCGAGGAGATCGAGTCCTCTTGTGTGCGGACCTAACTGTGTGTGCGGAGTCGGGTTAGGTATTGTGAGAAGGAATTGTGAGATTGATGAATAAGAAAGGTTGTTTGAGTGATTAAATGTCTGTGTACTATTTATGCGAATGCATGGTAATTTCCGTATTATGTGTATTATGTGTTAAAGCTGCGAAAATGCGTATAAGTGCTTTTCTTGCATCTGGATACATTGTTATGTTTATGCAATCTTTGTGCTACTATCTTGATAAATAATTATTGGCTGTAATGCCTGGTTTGTACATGGATGCGAAGGAGACCTATAGATCCTGCTCTAAAATAAGTGATGCGGTCATCCCCAAAGTTGGGCCAACGGCTACGCTTGCCTTACCTATCCTTTCTCCAAGGTGCGAAACTTGGTTCCGGCACCACCTTCTACTTCGGGTGAGACTTTGACTTTGCACAAGTAGGTCACTACCGAAAGGACCCGATGCAATATGAGTTGTTGGCAAACACCTGCTTATACGAACACAGGTGGGACCCCTCGGAAACCAACAAATGGTTTCGTTCTTGGGACCCGGGGAGAATTTTGAGAGGATAGGGTGAGGCAAGAAAATAGTCGGCTTTGAGAACATAAAATTAAATGATCTCTGGTTGGAATGAAATGCAACACATAGTGGTAAGCACTGTGGACCAATCAGAAGTGGATAAGTATTCTGCTTATAAGAGGCACTGAAATCCATGAATCCTGCCATTTGTCAGACACGTGAAAGAAAACCTCACCCAAAACCTGCAGAAGATATGGCGATTTACTTGAAAATTACCTACCTTCAGGGTGTGGAGGATGAGATTGTTATGATAATATGGTCCATAGGTGTGTGCTTAATAAATATGAGCACATCTATCTTTTTGAAGAGAGAGCTGCGGGGCTGTTGTATGATACATATCTCGGCGACACATCTATTTAGATATTAAGGATACTTTGAAGCAACAATTCAAAAACAAAATCTATACGGATAATGCAACATGTGAAAGAATTCAAGCAAGGAACAAGTTTGAGTCGGTATGGGAAGTTGATCAAAGACTAAAGAAATCAATTAGAGAAAGGAGGATTTAAGTATGACGATAGACAACATACGGAATGGTTCATCGCTATGTTGTTACCTCACCCGTGTGCACCTATGGGCCACCAAACCTTCGAATCCACGGAAAAAGCTTTGAAAGCCTGCAGAAACTGAAGTTGTGCATAGAAAAGATACTTTGTTAGGGTACAAAAAAAAAGGAGGTCGGGGAAGCGATTGAAGCTATGCACATGGAAAATCGGAGACACAGCAGAAAAAGGAACGGGGAAAAGGAATCCGGCACGGATCTATGGTGCATACGTTGTCGGGTATACGGCCATACGAAGGATAAGTGCCCTCTGTTGGTAGATTACCGCGCGGCCGGGGGGACCTAGTCGGTCCGCACGAGGAGCAGTGGGGGCCATCCCTGTTGTGGCAGGGCTCAAGCGGGTCCCCTGTTGTGGTGCGATGACTACCATGTAGCAGGGTTGCATGATACGGACCATTTCTGACTAGGTGCGTATGTCTTGAAGCTGAAGCAAAAATGGTGGAACCCGCTAGTGGTGGACATGATAGAAAACCTTATCAAACTTAAATCTGATAGATAGAAACTTATATGAGGTACAATAAGACCTGCATCACCTGAATGTCTCATGGAAGCAGCAGATCTCGACTAGGCAGAGGTAGGAGAGAAGCGAGACGAGACTGGACCTTCTTTATATTATAACTAAAATGAAGAGTGAAAAGATTTCTAAATCTGCAATAATAAATAGTGAATATGTTGATTGAAGAATTGTCATTATTAATAATGCAAGAAAAGCAACTAAAAAAAAATATGTGCATAATGAGATTGGTGACTATGGGATAGGAATCCAAGTGAGAAGGTTGTAACCCGCGGTGTGACCTGGAAACCTTAGAAAGACGAGAGGATCACTGCGTCCGACAGACACCTCTCAACCTAGCGAGGTTGGAGGGCGAAGGCAGGCAAGGGCAGTGGCACGTTAACGGACATTCAAGAAAAAGGAATGTTGTGCAGACACCTACGCACCTCAAGGTAGGTGAAGAGATGAGACCATTCTGGCAAGCGCGTGTGATGTTGTGCAACTAGCGAACCAAAAACCTTGAGACATTGATAAATAAGTACACCGCAGTGGAGTCCACATCTCAAGAAGTCCAAAACGTGCACAAGCTAGCAGAGATATAGGCTTACAGTGGAGATGAGACTAACTACCCAAATGGGTAGCTATGAAATGAGATGGGGTTATCTTGGGCTGCAGATATATACAACGTGTTGCTAAGCAAACTTGGCAACAAATGAGCAAACCCAATTGAATGGTCCAACATCTAAGTGTGTGGCCAACCAACAGAATATTATACCTTTGAGGAGACTATAAAAATGTAGTGGATATGGTGGAGTCAAGGTTCGGAACTAGCTTTGGAAAGTAATTCAAATTTTAAGATGACACGAACATACTAAGCTCTTCAGAACTGAGGCCGGGCCATAGAAATGGGTGGTATAATGGCCCTCAAAAGAAAGCATGGTGTTTGAAAGTAACGGGACAAGGGTAGTAGTACCATTGGACCCTACGGAAGAGTGAGCGCTACCAGGAAACCCGGTACAGACTGAAGAGGTGGAATCATTGCAGATGAGCATGAGAGGAGAAGATTGGATCAATCCCATGATGGTGGAGTACTCTGTTTTGTTCGGAGAAGAAACGATGAATAAACTTCTTTGAAGACCTATTGAAGAAATGAAGAATTGGCAAGCAGTTTGTCTCTGGCGCTACGGTGTCATCGAATCACAAGGGACTTCCACTACATTTCCTGGAAGTGAAGATCTGCCATTTTGATGAGTCCAATAGCCTCACGATGTTTTACGAGGACAATTTTGGAAGCTACGATTACAGAGAATGTAGACTATGGGCCGTAATGTGTGTCAGAACACAGCAATGGTGGGACACCCACAAGGAAGCATTCTGGATTGGGCAGGATGAATATGAAAATGATATGGTTCACTGCAGCTGACATATGCTGGGACTGTAGTTCTGGGGAGATCTGTGAGCATCTTGCTCACTGGATGGAAAAATGGTCCAACAGACCTGTGAGGAAAATGGTGCCTGTGTTTATTCTGCCTGCAGACCTCTTTGCTCCTGTGTTGATGCGGGGTACCACGCCAGTATACACCATGGCTGAACTAAATATGACTTTATGAACGTGCGAATGGTCGGGAGACGGGCGCTCGGTAGGCTACTGTAGGACATCGATGCTTTGGTATTTAATGACTGTTTTATGTGCCTGCCCCAGAGTCTGACATGGGAAACACGGTGCAGAACATAGTCAGCGCGGGTGGCGTGGAAGAAGATGTGACGTCTGTCCCAGGAAATAGGGGAATGCTGATCTTGGGCCCCCACCTTCAGGTGTGTGTGCCGACCTCTCAAACTACATGAAATTAATATGGATGGAGAAAACTGCGTTGACCTGAAATTGAGGACTATTGGAAGATGAAGGAGCAGGTGGAAAAAATTACTGGAAACTACTTATGGAATATCGGTTCCATTATTTCAAAATTTTTGAGCTCAGAATCATAGGAGACAAGGCATTATGCATATACGAAACTAAATTTTTATGATGTTTCTTTCCCCGCTGAGCCTAAATATAGACAAAGGACAGAGGCATTTGAACAAAAATTCTTGTTGGGTATCATTGAACAGATTGAACAATGAATTGAGTAAACGATGGCTCATCCAGAAGAAAACAGGGAAATATAAATGCATGACCTCATGATTAAACTATTTTCATGCACGGCCATACCTACCTTTCTGGACGAAATCCTTGATAGCGTGGGTGGACGGAAGCATATTCCTTTGCCGATAGGTTTCTGGGGATACCACTGAATCTGAATCACACAGAAATCGCGGTAGGACTACGTTTACCTTGAGAATAGGGATCATTTAGGTACATAGTCATACATATGATGCCAGAGTGCTACTATCTTCTCAAAGAGTAGTGATGGTATATTCAAGGATTCATCACCTTAAGTTCCCAGAATTTTATTTCGACGATTGGACGGTATTCGGCTTGGTAAGGAGCAAGTCTCCAACCTACACATGATGTTGGATGCTGGTAAAACTTTTAGGTTATGAATATCAGAAGTGTATTTTACGTGTGCCTTTTGGAATTTTTCTTTAGGCGTTATAATGGTGCAGGCAAAGAGTGATGATAGGTGAAGGTAGCGATAATTAAACATAGTCCCAACAACGTAAAAATGTTCTGATGAATTTCTTCTTGACATGAACTTATTAGAAAATTCCATTGAGATCATGATCACAACACCATGATAGCCATATGTTCTTTTGTTTTTGCAATGATGAATGTCGGAGAAGAGTTTTGAGCTACTCAAAGAGAAGATGGTATACGCACCTTATTAATATTTCTTTGTTGGTCAAGTAATTTCACGTACACATGGATGCATCGGGGAATCGCCACAGGCACTATCCTAACTCCGCTTTAAGGTGGGAATATTGATATGATTGCCTTTATTGATCCAACTCTCCAACGCAGGTAACTCTCCCCTTAACGAACGAGAAGGACTAGGTTATGGTATATGCGTTATAGAAATATCGACACACTATCTATTGGGAGGACACTTTGGATGTTTCTTGATCATTAGGCTTTAAATACCTTGTGAACAAGCACATGGTAGGGGGAATATTGTGGGCCAATACATTGTTATATTTTAGGCCTTGATTTGAAATTATTAATGACCCAGACCAAGCTGAATCCGAATAAGATCATATGTAAACAGACGGCTCCCAGCACGGAAAGATTATTCCGATCCATGCTAGATGTTGTTATTCGGGTCGTGGATGCACACTTGGTGATATCATTTAGTTCTTGACTACGGGCGTAGCCCTAACGAACAATGGGTTCATGAAGGATTGGTGCTAAGATGGCGGGCACCCCGCTATCATAGGCGCGGATTATAAAATCGACACTGATGAATATTGCACATGAGATACATCTTGAACATGAACGACATGTTTGTCTTAAGCAAGCGCACACAAAGGCGTCGCAAAAAGAGCCACTGTGCGGGGAAAAACAACGACACAAAATATTTGCAGAAGTGGGCAATGAGCCTGCCCTACACCATGATTCTCATAATATTCATAAAAATGATGTGATGTGCAGTGGACAGAATGACCCCCTCATTGAAGATAAATACCATTGTAGCCTCAGAAATAGCTGAACGTGAAAAATGGGCAGCTATTTTGTAGGATCAATCAATCCCCCGAGGAAGGAAGACGGTGCATGCTACATTATTCACCGCCTCTGCAACTGCAGTCACTCAGTGGGGCGGGCACAGAAGTGAAGATTATATTCAGAATCTTGTTGCACTTATACGATGATCACCGACTGAATTTGGATGCCAAAAATCTGATGAGTAACCTTGACACTCCTTCACGTCTGACAGAAACAATACAACCTAAATGAGGAATTTTGGATCATCACGCAAAATGCATAGTATAATACAGTAAAATGGCAGTGAAACACCAAAAATATTAGGCAGACGACAAACAGATACATGAAATGAATAGATGGACCCAGGACATACCATCCCTATATTGTGTGGGCCTACTGGTGACTTGCAGAAGCTAGCAGGGAAGGACCCCCTTTGGATAATTCTAAACAGAGGCCATTAATAAAGACCCGTGCATTCAGCCTACGTATCACAACATTTACAAATATGACGAGAACTTGACATAATGGAAGAATATACATGGTACAGCGTTAGAAGATTAGTTCTTCTAGATTTCCATCGAGCGGAGCTCGGAAGACTTGCGATAAAGCTTCAGCATGATTGACATATTCGCCAAAATACATTCGTATAAGGCGACCTGAATATCTTATGAATGGCAAGTTCTGTGAAAAACCCGGAAATTTCGACATCACTAGCTTGGTCCCTACACCATTAAGGAAATCATGATAGTGGAGCAGGCAGAGATGTCCTGTGGTGGCATTATTTGCAAGGCTGTTAGTAGTGACTCAAGCCATAAGACTAAATGACTATAACATGAAATAATTGTCTCATGAACTGGACCACCAAGAAGCAGGCATTAGAGGCACCAAACAGAAAATGCGGCTCAGGAAATTAGAGACAAGCCTGCTTCCATGACTGGGGCAAAGTCCAGGAATATCTTCAGAAATGGCTGGAGCAGGGGTCTCTGTCTAAACTCAGCTGATGAATTTTATAATTTTGATTATATTTAAATTAACCTTAGGGTTTGAGTGGGATTAAAGCCAGGAAATCATGTAATGGATTAAAGGGTACAATAAATCCCATGAACACGTTTGCCGGACCATAGGAAAAGATTAGGCTGGAATTAAACATAAATAGAGGAACATTTTTGAATTACAAGGTAGGAAAAGATGAAATATGATGTGGATATGACTTAATGATCTGTTTAGTTTTTGGGGAAAGGACTCTCTTGTTGTATGCAGGAGATCAGGAAATTCTGTGTATTACAAACACACTATAGCAGGTAAAGTTGAGTATGTGAGAAAAATTGATGAATTGATGAATAGAAAGGTTATTTAGGTAACTGATCTATGTGTATTGTTTATGCGAATGTTTGTGGTAATTGTTACGTATGTACATATTCTAGTTAAAAACTTACATAAAAATACTGTGTAAGTTCTTTCATAGTCTATTTTGCTATGTTTAATAAATACGTATTGATATAAAGTATATAATTAATGAACTTCTGGTATTATGGTGTGTGCCTTGCACACACGTGGATGCGAACATTAGGGGAATTTTGAGGTCTAAAATGGAGCTCCTAAAGGAAATTATAAAATAATAGTGGAAAAAATCTAATAAGATTTGATGACATCATCAAATTTTAGAGGGAAAAATGGGAAAACTACTTTTTCAACTCATATTTTCAACTTATCTCCCAAATTTTTTACTCAAATTTCAGCGGGAGTACTCGTTGGATGAGAAATTTAATTCCCCATCCCAAGGATTATATTTATGTGAGTGAGATTTTACTACACGAAAAATGAGAAATGCATAAAAACACATTATTGATTACAAATAAGACATATCTCATTTTATATTTATAATCACTAAATAATTAAATAAATATACCTTGTGAATATATGGATGAAAATCATTGTATCTGCTAGGCCCTCACTAAAATGAGTAAAAATACAGATAATTAAATAATTAAAAATAAATTCTCTTCTATTATTTTTAATATTTTTACCTTTTATTTAAAAATGGTGAATAATACCATGGTTGACATCATCATCTTGAATATTATTGGTTGTTATAAAGTTTATTTTTTTTGTACATTTTTCTTGGGCCATTTTAGACCTCAAAATTCCCTAATGAGGAGCTATGAATCTACTACGATAAAGATGGTGTCTGAAGTTGGGCATGACTCAGCACCACCTGTCACTTTCTATAAATTTAGAAGCTTACAGTTTCTTCCCCATACTACTTAGGGTGAGACTTTGACCTGCACAAGTAGGTCACTACTGAAAGGGCTAGTAGTATAAAGTTTGTTGGCAAAACATAACCTCACGAACACTGGGTGACCCCTGAGCAATATATGTGCTTGGAGAAATTTTTGATCTATCTTTAGTTCAAACCTTGTGTGACCTTCTTTCTCATTTGATTCAACTTTTAGCACATGAAAAGACAATGATTTAGAACACAGGAACTACCCTACAACTTATGAAACCCTAGTGACCTAGTGGGAGGCTCTTTTGACTTAGTATTTGATTGAAATCTTGGCTTGGGGTCTTTAAGTATGAAAAACGAGTTTTTGAAAATTTGTTGTATTGAAGATCCAAATCCAATGTACTTGATTTATCTAAGGAGCCTACGGACGGGTGAGACCATCAATGCTTAAGACATGTGGTGAATATGGGGAAAAGTAGGTTGTTTGGTAATCTTAGTGGGCAAGTGGAGGGTGAGGTAAAGGCAAAATATAGAGTGTTGTGCTCATAGGTGGGAAAATAGGATGAATATGAGTGGCATGAGCCCATGAGGGGTATTCTAGGAGTGGTAATATGACCATGAAACGATAGAATAGTGAAGCAGGTGAAAAATTATACGAAGGATAATGAAAGCCAGAGGTAGTGCTTAAAACTCTGTAATATTATGAATCTGCTTTTTAGAAATCTGGACAAAGAAATTAGTCATCTACAAAATGGCAAAATGATGACTAATTTGGCTCCAACAGGCAGGCATCTCACCCGAGAAGGTGTCTAGAACTTTTAGATATCAAATCTACGAGTTTATGAATACCGGTACCTCATCCATTGGGCATATTTTCTTCTTTCATTTGGCAGTGTTTCTCTTGAAGGTATGATCTCAAAATGTGAAAAACATGATTTCTTCAACATATATCTACCTACCTAGCTTACTTTGCCTAGCATTTTTCTTCCTTGGAGATTGCATAGGCCCAGAAAACCCTGAGCATTTCTTTTCTTTTGAAAGAAAAAATAGCTTCTCTTACCTTGTTTGCTTCCAAGAGGTTTTAAAATTGTATAGTGAACTCTTTTAAATACTACCTGAACTCTGTTCATCTGCCAATAATGGAGAGGGCTATGTAATGATTTCATTCTCTAAGATATTGACATGGTCTGAAAACATGATTTGTGGCAGGATTAAACAATCTGATTCACCATGAGGCTGTGTAGCATTGGGACAAAGCTACACACACAAACATTATTTTTGTACAAAAAAAAAAATAGAAAGTATGAGGGCTATAATCCATCATTTGTTAAACATTTCTATCTTTCTCTTTGGATTTGATTTAAAATTAATATTAACATATTTTCTTTCTCATCTATTCTACAGTAGTCAGCTTAAATGATTTGTAGAAATATTCTTTCATTCTTTATTGTTGAAATTCTAAAGCATATTCAACATGGTTCATTAGATGACTGAACAGAATATTTTATAACAAATAGGTAGCATTGACTTACCTTTTAGCGATATATTTTGGGTATGGGGTTGTACCTCCTCTTTCATCTGCCCTCTTTTTCTTCTTTTCTCACATTTTTTTGTTTTTCATTTGGATCGGCATTCTAAGAGTTAAAACTGAAACAGCATCTCTTTTGAGCTTTATTCCTATCTATCTAATCAACATATACATATGACTATACATTCGGTACGGTGAACTCTCTTTTCCAATACAACTAATCAATAAGATGATTCCGCAGGGGATCTTGGTTTAGCTCTTTGGTGTTTTGAAAAGGATAAGAGCCACTGCGCACCTCACTTTTGTTTGAATAGTAGTGCCTAAAATGTTCTTGAAATTAAATGTTGCTCTTGTGTTTTCCCTCACCAAATGTCTCTAACAAATTAGAAAGGGGATCTTGAAACAATACACAGATATTGAAGATTTGGAAAATAAGCTTAATCCAATACGCTATCCTCGCTTGGTAGAGCTTAGGAATATTTTTGGAAAGAAACTCTTCCTCTTCTCATGATCATCTAAATTAGTGAACTCATCATAGATTACAATGTTTTCCTCTAGAAAACTTTATGTGGTCAGTGGTGGAATTGTCGGAAGCCTCAGCCATGGCTTGACAGGGGCTATTGTTGAGCATAAATCTTGAGGAAATAATAACAACTCTCTGTGATTATCCATTCTAATCCTCATTTGCAATCCTGATGGAAATTTGGTGGCGCTGAAAATACGAAGCAGGAAGATTCTACTCTGTAATGAATTTCCTCAACTGGTGGGAAAAACTATATTGACAACACTCTGCAGGTACCATCATCTTTTAATCTCCCTTAAAACTAAAATGCGCGATTTCCAATCACATGAAAGTTATTTGATGGAATGAAATGAAGTAGAGCAAAGAGTTATAAATCCTTCACTTACTTCCACATCTTCTAAACTTTCAAGGCCTGGCTAAGTGTCATGGATAGTATGTCTTGGGCGCCCTCTTTGTTTCCAATTTGAGGAAAATGATGTTCACTCCACAAATCATCATTGATTTCTCTGCAAGGTTAACCACATTTTGGAGGACATCATCACCGTTGATCAAACTTTGAAAAAATTATCCAGTAATGGTATTAATCAGAATATTGAATGTAGATGGTTTTGTTGGATGGTATTACAAGTTACTTCATAGTTGGTAGATGGGATTAGTAGGAAAACGAAATATTTTTCACATGAAGGTTTAGAGATTGGATGTGTTTAGCATACGATTTATTTCTCTTCGGTTAAAGGAGGAGGCATTTTTGTCTTTCTTTGGATAGGACTACGAAGTTCCATTTCTCTGGTAGTTGATTTGTGTTGAATGTCTTCTTGAGAGCCTCATCTAGTAGGGGTGATGAATCATCACTTGTGTTCCTTGAGTATTGGACTTTCTCCTGCTTCTTGATGGATTTCATCCTCAATGACTCATTAGCAATAATCATGAAAGTTATCTTGAGTATGAAATGCATGAATTTTCTCTAATAAATCTTCAAGATGTAATTTCCTAAATCTTCATCAATAGCTACAGATACTTCTTGTGAGAATATTGAATTGATGTTAACAATTTTAATATCAGCAGTAGAGATGGATAATTTTCTTTATAATTTTCATAGAACACCTTGTGGAAATTGCTGAGAAAAAAAACTGCTTGGTTTCAAACACATGTACAAATTTTCTTGACTGCCTCTAATGTTATAAACATTTTCATGAGATAGTCTTATTTTCATTATGTCAAATTTTATCATATATATATAGAAATTTGATGAATGTAACAAGTGATGTCAAATGTTTCATCTTGAAATATTAGGTAGTTTTTATCAAATGTCCAGGCATTTTGTGTGGGAATCGAGGAATATGATCTCTACTCATTGGGGAATATCTTCATTATTCTTGGATCCATGTTTCTAAAATAGAAGGGTCATATATCTTTTTCAACAGTGAATTTCTCTACCATTTAGGTCTTTAGGTATATTGAGAGTTGTGGAGTCACCAGGTGGATAATTCAACTTGCATACATCAACAATACTAGGATTGATTAATGTATTCCTAGAGAATCTTTGAGAACAAGTGGGTCAGCAGTTTCTTGATGGTGGAATTACACAGTGAATGTGCAAGTTTTGAGATAACATTTCCACCATCAACATTAAATACCAATCTAAAGAATGTTTATGAGTTTCCCCGAGGTCTAAGGAATACTTGAATTGTCATGCAGCTAGAAGGTCCACATGATGTTGTATATTAAGAGCCCTTGATTTGACAGATTAGTAGATAAATGCACAAGTATCTTCTGCAAAAGTCTTTGGAGGTACGTAGGACCTAGCCTTCACAGACTGGAAGGCTCTCATATGTCTGTAAAATAATGAATTACTTTTCTTTAAGGGTTTGATTGCAGAGCTAGTTGTTAAGTGTAAGGTTTGTTTGTTGGTTTTGGTTGGGTAAGATGGTCAGGTAAAGATAGACAAAGTGAGAAATCTTGATCATTGAGCTATGAGTCAAATAAATTCATGGTAAGTTCAACAATGAATCGGGGGGGTGCATAATAGGGAAAATCTAGCATGGTCGGTGGTTTTTCAAGGTTTTATATAAATATGAGATGATATCTGGGTATGAACAAAGAAATGGAAAAAGGCAATCAAGAATCTTTGTCAAAATACTTTAACAAGAAGAGCAACTAAAACTATTCAGCATAAAAATTAAATGAAAGCAGAGCTTGACAGAGTAACTCTTTGATTCAACAATAAATAACTTGCTGAACAAACATTCAGGTAATTCTAGAAAATGACTCATTTACTTTTAGTGATCTAGGTAAAGTTAGAAAACATTAGAATAAACATACAAGTTGAAAATGAGAAGAGAACTCTAAACATCATTGATCATATGCATAAAATATTTGAAAAACTCTTTAAGCATGGATAAAGATATAATCAAAAACATGTACTCTTTAGTAAACTATTAATGGTACTTCAATATCATTCAATATTTTGGTAATCACCTCAAATAGCGAATAACATAAAACATCTATGATATCTATTGTATTGAACCATTAATAAGATAAACAAACTTGGGTGAGTCTGAAAGTGAAAACAAGATTCTATTAACTGGAGGAAAACATAGAAGGTGGAGACAAGCAGAGCTAAGGTGCCTTTGAAGAACATTTCATAGTCTAAAACCTTTTCCTGCGCAATATATAATGATGAAATACAATGATATGAATGACAACTGAATAAACATCACCATTCTCCAAGCTTGGGGATGTAACAAAGCCTTCTCATCAACAAACAATAAATAATTCACAGCTCCACACAATTTCCTCTTCAATCTCAAAAACCCATATATTGCATCTCCAAGAGTCATCAAATTCCAAACTTTTACAATAAGGCCCTCGTGCTCTACTTATATGAAAAAGGAGTTCAAAAACCTAACTAGGGTTTGAAAATGTCAAAATCATCCATAAATGTCATTTATGACTAAGAGACCATGCAAGGCCCAAGGCACAAAATATCTCATGAAATAAATGCCAAAATAACTCCTAGCACCTAATTTTTGGATTGATTTACATCAAAAAACATTAAAATATCAATTTTCAATTAATGAGTGTCTTTTTTTGACTTGCGGCCAATGCCTGGGTAGGTCTAGCCGCGGAACGCCTTCCCAAGCAGAAAATGGGTTCAACGGCCATTTTGTTGCCACCGTGCTGAATTTCTCGTGATGGCACATTCGAAAGCTTCCCTGTGAGAGTCTAATTTCTAAAAATGCCATTGGTTTTCTGATTGAGCTCCATTTACCTGTCCAGAAAATTTTAAACTACCTCTAGGTATTTTGAACTGAAAATGGTGAAAAGTGAAAAATGAGGTGGTTTTTGGCAGCGAGGGGAGTAAAAATGCTCCAAATACTGCGAAATTTGGTGATAATACAGTACTAGATGTGAGGATTCGAAATGAAATTTTTTTCTACTGAGGTTCCTGAGATGAAAGCGTGAGTGCCAAGGGTATTGCGCTTAAGAACCACTCCAAATTCACAAAAAACCAAAATTTGTCAAACATTTGTCCAAAATTAGTGGATGTCTTCCTTGTGAGGTTTGAGAAGCCTATAGAGAAGCTTCAGAAAAGATTCAAGTTTTTCTTGAGTATTTTTCCTCTTTTAGTGCCTCTAGCTTGGCATGGGCCCTTTTGATTTTAGCCCTTGCAACTTGATTTCTCAGGGCATAATGTTTGGTCATCTTCCTTTGTAGATCAAGGTCCTTGCTTGCTCTCTCCAACTTGGCCTCGGTGTATGTTAGCTCTTTCAATCCATGGCTCTCGATCATGCTCTATCTCCCGCAGCAGGGGCTCCTTGGAAGGAATTTGTTTCTCCCAAGGCTGATTCTTGTTCTCTGCATTTTTCAAAGCCTTCACATTAACCATGGTTAACCATTCTCCTCTTTGTAGTTTGCCATTTCCTTAATTTCCTGTTAGGTACCCATGAATTTCTTCGCTTTTCTCTCTTTTGAAACTTCTTTCCAAACTTTTTGACCTTTTCTAGCCTTATAAATGGAAATTTCCTCCCCTAGCTGCCTATTCTCCATCTCAAGGGCATCATTCCACCTCAGCTTCCTCTGAATTTTCATGGAGGTCTTCAATTAGGGCATTTTTGTTTTGGATGAGAAAGTTTGAGATCCTTTGCATTCAGCTATATATCTTGTCCCTAAAATGATTTCGCTCCTCTGTAACCTCATGTTGATATTTATTTTTCTACTTTACCTTTTCTTTGCCTTTGTCCACAATGGTGTAGTGGATGTGGAGGTCATGGCCCCTTGCCTTTTTGACATAAAACACATGCCTTTCCCCTCTTTGGTATACCAATGAAAAAGTTTTCTCTTACACTTTGGTGTTTTCATCATAGTTGCCATCATTTGTTTCCATGTGTCTTCTTCTTCATCCTTGCGACTACGCTTACCTCTTTTCCTTCAACATGAAGCCTCCATTTTTAGTCTCTATCCACTGGTCTCACCTTTATTTTGTTCATCATTGAAGCTGTTTTCCTCTTCTTCTTTATGATCTTCATTTTCATTATGCCTTTTCACTTTATTCCATTGTTGTGATTTTCATGTTGCTTGTTTTCTCATGATGTTGGTTTCATTTATTGTATATGTCTTCCCAATTTTGCATTTGTCATCATCTTCCATCATTATCCACCTCCATGTTCTCTACTCTGTTCTTATTGACCTCTTCCTTCACTTCTTCTAATTAATTTTCTTTATCCTTCTTCATTTTTTACTGTGTGTCCATCCCTTTTATTCCCTTCTACTGTTGTGAAACATCATATACCCTCATGTCATTTGGCTTGACTCATTTTCATCCTCACCCTCATTTTAGCTTGGCCATTCTTTATACTTCTTCTTGATACGATGCATCAGAGAAGAAGACGGGGGAAGAAGGTTTTTGGGAAGATAGGTGGGTAGATGATGAGCCATGTCGATGAGGTGATGGAGTGGAGGGAGGAGGATGACATGATGTGGTAAATTTGGTTGATGATGGGGCTAAGGAGCCACAGATACTTCATGAGCTGAACACCTCCCAAGGTATGCATTTTTGCTTTAGTTGATGTAGCACCATCTTGATCAAGGAGTGGTGGAACAAACTATGCATTTGTTGAAGACAACTCTCATGAGACAAATTGAGCATCTTGTGAATACTCTTATCTGATAGGCAAGGCAATGTAACAGAAACATTTTAACCACAGTAAAATGCATGAGTAATCTGATATGGTAGGAGTAGAGCCTAGAGTATCTCCCCTCACATGTAAATAGCACAGTGACCTTAATTAGGGGTGCACTTGTGGGTAAGTGTGATAAAGGGAAAATAGTCTTATGACCTTCTTTTATTTCTCAGCTTGAAGATAGCTGTGTGACTCATGTCAACACACACCATTCATTCTCACCAACTTGTCGAAGTTCGGTAGCATGAAATGGTATCGGTAAATAACTCAAAGTCTACCTGCAGATTTACTTGTTTATTGTGTAGGTTGGTAAAAAAGACCTAAGTGACTTAGGTGACTTTTGCACTTGTTGGACCTTTTCACAAAACTAAAACCACCCTACATTCTAAAAAAATGTGAAAATCATGGGAAGGGTAATAATCTCCACGGTGTCTTGTGGCTCAAATTTGTTAACCTTCTCACACATATGCTTTCTCATGACATATGCACTATTATTCTTGCTGCTCCTTCTTCTCTGACATGGTAGCTAAAGACTACTTTTTAGTTATTGTTTATATATCAGCTTGGTAGGAGAATGAAAATGAAAATATGGTGAGCAGTTATTTGAAATGATGAATGAGTGTGAGTTTATGACTAATTTTCTTTAAGCTTTTATGAAGGTTTATCCTAAGCTGAATATTGCAATTACCCTAATTGACTTTTATTACTCAACGATAATTTTTTCACTTGGAAATTAAAACAAAGAGTTTTCATGAGACCTAGGATTTCAGTGCAACTAAATTTTAATCAATTTCCTTTGTGTTCAATCATAAAACCACTTGGAGATGGGGAAAACATACCTGGTGCAGGCTCTTGCAGTTAACAGATGTGACTTGGATAGCCTCCTTCCTTTGCATTTTAGAAATTTTGTGTGAGTGGGAAGACACTTTAGGCTGCTTCCTTTCTTGTGTTTACCATGCCTAAGCATAGCGCCACCCCACATGTGGAATATACAGGCCTCCCTCTGGCATATATGGACACTGAGCCGGTTGAGCCTCTCCTAAGCACAACATCGGGTGAAATATTATGCTGTCGGGCTTGTTTTGGGCATAGCGCCCATATGCCATGTCGGAAGGAATAGCGGGCGAAAGGTAGCATACTGTGAGCCTGCGCGCTCATATAACACAGCACGGTGTAAAATCATTCCAGAATCTCCCTAAACGCGCAGTGTATTTGGATGTATAGTGCAGCACTTTGCCACCAAAGTGCAACGCCAAAAGCCTTGCATGAATTTTCTTTTTGAAACTCATAAATTTCTCTTCGAAGGCACTGGCTCCTGCTGAATGAAAAATACAAGTGAAGGCAAAATAATTATTTTTACTGTGAGGAAAATAAATTTAAATCATATTACACTTTGGTAATGTTTTGACCCTTTATTGCTGCATAGTTTTCATTTTGAGCTTTTTCATTGAGTGGCTAAAAAGCGTTCAGAGTCATATTTTCCTTTCTGTATTTTATTTACTTTTAGGGAGTTGACAAGGTGAAATTTGACCTCCTTTGACCTGACTTGTTGCCTTATCACTCTATTTTGAATGTATTGTTTGGTCTCATTTTTAG
Organism: Pinus albicaulis; assembly: GCA_034641835.2. NCBI lineage: Eukaryota > Viridiplantae > Streptophyta > Pinopsida > Pinales > Pinaceae > Pinus > Pinus albicaulis. The sequence goes on along the minus strand of CM076578.1, from coordinate 280,822,092 downwards.
CATGTCATGCTCATGTCTAACCAATGTTTTCACTTTAAAAAATTTTCTGCATGGTAACCTTCTTAAACTTCTCTCACTTCCACCTTGATAAATTCCTTTTTCATTGGTGAGTGACAAGTACACATCTTTCTAATCATGTATGTATTTGTCTATGAAACCTTTCTGAATTTGAAGTTTTTATATCATCTTGATTTACCATTTAAACATTTCATTACAGGTTGGCTTGCTAGGTCACATAACGGTAGCTTTATGCTCAATTTGACTTTATTTCTTGGGTCTCAACCCTATTATTTTATTCATTTCATAATTTGAGTGAAAAAAAATCACTGAAAATGAAAGCTTGACATGTATACTAATAACTCTTTCATTATTTTACTTTGAGGTAGTGACTTATGCCACATTGGAAAACCACAGGAAGTCACCTTCTATGACCTCTTGGACTCTGTGTTGTGTGTGTCAGGCTACATAAATGTGGTTTACTATTTTCCTATCTTCCAAAACCCTAGGTTTTTGGGTTGTTAGAGAAGAGTCATTCATGTGTATTCTAAGTTCTCTATAGCCACTTTCAAGTTCATTCATTTCTATTCGATTCACCTCACCTTTTCCTTTTCATCTATAAAATCTTCATTCAGCAGTTGATTGTACTTGGTGTGCCTCTAACCTTGTGATTTGATCCATTGATCTTTTCTTGGCATACGGCTGGCCAGTGTTAGGGCCACAGATTTTCTTGAGCCATGGCTTCTTCCTCTTCAATTTGTAAACATATCTTGTAATGAGGAAGAGTAGACCTCTTACCTTACCATTTTTTTATGTTGAGTAATACCTTGACTTGCTCCTCAGAAATGTCAAAATGGAAGCAGGTGGTCCTTTGCAGGGAATTTATATTTGATTAAGAGGTCTTCATGGAGACTTTTTTGACCTATCTTGAACAAACATTTAACTTGCCGACCTTCTTTCCTGAGTTGATTGAGCTTCTTGGCATGAAAACAGCAGTTTAAAACACCAAGGTGCTTCTGGCTTGTGACCCTAGTGACGTGGTGGGGCTCTTTGACTTGGTCTTTGGTAAAATCTTGGCTTGGGGTCTTTAAGTATTAAAAACGAGTTTTTGACAATTTGATGTATTGGAATCAAAGTCAATATGCTTGGTTATCTGAGAACCTACAAATGGTTTGATACCATCAATGCTTAGGCCTTAAGTGAATATGGGGAAATGAACACGGTTGTTTCGTAATCTCTTGAGTGAGCAAGTGGAGGGGTGAGTAAAAGCAAGCAGGTATTTGTACTCATAGGTGGAAAAATAGGATGAAGATGGTGGCATGACCCATGAGGGGTGTATTCTAGGTAACTGAATTCGATCATGACACGATAAAATAGTAAAACAGGCAAAACTAGTCTTAAGGATAATAAGCGGTGAGAATTTCTAAACTCACAATATTAATACAGGCTTCTTATTTTTTAAAATCTGAACAAACAGTCACGATCATCTATAAATAAAAGGTAGTGATGACTAACGGTTTATGTGGAAAGTAATGCGTTAAGGTTGGATGGGTCCTATCAATATCACATCGGCGGTGATATACGATTCGTCAAGGCATTAAGAATAAAAAGGGTTAAACAACGCCAAGTGCGTAGTGTATTAGAAGGTAGAATGATCTGACAGGAAAATTTAATACAGATGATGATATAATTGCAGACATTAGAATTGTGATAGACAAAGCTTGCGAACTTGTGATTGTCCTTCTTTCTACAAAAATGTTTAGCTCAAGTATGGTTAACATTTATTCATGGCGGTGGTTGCAGTAATTACAACAAGTTATATATTCTCAATTTCTTCGCCGAGTACTTGAATGGTATTTCCGTAATTGATCAACATCAAGTGGAAGCATTTTGTCCTTTATTTTTGTTTTTCTTTAAACATTTTTTAGTGCATTTTCCTTTGAGCATTTTCAATGCAATGAGAATTCCTTCTTTCTCCGAGTTGAGATCGATGTCTTTTGTTATTATGTTTATTAATTAATATTATGAAATTGCTTTAAAAGTGTAAAAGAGGATTTGATAGGTTTGTTAAGTGGAATTTTTGAATTAGAAAAGTTGTATTTTGGTTTGAAATATTAATTGTTATATTGATTTAGGTTGTTTAATGTATTTGGGTTAAGGTGGTAATACATGATTAAAATAATACTTGAAATATTAAGATGATAAAAGTTGACTAAGATATAATTTACTACTTATTTTGTAATGAAAGATTTTAAACCATTGTGAAGAAATATTGATTTTCTAGAATGGGCAATTTCTTCTAAGGAAACAACAAGTACAATTTCTTTATATTTAACCATTAATGAAAAGATCACTGATCCTTTTTTTTTTTTGCATCGATGTCTAATATGGTACCATTCAAAATGTGTCTTACTTTTTATTCTAAATTTCTTATTATTATGTATTATACTGTACTGTATGTTCGATGGTACTATTTAGTAACTCATTGTTCGAATACCACAGTGCTACATGCATTGTGATTAAATAAGAACAATATATTGCTCATGGTAGTTTGGAACATCTATATATATAAAAAACGCTACTTTTTCATATGTTGAAATGAAGTTCTTGCCTTCGAACCACTGGTGGTATTATAAACGGTTCCTATATTGAATGAAGCTTATAATTCTGTCCATTATGGACCACAATACACAGAGTTTTTGTATGAACTCTCCAATAACTAGTATTAACTAATATTACATAACAAAAAAATAATTTTCCCTTGTGAATGAAGTGGAGCATATTCCAATCATAAACAAAAACAACTCATACTCCTTCTTGTTTGTTGTATAGTAGGCATAGTGGAAATCATTTGGGATTTTGTGTTTCTTTATTTATTTTGAATTCAACTTTATTTGCCTGAAGTTATATATTTTTCAAAAACAAATACAAATGTCTTTGTATTATATGTCTGCATCTTAGCTGCAAAATTGTTGAATTGTTGATTACAGAAATTTACCGGAGATATTCAGACGAATTTTACTTGAACATGAGATGAATATTGTCGATTATGAATATGGTCAACAATTGTCATCAAAATTATGGCTAAGATAAAGGGAATTTTTAGTTGAAGTATTTTAATTCTATTAACATAATGAACATGAATTTCATGAAATAATTGCTACGAACAAAAGTGTTTCATATGAAAATGATAGATATCTTTTTGGAAATATTGAGAATATTATTTCTACAAAACCAGCACTGGTTCAGGAACCACCTAAACATGCGCCATTTCTGATATGAATTTTAAATTGTATTAGCCGAGATGGATGACCTTATACATTTAACTAACTGCAATAATACCTATGACTTTAGTATCCATAGAATCGGATGATTAAACTAGAAAATAAATTCTTTAATTTTCATAAGTACATGAGCAACAAATATTGATATGGTATTGCAAACCAGCAAACTGAATCAAGGAGAAAACAGACATATCATTACCAAATATTTAGTAAAGGTGAAACCAGATGAGCAGATTCAAAACCGCCGATTTCAGTCAAAATACGGGAGGATTAAATAGTACTTACAATTGGTACATCATAGGAATGGACAATAGTTGTGCGCAGAATCTAAGTAAGGGGAGGATAATTACGTGGGAGAACGAGCTAAGATGGATGAAAATGAAATTAGTTTGAAAATGCTCTTTAATTTAACATCATGAATCTAGGCAAATCGTGAACTTTCATAAATATTCGTTTTCTAAAATATCTTGGCTTCAGTAGGTAACAACTAATCCTGAGTCATGGATACTAAGTGTACAAAATCTGCTCGATAATGAAATATTTATAGTAGGAATGACGTGTTTAAAAATAAAAGATCTAGTTTAACTTTTATCTTGTTCTTCTTATATATGTCAAGAATTGACAGATCAATACAAATCTGCAAAACACTGTTAAAGACATTTTTCACCCTGTTGTGGGAATGGACTCGTATGAAGTACATAAATAAGATGTTACTGGCATCCTATGTGAAAACATGATAGTCGAATAAGGTAATGAGCACACAAAGAAAGGTGTGCAGTTAGAATTATATTTTATTGAAGGTCTTATTTGCTATAAAAAACTTTATTACGCGAGCAGGCGAAAATTGCTTAATAATATGAAACCTATACGAAGCAAGAAAAGATATTTATTTTAGCACATGTATACAAGATGTAATCTTATTAGAGCACGCGTATAAAAATGTGACATAGCAGCGTGAAGACTTATATCACATCCGTGATTCTGAAAATTGAAGAAATTACTGTATTCATACTGTTAACAACAAATTGGTGTTTAACAACTTATTGGCACCTTGAAAAAAATATGAAGTTTAATTGGTACAAGAAATCAATACATTTTAAATTAGCATGCCATCTGAAGACAATGCGTTTTAAACTTATATCGGAAGAACAGTTAATTAATTTTATGGTATTACTCCTGAAGAAATGTTAATTGATAATATATTTAACAATTTCCATGACAGATAAATAAAAATATTGAAGGTTGTATCATATTTGTTGAAGAAAAGAAGATACAGACTCTTCTTCTAAGAAAACCTTCAGGAGTAGTGGTGTGCCAATATTTAAAAAATACGTCTGCGCAATATAAAAAGAAGAACAATTTAAATCAATTCATACTCATGAGTACTGTGAAGGTAGGCTTGGTGCACTGACATATCATGGTGTATGGCAATGTTATGATGCTGGAACACGTTGTCGAAATGAAAATATGTTGTCGAGTCGATCAAAACCAGGCATGCTTTACCTGTGTGAAGACATGGCAGTGAGTAAATAAATAACCTTACCGATTTATTGTTTATAAATCAAAATGGTAATAAAGATTACTACGAAATTTTATTGGATATTGATATTATCGAGGATGAATTACAGACCAAAAAAAAATTTGTTAAATAATGGCGAAGAGCAATTATTTATGGGTACAGAATAACATATTATGCAGCAAAATGATTATATCTATATTTACTACAAATGGTGGGTGAACTCAAAACTTTATTATAAAAAAAAATCTTTGAACAACAGATTATTTATGTTGAATTTAATCAAAATAACGCTTAGGACGTGTGGAATCAAAGCTCTCATATACACTGTTCCTTGTTCCCAAAATATCAACACACAAATAGATAAGAAAAATATATGTGACAAATCTTAACTGGTGTAGTTACGCTAAAAAAGAGAAACGATTTGAGGCGAATTGAAAATGTTGAGACATATATGAAGGATAACATTAGAAGTTGCAGTGCAAGAAAAATCGGTGATAGCACCAGCCCTGGGGCATACCTTCCCTCGGAGATAGGCGGCAGGTGTAGAACAGAAATTTTATTACTCCCATCAACACCAAACGCCCTAGACCAGAGTGGCTTTGTGCCTGACAGGTCGGGTGACATGCGTTGTGAAATTTTGACAAGGAGACGGTGCCGTGGAAGGCCTTTGTGTGTCTTCGCGGATGGTAGACTCACAGTTCTGGTGGCTATGTTGAAGAGCTACGTGATGGAAACGTTTTTTAGTGGAGAAGTATTTTGGAACTGAAATTAATATACATATTGAGATTAGTCACCTCCAATATGAGTTATTTTTGTTAGAATTGACTGCACAACAAATGAGTTAGAAAATGAGTTCCAGATTTTAATTATTAGAGCAAAGATGTGAAGATGTGAACATTTAAATGTGATGTAATGGAGTGGCGGCAACATTTAAAGGGAGGATGGACAACGAAAGTGAAAGTTTGTTTTGTGTGGTTTTTTTTTGAATAGAAATAATATGTATTTGTATAATGAGTCAGGAAGTTGAATAATCAAGTCTGATTGGTTTTAGGTAATTAATTTATGTACCTTTGGTAACAGAGATTGAAATAATATAGCCTGCAAAAACATGTATCCTAAAGTTCGTGGTAATCTCAAACCACTTTGTAACTACAGTTCATGGTATTAAAAAACATTTTTATGGATTTAATAAAATTGACTAAACCACGTATAATAGTGGCGAGGCCCAAAACATCTGTGTGGGTATTTATATAAAGGAAAACTTGTAGTGCAGGTCATCTGAAAATAAAAGGCAAATGAAGAAGAGCATGGTGGTTATCCATTAAAACCACGTTGAAGGATATGAAATCTGATGCAATATACGATGATAATGGTTAGCAGACCATATATGAAAGACATCCTACGAGACCGAGCGGTTGTAGTGGTTGGTACCCATGCATTCGCTGGTGGATAGTTTTGCTCCTTTATATGGACGTCGACATATTCTTTTTTATTATGTTTGACCACAATGATTTGTGAAGTGATATCGAGACAAGTAGTCATTGGGGGGTGTGTTAGATATTATATTCTAACATCCCGATTTAACTGACTTTCTATGTATAAGAGTTTGTTCCTATTCAATAGGAATTAACTAAAACTAGTTTCTTTGTTTGGTGTGAGATTGAGATGTTCCCTCAACCAACTTATTGTATGTCCAAGATAGATTTCCTATGTGAGATAATCATATATAAAATGTGTGTAATCTATTTGATTATCATATATTTTGCATATAAAGATTTGTTTGGAGAAGGTAACACATTAGAGTTTAGGTAGAAAAATGTACACCGTTTATGATCAACAATAAATATGAATCATTTGATAACATTATAAAATTGCAGATAATAAAATTATTATTACTAATACAGAATAAAGAGATAGTTGCATATGAATGAGACATATAGAATATATTAGAACAACAATCATGACTAATTATTATAGGAAGAAATTATCTTCGGTTGGTAATTAATAATAAAAGTATAAGACATGAGGTCTTCAATAATTATTCCTAACATTTTGTTAAGACCTATAGAAAATAAAATTATTCCGACAGTAGTAGTGAGACAAATGATAAAGTCATGTTGACATCATATGCATCACTCAAACACATCATATGCATCATAGCGCTAATATTGATCATTTTATGATCAGAAAATGGTAAAATGTGTATAACAAGGCTTCAAGCTTCATACTAAAGCCTATGACCAATATGTAACTCTGAAATGGATGTGAACATGTTGGTTTTGATTAGAAAAAATTATTTAACAGTTATTTCTGGATGATGAAAAGAAAATACAATGAGTGCGGAAAAAATATAGACAATCACTTAAGTGGATATGACAAACAGTAGCTATAGAAATCACTTTATTATGCCATAAATTTTCAAAAGCACATAAATTCTTGCTGAAAATTTGGATCAAACTATTAAATTTGAGCAAAGACGACTATATTCTTTTTATTGATACTGGTGAAGAAGTCCCCTACTTGCTCTAAATATTTATCTATATTCTCTCATGAATTTAGCGGTCTGATGAAAACAAATATGGGTCTGTGAAAGCCATTTAAAGAAAAAGATATTTTTTTTATAATAGATGTAGCAGTTGAAACCATGAACATGAAACTTACTTTATCTGGGTCTCCTAATCTTATTTTACGGATACGGAAGAGGTGGAATATGAGCTGGCGTGATTTCACAAAGAATTATTAATTTTATGGTAAAAATAAAGACATCACCTAAATGGATGAACCTAAACGATTCCTACTAATTTTGCAACATTCATGCATTTCTAATATTAACAGAGTGATAAATAAACAATTCATATGTTCTTTTTTGTATTTTAATATTGAAAAATAAAGGTAAGTAAGATTTTAAAGACATTATAGGCACAAGTTATGAATTCTGTCAATTCAGAGCAAAACATAAATGAAGGTCACACAAAGATTCAAAAATATTTGAATTTAATCACATTAAAAGGCTCTACATGCTATATTTGAAAAGAGAAATTGATTTAAATAAGTGCCAAATGATGGAAGTTATTGAAAAATGTTGCACAGATAATAATTTATTGTTTTTTATATAAAACCAAATATGATACCAATGTTCCTGTCTGACTTGATCTGTGTAATTCGATCATATTATTTATTTGGCATGCGAAGAAGGATCACTTGATTTTTGGATAAGTATCGAGGTATTCGGAGCTAAGGATTGTGGGTATCTAATAAGTATATACACACATATGGGTCAACATAAATTGTTGAATTTTGATATGTAATGTATGTGTTTGCTACATTAGAGTGATTAATACTACGTAATGAGTTAATTTCATGTGGGATGCGAGTTTAGTTCTATAAGGTTGCTATAAGACCAATCACGGTGGTGATCAAAGTGCGAGAGCTACTCGGAAAAAGATTTTTCAATTTAAAGGGAATGTGGCAAACATATTTTACGAGAAATGAAGAGGTGAGCAGTTTGTGCCTTGAAAGCATAATAACTTATCCAATAAAGAGAAGCATAGAAACAATACTAATTTTATAGGGAACCAAGATAGAATAACATGTGCCAATAGGAAATATTAATTCGATATAATTAATTTTGAATGGTAAGTAATCACTATATTTCTCTGAAGACATAAAATAAAATAAACAGGGATTTGAATTTGAGCTTCAAAGATTTTACTCTATGACAGATTGTTGAATGTAAATGTTATGGTGAAAGAGGAAGTTCTATATATATTGTTGTAGAAACAACTCAAAATAAAAGAGATATCAACGCCTTAAAAATAAGCACTTGAGGCAACCTCAATACATTACATGAATGAACAATTCTTGGATGATTCAAATTACAAACCCTCCTTTCTATATATAGGAGTCCATGGAGCCTGATATAATCCTAGCCAACCTAACAATAATAATTTAAGGGCACAATAATAACAATATGAAGTTACAGGTGCAATAATAACAATAGTTTACACCTTTAGCAACAATAAGGACTATACACACAATATTTATAGGGACTAACATGCCCCTCTCCTTCAAAAGTGTGTCATCAACGCTTGGTAATATGAGTACTTATTTGTAATTCTCATCCTCCCATGTAAGAATCATAGGTGGTAAGTTCTTTAAACAGTGGATACTACGAAATTGATGAATTGGTGCAACTACCTCAGATTCTTGTTTTAAATAGTACCTTGATTTGCAATATGATTTTCCTTCCTCATCAAGTTCTAGCAATATTGTTTGGTAAGATATTTCTACCTACTTTGTTGCTTGTAGGCTGTGGGAGGAACTGGATACATGTGAAAGTAGGAAGCTCCAATTTGTATGCCATAGTACCAATCTTTTGCAACACCATGTAAGGACCATATTGTGCACAGGTAATTTATTCTCCTTCTTGGCTATAGAAATTTAACATATGGTTTAGCATTGTAAAAATACTGATTATCTACATCAAAACTTCTCTCATTGCAATGTTGATCTTCTATTATTTCATTGATTTTGTTAAATTCAGTTGCATCCTTTAAGAGTTGAACTTTCTTATTAGTATAGTCATGATCTTCATTGTGAACCTTCTAATTTTATCTTAAAGATGATGTGATGGATGGTGGATGATATCCATAAGGGAACATAAATGGGGTCATTTTTTTCTACGGTATGTAAGAAGTGTTATACCACCATTAATTAGAGGCAACCACTTGAACCATTGTGTTTGTTTATCGGATACAAAACAATAACGAAGATATATACAAACCATTATTTATATCATTTGACCATTAGGATTGGACCATTAAGATGAGCTATGAATAGTCAAGTACCAAACAGAAAATAATAAATAAAAAATTTCTAGCCAAAAATAGGATCTACCATCGCTCACAATAATATACAAGTTTCACTGCAACTTTAAAATTGTATGTAAATGTAGTAACAACTGTACTGCTGAAATGATTGAGTCAATGCACAAAAGTGTGCATACTTGGTAAGTCTATCAACTACCACCATGATGACACTCTTTCCTTCGGACTTAGGTGAACACGTGATAAAATCCATTGAAATCTCCTCCCAAAGTTGACTTGGAATGGATAAAGGTTGTAGAAGACAGGGACAGTATATAACTTTCATTCTCTTTGTAAAAACCAAACATTTCGCCATAAAATTTTGAATATAAATTTTAGACCATCCCAAACATATTATTTTGGTAAGTTTTTAAAAATCTTGGTGTCTCTAAAGGAAAGTTTGCAATTTTCAAAGTGTTTTTTTAGTTGAGATTACGAATATGAAAGTGATATTTGTACCATAAGGAATGTTTTCCAACTAAATGTATCATATACCCAGCAGGATCTTCTTTGCCTTTTAATGGTCTCCACACTTCTTCATCTTCTTCATTCATCTCTTGTAAGTTGTCAAATACGTTTGGATAATGAAATAGCACAAAACAATGCTTCTACCTCTTTTAATTCTTTCTTGAAGTGCATGTAACATTTAGCTTCTTTTATATTATTTCAAAGTCATAACCAAACATCTTTGTGACCCATTTTTGTTGCTCTTCGAAGATAGTCTTTGTTCAGTATTTAGAACTATCATGGGTGTTTTTACCTTGAAATTGCCTTCCCATTAGGTAAGTTCTCCATTTCTTTAGTGCATGCGGTGTTCTAACATTTCCTTCTCATAAATAGGTTTTTGTCAATACTTTCCTTTGATTGGTGATTTTAATGATAGGTCTTCCTTATCGCATTAGAAACAACACCAATTCCATTTCTGAGGCATCACACGTTCCACAATAAAGGTTTTTGTGAAGTCGGCGTAGCTAAGACTAGTGGTGGGCACATTGCCTCTTTAAGATGTTCGAGCCTTAGTTTCTTCGAGTCCCATGAAAAATGCATCTTTCTTCAATAATGTTGTTAAGTCTTTGCCTTTATTCTCCCATAATTATTAATAAACTTGATAATATTACTATTCGCTGAGAAATCCCTGCATAGCTTCTTTATGGTTGTGGTAGGGAATTTCCATTCTAACAATAGCTTTAATTTGTGGGGTCTATAACACCTGTTGAATATTATGACAAATATTCACCTCTTGTACTCCAAAGAAACATTTGGGTGTTTTTTCTAATTGTTTTCTCTTTGTGGTTTGTTTCCTATTAACATCATTGAACATGATCCTTCATTCTTTAAAGATTATATATCTGTCAAAAAATACTAGGCATAATTTTCTGGGAAGGGTTTTGTTGTAGGCAGATGCCTATCTCTCTCAGAAGGCAGGTCTAGAGTTTCCATAGACCGGTGCCTAGGACATCTTAGCATAGCAAGAGATCATATAATCAAAAATTTGAGGTGTCAATCCAAGCTCTCCACATATCTCTTGTAAAACAAGGAAATTAATCCAATAGGACAGGACCTGGAGAGTACAGGAAATATTGCAGAGAACAAGATGCAAAGCTCCAACACAAAATCATTAGAAAGTTAAGAGACAATTTACTGTAAAGAGGGCCGATTCAAATAATATGCCACAGAAATCAAGTATCAGAAGGTGTATGCGGTGAAAGAAAAGTTAAGAAGATACTAGTCAACATTGAGCTGATACCCAGATACACAACAGAACCATATATGGGCTTATCAATCTAAGAATCCATACATGACAATGGCGTTTTAAAAGCACCCTCCCAAAGCAACTAATATAGCAGAAAGATGGTTGAGGTGAATATGGAACAGTATATCATGCATGAGCCATATTTAAAGCGCTTGACTGATTTAAGTATGGGCATCAACTAGGATGAATCCTTACCAAACCAGTGAGCCACTCACATTCCAAAATATGATACAAGAAAGTGGATGAAATGAAATGTTATATTAAACACATAAGAGAAAGTTACATACTGTGAAATACCAAAGACCAGAATCCTCATTACAGATAGAACTCCTCCTCACTGAGACCCTATGGGCTCTGAGCCTTCATACTAAAGCTTAACAAAATGTATACAAAAATTCCTTTCACTGCACAATTCTCTGATAAAAATCTGGAACCCTTACAATGTCTTTTTTCTAGAGTTTTATAGGAGAGACTGAAAACTATAGAAAACGAGGTAGGTGATGCTTATTTAATTGGATTAATTTAAACAAAATGGCGGAAAACCTTCGCGCCCAAACTGCTGGATGACCATGCTGAGCTGTGTGTACTCTGCTGCCGGCAGAAATAAATGCAATGGGTAGAAAATCTCTTCAAGAACACGGTTTAGAGAAAAATTCACATGAACATTCTGTCCTTTCCTGAATAAAATTCGGTGGAAATAAACCTTGAGGGCATTGTTTTCTGTGAAAAGATCTTTCTAGTGATCTGTAGGGTCTTCGATCTAGTACTTTGCCTCCAAAAGGTTATGTAACAGCCCCAAAGTCCTTAAATGCATTTCTTTAATCCCCTGCTCTTCACTGATATTCTCTATCTGCGCCATTAATTCTTCATCTGCTCAACCTGTGCATTTGAATGACCCTGGAGGGTTTAATAGATTTATATCCTTGCTTTCTTTAATGGTGGTCATATCATAGCAGCTCCCGGATCTTTTTCCATAAATTTTGCTCCT
>CM076578.1:280637951-280809586 GCA_034641835.2 Pinus albicaulis | reverse complement strand
AAACTATGATGGTAAATAAATGCAAATGCTGAAACAAAACAGAGTCTAACTATGACTAGCAACCAACAAATACAAAGCTTGATAATGACTCTATTGTAAACTCACAACATGAAATTGAAATGGACTTGAGAAAATGAACAAGCTAAGTGTAAATGAAATTTTATCCTAAATAAACAATCAACTCACAATATTACAAAAATCTAAATTATCCTATGATGCTGAAGTTATTCTATTCTGCAACTTGACTTATCACTACTAAGCCTTATTTAGAAATTTAGAGATTTTCTAGAATAATGTTTGGGAAAAAGGCTATTGGTGAATTTGTAAAAGATTTGCAGAATAATCAAAGCCTTAAACTGATATTACTGACCTCTGTTCATGTGATGATATATTAATAAAAATTTAGAACAAAAGTAAGTTGTGAATAATGAAGGCCGAGAGACTAATTTTGACAACTAGAACTACTTAAAATACAATGGATAACATCAAGCTAGAACACTATCTATCAATATTAAAGGACAATGATTACAACTAAATTAGAATGTCATTAATCTACTTGAAACAAAATGAATTAAAACTAAACTAAAGAAAGTCATTATCAAACTGAAAATGAAATAACAGAACTAAACCACATGCATTCTAACTCCGGAGTATTAAACCATAGTGCAACTAACTGTAATATGTAATGTAAATGAACGTGGAAAACATGAAGTTGATAAAACTATTGAAATTGGAAATTGAAAACGAAATCAAGCTAAGGCTACTTATCTAAATTATGCAAATAAATCCGTGCAAGAGGCAGGGGCCCTCTACCACCTGACGGAATCTAACTCCAAATCAAATCAACGCTTTCAAAACAACACTGTCTACTTCATTAAAAGAGAAATAACTTGAACAGAGCAATCTGCGTTTTCAGAAATGTAGCACAGAAACTCAGCAAAATCTAGAACAAAAATCTCTAGCCTAGCTCTCGGTTTCCCAAGTGTTTATATAACAAATGTTCATAACAGAACTTGCAACAATTCAAGGATTATTGTCTTTCCTTATCGAAATCATACTAGGACTCTTAAAGTGGCTGCGTGAAAAGGAAATGGACATCTGGACTGAGACAGTCCTACTAGAAGTTTGCTTTCTTAAATATGTTCCCACGTATCAAAACCATACACAGAATTCGTTTCTTCCTTCATGGTGAGCAACGAACCATGTAGACATGACGTGGAATATGCCCATATGCAGTTTTTCTTGAGACGACACCTGTAACCCACTCAAACTGTAAAACAGCTGCGGAATGCGGGATCAGCTACGGAATGCGCGGTCAGCTACGGAATGCCTGTATTCTGTAGCTATTTTGCAGAAAATTGTTAAAATAGCAAAAATCATGAAAATACAATATATTAATCAATTTCATGTAACCTTTAAGCAATCCTAATCATTCTTCATTGATTTTAGGCTTATGAAGTGATAAAATAATGATGAAATGAAGTGAAGGTTTGTAAAAGAGAAGGCAATTCTAAGGCTCAACTGGGAGGATGTGCCCTTTAGGGAAGAATACCTCCATACTCTTTGCAGCACATGCTCTAAGGGGAGTATGGAAGAGGATATGGTCATCATGAAGGGATATTTGTTTCTCCATGAGGTGAACCATATGATTGTTTGGATACCATATGATGATGAATTCCAACTCATCACATATGAGATGATTTGGGCCAACTTGATTTACAACGTTGGAGGAGAGATCCTTGGAGATCTGGACTTCATCTTGCCACTTGAGGGCAACACTATTGCAAACTGAGTTCAGATTTCACTCCACACTTATCATAAGTGGAGAAGAGGACAACGTGGGATAGGCTATGAAGCCTACCATGTTCAGATTTCCAGCCCACCTATTCTACATAAGCCCAAGGTGGAGGATGATTTCCAGGAGTTTCCTAGTTGGAAGGTGACTCATTTTGCATGGTTTATTGCTTGGGGATGGAGGGCCCACATGGAGAGAATTTCTCCCAACACATTTCAGACTCCATGCCTTGGGAGGACCTTTAGACATCACTTTGCCACTCTCTTGAGCACCTCCCTTTTTCATGATGATAGCTTGGTAGCTAATTTCCATGCTGAGGAGAAGCAATGTGGGAGATTTATTGATGAGATACCATCCTATTTATTGGAGGATATCATCATACCTGGATGCTACAGGAGAGGAGAAGAGGAATCAGTCTACCCTTGCACTTGCTTGAGGACAAGCAATATTTGGGAGGGGAGGACTGTGATGTTCCAAATTTTTCATTAAGTTAATTAGAACATTAATTTTGCTTTCCTTTTAATAAAAAGAATAAAATGGGTAAGGGGGCCCATGAAGAAGCATAATAAACAATCCTAATATGCAAAGGGGTCGCTCAAGTGGCTTATTTTTCATCTCCTAGTGTGAAAAGGGGAAAATACAAGAATACTAAGTCAAGTTTGACCAAGTCAACAGTGCTACCTAAGGAGGTGTAGCTTGCATGAGAAGACAACACAGTTTTGATAGGAGGAATATCATTGGATGAGAGAAACCATAATGGGTGGGTTCCATGGCAAGGAAGCCTCCTCTTGGCATAAAAGGGGGAAGGAGATCCATTGCTCATTATGTTTGAGATTTCGATTTTGGTCTACTCTCTCTAGTTGTTCAACTGGGATAGCTGTGCTGCTTAGCACAAGGGAGATTTCTGTTTAGGAATTTCCTCTCCTTCATTGGGAAGCTTTGGAGGACCTGTTCTTCATTCACCTCACATCCAGGCTTGAGGACAAGGTAACCATCTTCATCTATATCATTTTCCAGCTAGGCAGAAACGCTGAGTTGCTGGGGGTTGCAGTGAGGATTCATTACCACCCACTTCTAGAGCTAGTTTTGCACAGGAGGAGCTCATTCTTTCTCTGGGAGATCAGTGAGGAAGATCCCAGAGGTTCATTGTAGATTTTGGCATTGGCCATATGTTTCATCTCATTCCCAGTGCAGTCTCTTCCCCATATTGCATTATTTTCAAAGGGCACTTGCAGGAGAGGTTCACACTGTGGATTGGAGGGTGTAATCTTCAATGAAGGGGGAAACCTTTCACTTTGAAGATCATTGGAGGAGGTTTCTTCATATTTTGTAGCATTTATATCCTTCTCCATTTTTCTATTGTTATTGAGTTGTAGTTGCTACACTGCACTCCAGAATTTTTCCAATTTGTACAGTTTGGCCAATCCCGTGGAGGATTGTTGTAGTATTGTTTTTTGGGGTTGAGATCTTGCTCCCCCACTTTATTTTAGCTTGCTAGTGCTATATCATTGTGTCTATATCAGTTTGTAGTCATTTCTCACTATGGACTGCGTAGTCATAGCTTGTTATTGGGTTGTGTTGCTGTGCACTTTCACTTTTGCATGTACATCTGTCTTTGGGTCGATCCGGCCTATCTTGAGAGGTCTTTCCTCAAGTTATTGTATATCTATTTGCAGCTGCACATAATATAATGGCTATGCTCTCTTCTTGCACCATATGTATTGATGTTTCACTGCTGCTACTTGTTGGAGTTCATGTATTGTTGTAGCTCTCCCTTTTGAGCATTGTTTGAGATACCTAGGAGTGGGAGATTTGAATAACCCACCTAGGGTTATTTATTTGAGCTAATATTCTGGAATTTTAATGTATGAAGGGTAAATAAAGGGATCCAAGTCCCCTTTCAGCTTATTTTTGCATTGTCTTCCTTATACAGTGTCCCTTTTGGGCCATATTGCAAAAATTCCCGAAAAAGAAATATTACATTAGCTTAGGGTGGTTTTGCACTTGCTGCACATTTTCACAAAAATCAAAGCATCATACATGCTTGAAACAGGAAAAAGTAAGGGGAGATGCCATTAGCTCCCTTGTGTTGAGAGGTTCAAACCTATTGATCTTTCCACCTTTGTGCTCATGCCTCCTTGGCATTGGAGCCTCTCCACCACTACCACTGTCTTCTCCCTCTGCTGACATTTTTAAAACTCTGTTTTGAAAAACTCTTGGGCTAAATGTGAAATTGAGATGAAATAGGGTAATGGAATGGAAACCTTTGCAATGTATGGGGTGAATGAATGAGTGTTCTGACTAGCTTGGATAAATGAAAACCCCTAAACCAATGTAAGCACCCTTGTTTTGACTGATACTCTTTACAGGAAGATGAAGAAATGGTGGAATAAGTGATTTCAAGTTTTGAACACTTAGGGTGTGATTTAGGGTTTCAATTTATTTTAATTACAAATCATAAAAAATGATTGAATATGGGATTAGGACTTGTACTTACCCCTACCAGTGCTTGGAGAACCCTTGGCAATGACTTGAAGTATTTTTGAGGTGGTTTGAGTGTTTTTAGGGCTTAGAAAGCCTTCCTTCCCAAGTACGCAGTGCCAAGGCTGAGGGCACAACGCCGAGGCTAAGCGTGCAGCGCCGGTGCTAAGGGCGCAACACTTATGGAGAATCTGTTATGGGTGTTGGGAAAGAGTGCAGTGCTCTACCAGGCATGGAACACTCACTTCCAGGCACGCAGTACCTTTGTAATTTGTATGGAGAAAACTTGCCAAGGGTGCAGCGCTCGATCCTAGGTGCGCAGTGCCAGACAAACTTGTCAAAATTTTCTTTGAAAACTCCCAAATTCTTCACTCCTAAGCGCTCTAATGATTTTGCAAGGCAACAATGATTTGTTTGAAGTGTTTAGATGGGTTTTATAAGCTCATGGATTTGATTTTATCTTTACAACCCACTTTCTAATGTTTTAAGCCTTTTTTTCCATTTTCATTGATATTCTTTGACTTTTGCCTTGCAGGTGACTGAAAACACTAACTTGGCTTTTATTTTACTCCTTTGAGACTTGACATGTTTATATTGATGATTTTGTGATGATTACACATACCAGCATCCTCAAATATTCTATGGTTTCCATTGTGAAGTTCAATTCAAAATTTCACCCTTTCTCACTAACCCTTTCACAATGTTTGCATGCAAGTTGATAAATTGATGAATTTGACCCTCTTTTTTCTCCTTGAGGCATAAAAATTTCATTTTGAAACTTTTGGGGAAAACCTCTTTTGTTCCCACCTTGGAGCTCAACTCATCTTTCACTCATTTAGACATGGCAAGCTCATTTTTTACAAGTTTGCGATTTGATCACACAGTGACATCTTCAAAAAATTCCTTTGCTCCCATCACGGAGTTTAACTCATCCTTTTCTAATTTTAGGCATGAAAAACTCATTAAACACCTTTTGGAGGATTTCACATAGCAGCACCATAAAAACCCTCTTTTGCTTGCACCATGGAGTTCAACTCATCCTTTCACCTTCTCTGGCCATTTTCCCAAAACCCTAGATGTTTGTAGTGATTTACAGCAATCATAAATGTTGTCTTCAAAGTTCTCTATAGCCCTTTTAAGTTCATTCATTTCTGTCCAGTTCACCTCACCTTTTTCCCTATCTCATCAAATTTTTCCGCTATAATTTATTCATTTTTGGCCATGTGTGCCTCCTCAAGGTCATTTCTGCAATCGATCACTGTTTGGCACTCCACTTGGATCATTAAGCTCAAAAACCCTAATTATCTACAAGAACAAGTATTCCCTCTCTTCCTTGTTGCAAGTTGTCTTCATTCGGGAGTAGACAATCTACCTCATCAACACCTTCTGCTGACAAATCCTTCAACACTCCCACAGAAGTGCTAAACTCTTTGCATTTACCTCTTGTAGACTTTGAACTGATAAGGTAGTGTTCTTTGGAAACTTTTAGGTCTTCCTTGAATAACCATGTCTGGACATTATATTACATCTGAGCCAGTTTCTAGCAAATGAAAAGTAGTTCCTGAAACACCAATGATGACCTCAAAACATGTGAAACCCTAATTGACCTAGCGGGAGGGTTATTTGACTTGATCTTGACTAAAAATTGGCTTGGAGTCTTTAAGTGAAAAGCAAAGTATTATCAAAGGTGCTATATTGAAGATCCAAAATCCAATGTACTTGATTTATCTAAAGATCCTGTAGAGATAGTTTTGAGACCGTCAATGCTTGAGGAACCTGGGGAACATGGGAAAGAGCTAATATATAGGAAACCCTATAGGGAAAGGAGAGTTATGGACAAGGGAAAATAGGGTAAGGAGGTCATAGGCAAGAAAGAAGGATGGAGATGAGAGGCATAAGCTGATAAGGAGACTTTAGGAGTGACAGGGTGACCATGAAAAGGCAAACTGATAAAATAGTGAAAAAATTTCTATTAGGATAATGAAGACAGTGAGATTTCTGAAACTCACAATATGCAAGGAATGTTGTTTTCAGAAATCTAGAACCAATCTATATTCATCTACAAATAGTGAAAAATATTGATGACTAACAGTGGCTCCACTTGGGGAGGGTAGCTCCTTTTCAAGAGGTGTCCAGAACCTTAGAGTTCAGATCTCTGAGTTTTGAAGATCAGTAGCAGATCCTTCTTCCTTTATTTGCTGATTTTTTTCTTTTGAAGCTATGATCTCAAATCTGAAAAATACATGATTGCTTCAATATCAGTTCTACCTACCCATCATACCTTTGCCTAACATTTTTTCTTCACTTGGGTGCATTTGGATTGGAAAATCCTTGACATCATTTTTTCTTTTGAAAGCATAAAAATTATCTACTTCTACCCTTATCACTTCCAAGAGCTCAGATTAGGCTGATGAACTCTTTATTCTCTACCTACTCTACTTATCTGTCAAGGTTAAGCAGTTTAACAAATCTTCATTCTCTAATTGACTAACATGAAATTGAAAACATGACAAAACCAAGTTTAAGCAATTTGATTTGTCATGGGCTGTGGCATATTGGAGAAGATGCACACATATTTTATTTTTGTACAAGTAAAACTAGAAAATTGAGGGCTCATAATTTGGAGTTTTTCAGCTATCCCTCTCATTTCTCTTTGGTTCAGTTTTGAGCATTGAAACCAAATGTCTTTTCCTAATCTAATCTATTGATAAACCAAGTTTACATGGTTTGGAAAATCTTCTTTCACTAACCTATTAGCAGAAATTTAAAACATGTTCAATCATGATTAGGTTGTATGACTGAACAAGACTTTATTTCTCAAGTAGTGGCATTTATACTTGCACACTTTCAGGCATATTATTTTTTGGCATGGGGCTTTACCTTTCCTTTAAACCTGCCCTCTTTTCCTTCTTTTCTTTGTTTTTGTGTTTCATTTTTATGTTATTTCATTAAGCAAATTTATGTACAATGAATGAAGCTTCAAACTAGGAACTTTTAACAATAGTAATGTTTGAGCATCCTACCATTGATAGGACCTCCAAATAACACTGTTCCATCCAGTTCTTGTAGGAAGAATGCATTGTTACCTCTAACTGAATGGATGATGTATGGACCCTTTCATAAGTTTTCAAATTTTCCATGCTTGCCTTTGTCCTCTCTTCTTGAATCCCACTTCAGCACTTTGTCTCCAATCTAGAAATCATTCGCCTTGGTCCTTCTGTCAAAGATCTTCTTGATGTTCTCTTGCACTGCTTGTGTTATGTTGTAAACTTCTTCCCTTGATTGCTGCAAATGAATGTTTTGGTTCAACCTCCTTGTTGGAACAGGGTCTCCTACAAAAGCTGCAAATCTGGTCCATTTTGTATATTTTTTATTATATTTAGTCTATTGCAGGGGTTTTGGGGTGGGTCAAAGCGCCTAATGCATTGTAAGTGGGTCAAGGGTAGACTAAGAGTTCGCAAACCATGGTTTGCGGACCATTGGATGCATAGGCTAAAGTAGTATAAGTAATTGAACCTTTTTTGAGTTGTAAGGAAGACATTAAATAAGATTGGTGCGAATCGCGAATTAGTAGATCTGTTTTGGGTTCTTGGGGAAAGGACTCTTGCTGGCTGTGTGCACGAAGATCCTCAATTTTGATGTGTGTGGACCCTGTTGCTATGTGCGCAGGTTGGGTTTTGGGTATTGTAAAAGGATCTGAAGGATTAATGAAAGCAGAAGGTTGTTGGACTCTATGATATCTGTTATGTTATGCATGATTCTATATTGAGCTCCACAAGTAACTATGTTAAGTACTTATGCCTCATTGTGTAATGTTCCAAAATTTTCATGAATAAATTGGAACATTAATTTTTGCTCATTTTATGTAGTAGGTGAATAAAAAGGAAGAGGAGGCCTCTTAACATGAATAAAACCCTTCCTAATGTAAAAAGGGAACTTTTGAGCAGCTTATTTTACACCTCTTAGTGTGAAAAGGGCCAAGTGTATGAGGACAAGGTCAGGTTGACCAAGTCAACCAGTGCAGCCTAAGGAGGAGTAGCTTGCCTAAGAAGCCATCACAGTTTTGGAGGGAAGAGATTCAAATGAAGATGGAAACCCTAAGAGGTGGGACCCAAGGTGAAGGAGCTCACAACTTTATAAGGAGGAGAAGGGCAGCATTGTGGGGTTAGCTTGTGTATTTCGATTTCTTGTTTGCTTAGACATTTTCTACAAACTCCTGCTGCTCAGCAGAGTTTGGAGGAATTCCTTCTCCTTCATTGAGTGATCTCTTGAAGGGGTTGTGCTTCATTTATCCCACATCTAGATTGTAGGCCAAAAATTTCTCATATTTATAGTGTTATTTCTATAGTAGAGGACGCTGTGTTGCTGGGCAGTGCAGTGGGACGGTTGTTTCATCTACTCTTGTGCATTTATATTCAGTGGAGGGAGTTTCTCTTGCATTGAGGGAGTTGTATAGGAGATTTCAAAGCTGATTTCAGATCTTAGCATGTGGCCAACTCATGTTCCATCCATTACAACGTAGTTCACTGGGTAAACTGCATTATTTTTGAGAGAGCAGCAGCTGCACGGTTTGATCCCTTGCTTGGAGGATTATTCTTTGGAGAAAGGGCCAACCCTTCTCCCGGAAAGCTATATGCTCCATTCCTCTTCTGTATTTTCATATTCTCAGTCATATTTATGTTTAGTGTTGTAGTGATTGCATTTTTCAGCTACATATAATTGCAAATCTGCACTTGTACACTTTGTATTTCCATGAAACCCCTTGTGGGTGATCTTTATTGTGTATAAAGAGGAAAGTAATCACATTTTCTTAGCCATTGGATGCTTGTTAATTTCAGATCTGATATGTCACTTACTTACTTCAGAAACCCTACTAGGAATAACGCTATTATTGTTTCAGTATTTTCTGCATGAGTTAGACTATGGGGTTTTGAGCTAGATTGAGGCATATTGTTTTGGAAGATCTATTTATATGAGCTAGATTCATTTGTTTTACCACTAATTTTGTAAGTGAGTCATATATTGAGTCATATAAGGGACCTCAGTCCCATTTCTCACTTATACAGCGTTATTTTCTGGAGACAGCTATTTTGTGCTTACATGTTGCTGCCATTTTCACATAGTTCACTGTGGGAGATATGAATAACCTGTTTAAGGTTATTTATTTGAGCTTAAATTCTGTAAGGAGGTAGAAATATATATATATATTCTAAGGCATTCCAGTAGTGGGTGGCCTTATTCTCACATCTGCTTCCTTATACAACGTCCCTAAGGAGCTTGCTGCAGCAATTCCTGAATAGGAATAATTACATATACTTAGACAGAGAATGCAAAAGGCTAGGTAGCCTCTAGTTCTCTCCCTTCTTTGGAAGGAGACATAGCCAATAAATTCCTCAGCAGTCCATCTCTGGCATAGACTTGTGATTTTTCCAAAAACGGGACATTACACATTGACAATTGATCTGAATCTGCTTGTTAGACCTTATGCAAGAATAGCTGTGATAATTGATTTATTGTCCTGTATATGTTATTTATTATGATTATATATGATATTGCGCACGTGGATGCGAAGGGACTGATAGATTTGAGTTCTGCAATATGCGATCTGATATTTGTGAAGTCGAATGTAGCTCTGCCTGACTTACCTACCCTCTCCCAGGGTGCGGAAACCTAGTTCTAGCACCCTCCCATACTGCTTTGGGTTAGAATTTGGCCTGCACAAGCAGGCCACTACTGACAGGGCCAATAGTAAAGGGGTTTGTTGGCAAACATTAACCTCTGAACCTGGGCCAGGCCCCCTCGAGCCAACAAATGGTTCCGTTGCCGGGACCGGGAGCATTTTGAGAGAGGGATCGGTTAATGCCAAGGCCGTACTGGAAACCTGAAAGAAAAGAAATTTATGAATGGTTTGAAAAAAAAGTTCAGGAATTCACAGTAAAAGAAAACCGCAGTAAGAGGTTGACCACCAAAGAGTGGAAAAATAAGTATATTTCACTGAGATATATGAAATCTTCTTTGTAACCATTCCGATCGAGCTCCAGGAGTGGCTCGCAAGGTTGGTCGACTTTGATAAGTGTTGGAAGGATGAGCAGGTCACACAGTGGACCCCATAATTGATCCAACAGTTAAAGAAGTTTGATAACACCATCACTCACACAGAAGACCACTGGGTGGACAGTGTGCTAGGAGGATTCGTGACAGAATTTTCCATTGATCAGTTCGTCTCCTACTCTGAAGCAGAGCGAAGACTCTTCAAAGGGTTTATGGGTAAGTTTCTGAAGAATTTACCATTGTTGATTAAGATATTACTGTGTGAAAAAATATTATGTGTAGCCACACTGAATGAATGACCTTCGATTTGGACTGGAGTACAACGCGAAGTGGAAAATACTATCGGACCAACCATGAAGGAGGTAGATCTGTCTATAGCCTAGTAAGAGAAGTAGATGGGCAGAGTCCTCCATCCACAACACTTTCGAACTAGCGTAGGGGTAAGAATTCACCTACACCTCCACCAATAGAAGACAACATGGCTACGCACATGAAGTTACCTACCTTTAAGGGTGTGGGAGATGAAGACATGGATGAGTTCTGGTTTGTCGCAGAATCAGTATGGGCTACACAGAATGTAGCTAGTGATGTGGTGAAGAGGGCACATTTGTCCCTTGCCTTCGAAGGAAGAGCTTTGGATTGGTACATGGGATGCATCGGACAACATGAAAACTCAACCATTGAAGAGATCAAGAATGCCTTGAAACAACAATTCAAGAAGCCTAAGTCCTATTCTCAAATAGTGGTCGATCAAAATGATTTCAACCAAGGGCCTTCTGAGTCGGTGTGGGAGGCTGATCAACAACTGAAGAAAGTGATCAGAGAAGGAGGATTTCAGTACGACGACAAACATCACATGGAATGGTTCATTGCTATGCTTCTGCCTCACCTGTGTGTACCTATGGTTCACCAAACTTTCGAATCACTGGAAAAAGCCCTGGAGGTCGCTATGAAGTTAGAAGTTGTGCCTAGAGATGCTACCCATCTAGGTGTCCAGCAGATCCAAGGACAACTGGAGGTGATGCACATGGAGATCTAGAATCTACGAAAGAAGCGAGGAGCAGAGGCTAGCCCTAAAAGATGGTGCATACAATGCAGGACGAATGGTCATACCAAGGATAACTGCCCTCTGTTAACAGACTACATGTAGGCCGGGGGACCTAGTCCGTTGTGCCATAGGGAAGTTGCAGGACCAAGTGGGCCGGCACTATGGTGTGATGATTACCATGTTGCAGGGCTGCACAACACAAACCACTATCCTTGCCTTGCTGCTTACGTCCCAGAAGTAAAGCATCAATGGTGCAGGTTCTGCAGGTTGGTAGGACATGATGAACATAACTGTCGGACGTATGATTTGATGATCGATTGAGGGAATATCTATAGGGTACATTTGGATCCATCCTCACCAAGATCCCTCTTGAGCGCAGGGGGCTCCCCAGCAAGGGGCAGGGGAGGCGGAAGAGGTGGAAGCATAGATCAGGGACTGTTATGAAGGTAAACCCTCTCTATGGACAGAGATGATCCCTCTAGACCTAGGGTGGGTCTAGTAACAAAAGGAAATGCTAAAGTGTTGGTTCCTAGTTAATGAATGAAAAAAAGACATGGTAGATTGACCTACCTTGAATCCAATGCTGTCGATGTTGCGAAAGGAGTAGTGGTCTCTGTCTCTTGCCTTAGCAAGTCACGATCTGTTCGCTGTCACACTTAGATACCTGCACATCAGACAAAGAATGAGAACAACATATGGCAGAGTAGTTTCAGTCACAAATATTAGCTAGTCAAAGAGGGTTAAACATATCATATCAAATAAACATCATAACACAATAGTGGAACCAAACAATAGTCATGTATATTAATGAGTAGAAGGAAGAGTACAACTGATGCTTTGACGTCATGATCTCCTCCAGTGGGGTTTAGATGAAATGCATCTCAAATTTTGGTCAGGGAATTCAGACTCAAGCTCTCTTAGAAGTTATCGACTCGAGCTCTCTCAACACAATATTTCTAACTCTATCTCCTCTATTAGCTTAGCTATAGTATAATTCTCTTAATTCAGCTATTCAGCTGTTTAACTATTTTTATATAATGTGTTCAGCTAGCTTCTACCAAAGGAGATAGTTTCTTATATAGAGGGAAAATAGGAGGTTTTGATCCCTACAAAGGTGGGAGGGAGTCCTAACATTTATGAGAGTGCCAAGGGAGGTGGAAACTACTAACTAAAGGAAGGAGTCCATGGTTGTTTCAGTTCAACCACTCGTAATGACTCATCCCCGAGGTGGTTAGAATGGAACCTCCACCTCTATTTAAAAAAAAAAATTCCATAAACAGCTTGGCGCGGGTGTTAAACTGGCACAAAGCACCAAGTGGCATGGGCTCAATGTTAAATTTCCTGGTCGGTGCGAGGATGTAACGGGCTACTCGCGCCAAGGCAAAAATAGGGATTTTCACAGCTCTTCTGAGGGAAACGTCAACAAGAAGAATGTTGCTTTCATGAAAAGGGATGCAAGGATGGTATTTGTGAAGCATGAAAGTGCGTATTGGTCACAGAAATGACCCTCCAATGTGCAAGTTGGGGATTGTAGGGACAATGAAAAAATGCTGTGTAACAGATGCCCCCTAAAGTATGAAGTCTGAGAGAGAGGGAGGGGTGAAATGCTTTATAAGAATGCATTTGAACCAAACACCACTGTCGGAAGAATTGCAATTACAAATACAACTGATATCTGTGATACATGAATCATGTGGCATGGGCGCAACCATCCATAATAGAGTATATAAAAACTGAAATCGGTGGTATGGACACAGCCATCCAGCAGGAAGGATCAATAAATAGACTCAGGTATGGTTACAACCATTCAATCAAGAGAGTCATGCAATAATCCACAAAAAACCACAGCCTGGAGTTTATCAGACAAAATTTAAGGTTTTGCGCTCCATCTCGACCCGAACAAGTATAAATTCAAGCATGCGAATGTATGAGCTAAAGTCGAACATGCAGGAAAATCGTCTGATTACTAGCCAATGATGAAATTTGTTAACAGACGAGAGAGAAACCACCAATGATGACGATGGACCTCAAGGTACAAAAGGTACAATCTATGGAATTGGAAAAGTGTTCAGACGTTGACCATTTGCAAAATCACTCGATCGAAGGCCAATGATGTGAAACTTGCGTCAAATGCAGGAAATCTGCCATTGAGGCATGCAGGCTCCAAGGTATCAGAAGGGAGTCTCTAGATCAGATTCCTGGATAATGAGCTGAAGTCGATAGGAAGTGACTTGGTCAAAGGAGGGCCATAATGTTTCCCACATCATCAACACGAGACAAAGGAACATGATGAAAGTGGATCGGGACCAACAGGAGATCAGAGGAAGGTTGAAAACTGCAAAGGAAAACTTCTCTTGAACATATCAAATAGCACAACACTGGATTTGGCAGTATTTGACATCAAAGGAAATAAATATTCTATCCCAGCCTGAAAATGGTAAAACATATATTGGGTAGATATCGTTTCACAACCATTTAACGAGTTCAAAATGACAAGAATCTCGATAATATTTTCAATTTTAGAGTCAGAAAAGAGCTGAAAGGTGACTCTAGTAGTGACATTTTCGTGTTTTTACCGAGTCCAAAAAAGTATAAAATATAACTCGTTACTTCATCATTGTCGCATGAAAAACCTATTGCTGCACAAGAGACATGTGTAAAACCCATTTTTTGAAAATAATATAAAAAAATAATTGAAAAACATGCCTTAAAACCTAATTAGGGTTGTGAAAAAGTTATAAAATGCCAAAAATGGTTAAAATAATTACTTTTCACTTTTTGCCTCTTGTGGAGCAATAGTTACCCATTTTACTATGCAATCTTGCGGCGACAATAGCGTCCAATCCAGTAGATCAATCGCAAATCCGTCAATTCCAGGTAAGAGTTGAGATCCCTCTTGTAATTTTAAGCTATTTCTTGCTTCCTGCAATTGTCAATTTCAAATTTTGGGGGAGGAAATGTAAAAATTGGGGCTTCACGGTTGGCATGGGTTTCGGGCACAAAGTCGCGCCAACTGCCCAATTTTTAACACTAGGGCGCGCCCGTTAGTGCGACTGTTTTGGAAACAGTCGCGCCAACGACAAAAACCATTTCTAGCAAAAAATATGCATCAAATACCCCAATTGTTTATAGATTTAAGGGTCAAAATTGACTAATACCACTCATGTGTGTGTGTTTGCAGGTAGAAAGAGACAAAATGGTCATTGAATGGAAAGAACCGGAACATAGTCAAGAAGATGAGCTAGCCATGGAAAATGAGGGAGTCATGGAAGCCCTCAGAAACTATGGTTTGAAAAAATTCTTCCTAACACCATGTCTTTGAGCCCAACCAAAATTACTGCATTATCTGATCAGTATATGGGACGAAAATCAAGAGAAGTTCATCCTACGGGATCAAGAACTTGAGATTAATGTCTCTGACGTGTACTTCATCATAGGATTATCGCAGAGAGGTGCAACACCACTCCTAACTAGCACCCAGCCCTGCATGGAAAACATGACCATGGTGATAGAGATGGTATGTCGAGGAGCGTGGAAGGGATCAGGTAGTGGGAAAGTTGATATACAAACTATCCCAGATTTGACATTACGCGTGGTACTGCATACCATCACACGAGCTGCGAGATCACAGGCACCGCACGAAGCAACAAAGACACAGTTGCTTCTTGCTGTAGACTGCATGGCACCGACCATATACAACTGGGCAGAGGCTGTGACCATAAACATGAATTTTCAAGTAACCAAATGCAAGAAGACCAAAATGAAACAATTTGGTTATGGATCTATTCTGGTATCATTCTTCTTGGAATTATTACCCATTTTTCAATGACAGGAGGTCATAGTCCCGACACCACCAGTGAGAGAACCACGAATGGCTCGATGGGCAGCTCTGATGCTAAGGGCAGGGGGCAGCCAACAGATGTCCTAGAGGCTGGAATTATTTGGTTGGCTCCGTCGACAACTGATTGTCATGGAGGACTGGCCCTACTCTGGTACAAAATTCATTGATGATCCAGACCTCCCACTCCCGGAGGGAGAAGATTGGGATGAAGATTTGGGTGAGACTCATTTTTTAAGTTTTATGAGTATTTTGATTTTTTTATTTAATTATGAATGTTCTAACATTAAATCCAAGTGATGCAGATGTTGGCCCAGAGAGACCTACTGTCATGTCACCGATAGCAAGGTGAATCCCTCACAATTTCGACCCTCAAGGTGAGGGCGGCGAGGAAGATGAGATAGTGCGCAACCTGGAGGGGATCACACGAGGAGTCCTGGACTATGCACATTTTGATGATGTTCCTCGCGCCTATCAGATACATACCGTAGGGGTGCCTAGCCGAATTCACCGCTTGTTGAGGTGGCTAGTATGGGCCGTGACATGTTATCACGAGCACCATGCAGATTAGACACCTAGGTTTTATTTTATCTACATATTTTGCGAGACATGATGTCTCAGGATGTAATAGAAACATACATATATTTTTTGATGTTATGATGAACACAGTTGCATACACGCGATATATATATATACATCTTATTCCCTACATGGATCTCTTACATATGATAATGCTTTTAGAAATGATGCAAATGTCTATCTAATACAATGTTAGCCACTGTATCAGTTAATGTGTTCATTCATCTAGGAATATGATGATAGGTAATCAAATCAAAATTTATTTCCAACAAACGAACACGTAAATACAATCTCAAAATGTACGGATTTCTAATTAAATAATGATTATTGATTTCCATAATAAAAAGCTGTGAATATAGATTTACAAGCAACGTGCATATGCCGAGGTTGATTGCCTCGGTTAATAGCTTAATGATAGCACTATATTTAGTGACATTTTTTGTAGTTCGCCCAAGACAATTACCTTGCAGATCTATCAACTCACCAGCAGGATCATAAATTACCCATGCTGCCAAAAACAAATTCTTGGTACTGCGGGAAGCACCATCCACGAAACCGACATATGGGGCAATAGACATCTGCACAATAAGCAGGAAAATGCTCACAATGCACACCAAACTAGAAAACATGTACAAAAATGAAAACAACACCTATTATGCATGAATGACTCATGCATAATATATTTTGAGATACAACACATTTCTGGGTTGTTAAAGAGGACAACCTTCGTAGTCAATTAGCTCATAGGCCCCATTCTGCAACACATGTTTGATGATGTAGGGTCCATGCCACATAGGTTGAAATTTTTCTGCCCCCAGCTTATCACGAGCTTGGTCATACAGGAGCACGAGATCTCCTTCAACGAAAGAACGAGGGGAAACTGATTGATCAAAATGAGCTTTGACCTGCTTTTTCTGTGCTTCGATAACGAGAGCAGCAAAGCGGAGGGTTTCATCCAGTCTTTCTAAATAAAGGAGATGCACTTCTTTTGGCAAAGTATTTGGCAGTAATTTGACAGCCAACTTGAGCGAAGGTGTTTCACATTCAATCGGGAGAGTAGCTTCTAGGCCATAAACCAACTAAAAAGGAGTGAACCCAGTTGCGTTCTTCACTGAGGTTCGGTATGCCCAAAAAGCCAAAAATAACATGAGATGCCAATTTGATTTGTGGATCCCAATCGTACGTTGAAGCATTATGAGAAGAACTTTTTTCACAGCTTCAACCTGGCCATTGGCCTGAGGGTAGTACGGCGTTGAGCTGTTGTGATGCAGACCCAACTTAGAAGTCAACTCCGCCACCATATAATGCCAAAAATGGGAACCATGATCGGTAATGAAGGCTTGAGGGACACCAAACCTAGCAATAATATGATTGAATATGAGCTGAGCAGTTGTCTTACTGTCAGCGGCAAGTCTAGGAAATGCTTCAACCCATTTGGTGAAGTAGTCCACGACTATGATAATATAAGCATGCCCCTCGGCCAAGAGAGGATTTACCTTCATAACAAATGATTCTGGGTTCGATCTCCAATGGAGTCGCCAATTTGTAATGAAGGTAAATCCTCGCTCTGGACATAGATGATCCCTCTCGCCCTAGGGTGGGTCTAGTAACAAAAGGACACGCTAAAGTGTTGTTTCTTAGTTAATGAATGAACAAAAGACATGGTAGATTGACCTACCTTGAATCCAACATTATCGATGTTGCGGAAGGAGTAGTGGTCTCTCGCTCCTGCCTTGGCAAGTCATGATTTGTTCGTTGTCACGCTCAAATACCTGCACATCTGACAAAGAACAAGAACAACATATGGCAGAGTAGTTTTAGTCACAACTATTAGCCAATCAAAGAGGGTTAAACATATCATATCAAATAAACATCATAACACAATAGTGGAACCAAACAGTAGTCATGTATATTAATGAGTAGAAGGAAGAGGACAAACGATGCTTTGACATCGTGATCTCCTCTAGTGGGGTTCAGACGAAACACATCCCAAATATTGGTCAGGGAATTCAGACTCAACCTCTCGTAGAAGTCATCGACTCGAGCTCTCTCAACACAATATTTCTAACTCTATCTCCTCTAGTAGCTGAGCTATAGTATAATTCTCTTAATTCAACTATACTGCCATTCAACTATTTTTCTATAATGTGTTCATCTAGCTTCTACCAAAAGAGATAGTTTCTTATATAGAGAGAAAAGAGGAGGTTGGGATCCCTACAAAGGTGGGAGGGAGTTCTATCCTTTAGGATAGTTCCAAGGGAGGTGGAAACTACTAACTAAAGGAAGGAGTCCGTGGTTGTTTCAGCTCAACCACTCCTAATGAATCATCCTTGAGGTGGTTAGAATGGAACCTCCACCTCTATTTAATTTTTTTTTTTCCATAAACAGCTTGGCGCTGGTGTCAAACTGGCACAGAGTGCCAAGTGGCATGGGCTCAATGTTAAATTTCCTAGTCGGTGCGAGGATGTAATGGGCTACTCGCTCCAAGGAAAAAATAGGGATTTTCATAGCTCTGCCTAGGGAAATGTCAACAAGAAGAATGTTTCTTTCATCAAAAGGGATGCAAGGATGGTATTTGCAAAGCATAACACTGCGTATTGGTCACAGAAACGACCCTCCAATGTGCAAGTTGGGGATTGCAGGGACAATGAAAAAATGCTGTGTAACAGGGACTAGGGCAACTAATCTATTATAACTGTGGGGAGGTAGGGCACTTTTCCAGGGACTGTCCAAACCCTACAAGACAGTCTTACCGGTATTTCAGGTTGTTGTACCATGCGATTGAAGACTGTCTAGTCTTGATAGCGAAGATGCAGGAAAAGCAACCGACACCTACACAGAATGTGCAGATGGTTAAGGCTGAACTACGAGACAAAGATCCAAGCATGAATTTTGTAACACGTAGTGGGATGGCCACTGGGGGGCCTGGGGAGAAAACTACAACTGAGCCTCTCGTCCGACAAACAGTTATCAAACAGGAAGGTTTGGATCTAAAAAAGGAGAAAGAAACATTTTTCGCAGCTCGTAAAGACTTTGATGAGGAAGAGGCATCTAATTCGCATCCGCCTGAAGACATCAAGGTAGATGAGGAGATCAAACCCTTTTTACAGGCATGTATGAAGCTACTGCGCAACCCAAAGGTCATGGAAAATCTTCAGGAATTGTTAAATAGCTGCAAAACACGACCTATCCTCCCTCCGGAAGTTAAGGACGTACACAAACTCTATAGATATAAGAAACACACTGGTAGGGATATGCGCTTGACT
The DNA here is from genome assembly GCA_034641835.2 of Pinus albicaulis. NCBI lineage: Eukaryota > Viridiplantae > Streptophyta > Pinopsida > Pinales > Pinaceae > Pinus > Pinus albicaulis. The sequence goes on along the minus strand of CM076578.1, from coordinate 280,790,528 downwards.
ACGCAAATCAGTTTTTATGAGATGGATCAGGTTATTTTGGACCTAGAGTCAGATGTGAATGTATTACTTAAATAGACTTGGCAATGAATGGGGGAACCAAAGTTGGAATGGTCCACTATCCAGTTGCATATGGCCAATCAATAGAAGATCATACCCTTGGGAAGACTATCGAAGATTGTGGTGGATATCACAGGGGTTAAAGTCCAGGCTGATTTTGAAGTAATTCAGGTTGTCAAAGATGCGGACCCCTACCCTGTGCTCCTAGGCTTCGATTGGGCCATCGATATGGGGGGCATCATTAACTTAAAGAAGAGAAGCATGGTATTCGAGAATAACAGTACAAGGGTAATAATACCATTAAATCTTGCGGAAGGAAAATGATAGACAGAACCAATGCGTGTTGGGGTCCTGTGATTTGGCTGATTTCCAAACCAAATGACAAGGCAACATATAAACCAAGATTTAGAGCTCTAGGATCTAGCCCTCCTAGTCTCAGAGAGGGATCTCTCAATATGTTTGTAGGGATATAACTTGATGCTTTTAAGAGGTTGATTTTAGGCTAGTTATGAGGTGCAATTTTTTTTGTTTTTTGGTTGGACATAGATGATCTAGGCAGCATAGATAGATTATGAGAATCTACTAGCCATTGGGCAATGGAGTCATGTGGAATTCTAAATATTTCCGACTGATGAATTTGGGGAACTAAAGGGCAAATATAACTTAGTCAATGGATCTGTGGGATCATATAGGTGGGATGAGATGAACATCAAGGATTTGGAAGGAAAAGTAGAACTTTAAGGGCTGTTAAGACTCCTTAATCATGCATACTTTTCAACGAAGGTGTTAGCCATCAGTAAATTTTTGTCATAGCAAATGATGGCTAAAACAGATCTTGAGCTCCAAGAAATTATTTTCACAGAAAATTTTTCATTCTTGAAACCTTTTGATGCTTTCTAAACTCAAAAGAGTAATCTTCACTACTGTTTCATTCAAAAATCCACCAAGAAACCCTGTTGATATCAAAAGATATTGTTTTCAAGCCATTTTTCACGATTTTCTGAGCCTATTTCACTGAATTTTCCATTTTATTATCCTTCATTTTCCTTTGAAAAATCCCCTTTTCTCCTTCTCATTTTACCCTTCATTTCCAAAATAAACCTTCTAAAAATAAATTTTAAACCGAGAAAACCCCTTTTTTTGGTTTGAAATTACCTTATTTTACTTATCGAAACCTCAAAACAGTAAAAAAGAAAAACCCCCAAAAATCCTCATTTAGGCCTTTTTCCGCTCATAAACCAACATTGAGGTTTTAAGCCCTTGAGGGCTTAATTTTTTTCGCCTTCTTTGTCATATGACCCACACCCGTGACCTGGCGCTAAAGATCGTTAGCCCTAAGCCCTTTTCCTCTGCCCCTAGTCCTTTTTTTCTCCACAGGACCTCGCTCCTACCTTATCCCTAGCCCCATTCTCTTGCCTTTTATTTACCCCCGCGCCCTGAAAAAATACATTCTCATTTGTATTTTTTCTACCATATTTGTGAAACCCTGACTTAATCCCCATCGTAGATCTATAAAGATCAACGGTTGTAAATGATATATCGCGGCCCCCTTTTTTCATTAATCCCATCCTCTTTACCCCCCGATGACAGATCTCCACCGTCGATCTGGGAGATCCGACGGTTATCAAGCCTCCTCCCTTTATCTCTATTTTTCTTATTTTTTCCCCGCCTTACCATTTCATGAAACGATCCCCACCATATATCTATAAATATCGACAGCCACCATCATTTCCCCCTCACCCTCCATGCTCTCGACCGTCCCTTCTCATGCATCCCTCCATCCATTCCCATCGTTGATTCATCTCATCCGACGGCTTGCATTTACCCAAGCCTTTCCCATCGCCAATCGACCATATTGCTACCAAACAAAAGAGGTGACATTATACTCCGGTCCCACCCCCCACTACGAAGCCATCTCCCAATCCCCTTTTGCCACCTGGCTCCCACTTCAATCCTTTCCCATGCACCTTTCCATCTATTGTGCTCCCCCGTAGCCATTGGATCTTCCCCCCCAAATCCAATGGCCTACGTTCAATTTCGCGTAAATTTTGTCGCCGGGGTTTAACCACCAAAATTCACGCGAAACCGCTAGTTTCCTGGAAGCCACACGTCACCTTCTGATTGTATCACGTTCGATACACACAAAACTATTTACCGCCTAGATACTATGCGAAAACCGCCAATGGTTTTCGCGAAACCACAAAGCCATATTTCACGCCGAATGCAGTTTTAAACCCTGTTTTCGCTGGATTTGTCCATAAAACCTCCCCCTACATGAATTTCCTCTGCCTCACTGCTCCTTCTGCCTGCGCCAGTCTCTGTAAGCAGTTTAAACCCAAATTTGCAGGATTTCTTGATAGTTTGTGGTTATGTGTAGGTCTCATGGCGGTTCTATGGCTCAAAGACATCCCACAGTCTAGTAAAGGGACAAGGCCAAGGGTGACGATCCTTGTGGCCCAAAACAAAAGCAAAAGGGGCCAAAGGGATGAATTCCCCGTTACAAACAATGGATCATGGCCATTTGGCATTTCGATCAAACCCTCTAATACAACAACCTGTACACCAGCAAACACAGTGGTGAAAAATCAAAGAGTATCAGAGAAAATTAAAGTTAAAGGGTTAATACATAAAGATTAAAGATCAAAGAGCTTAACCCGACAGTTAAGGCTGAAAACAAAAGGAAAAAGATAATTAAAGGTGAATACAGTCAGTAAAAGGACAATTGAAGACTAAAGAAGAATAAATAAGGCATGATCAGCCTTAAAGCACAAAATCAGAGTTAAATCAGTGTTTTAAAGTATTAAGTAGACAGATCAACAAAGAGAGCTTCCAAATGCCACATCATTGAGGCAATTAATCCTCAAAATTCCACCTACAAGTTCATTTTCCTCAAAAGAATACAAATTGAATGCACAGTCAGAGATATTTGTCAAAGACAACTCAGAATTAATTGCCAGCCTACCAAAAGACTCCAAAGTCAAAAAAAGTAACTGAAGTAGATAAAAGTTAATGTAAAATTAATTAAAACAGAGTTAAACATCTGAAAACTTCTCCATTTGGCCTCCCAAAGGAAGAGAAGCAATTACTCTGTATTAATTGAACAAACAACCCTTCTTTCCACTCCACCTCCTCAAATTTACCTATATATATCATACGAGGAGTTCATTATTATTGTTGGTTGAATACTCATTGAATGTAAATAGCTATTGAGGCTGTTGAAGCTCTGTTTTTTAATTGAAGAAAGATAGGCTAAGAAGAGAAGTTTGAGGTTGTAAAAGACCCATTGGATTAGAATATTGTAACTGGTTTGAACATAAAATACACAAGTTGATTTATGGGATCCTGGTTTATGTCAATGGTGATGTTTTTCTTACTGTAATTGTTATTTTTCTCATGTTTTCCATACTATCCATTTTCTCTGATAAAAAATAGAAAATATAGAGTAGGATTTACTGTAAAGGTACCCTAAATCTCATTGATAAGCTTTATCTTTATGTTTTCTGCTAATTGTGTGTTTGGGAATTATTTCAATAGAGTGTAACCAGTCAAGGAATGTTGGTGAGCCCATGTATTGCTGAGTAAAACTTGAGATATTGTTTTTGAATGATATTTTCAGAGTTTTCTCATTAAAATTGAACTATAGAAGTTTATGGTTAGCCCTATCCTCTAGTTTATCTCCAACAGTTCCTTTGAAAAGATCCCTTGAGAGTATGTCAAAAGAAGGCTAGGTTAAAATTCCTTACCTGATCTTAGGCTACTTTTTATGTTCATCTTGAATGTTATTCCTTTGAATATGCTGAAAGCAGACTAGGTTAAAATTCCTTACTTGATCTTAGGCTATTCTTTGTTTTATCTTTAATGTTTTCCATTATGTTGAAAACAAGCTAGATTCAAAGTTCTTACTTGATCTTAAGCTATTCTTTGTTTTCCTTTGAATATGTTGAAAGCAGGCTAGGTTAAAAGTCCTTACTTGATCTTAGGCTATTATTTGTTTTATCTTTAATGTTTTCCATTGAGAGTATGTCAAAATCAGGATAGGTTAAAATTCCTTACTTGATCTTAGGTTATTCTTTGTTTTCTTTTGAGTATGCTGAAAGTAGGCTAGGTTAAAAGTCTTTAATTGATCTTAAGCTGCCCTTTGTTTTCTTATATTTTTTCTTCTTTCATCACTTTCTTAATATTCCATACCATAAATCAACTTAAAGAGATCTATTGACATAGATGACTTTCCCCAAAGAACACTCTTGAAACCTGTTGTCCAATTAAACCCTTTTGTGACTCCATAGCCCAATGGAGTGATACTATTTCTTACATATCCTATCAGCTGAACCATTCTTTCAACCTACTCATACCTTTACCCTTCAAAATACTTCCTTCATTTTAATGATATTCTACCCAACCAAAACCAAAACAAACCCTTGTACTTAATAACTAGCCTAATATCTTATCACAAGCCTCAATGAAATATCTTTGAAAACACTTATAGAGAGATCCCTCTTTGAATCTAGGAGGGCTAGATCCTAGGATTCCAAAGTGGTTTTGATGTTGGCTCTGCAGCGTTTGTTCTTGCCAATCTTGCAAATTACGGAGGCCCAACAAAAGGGACTTGTAACACTATCTAAAAATAAAGAAATATTCAATAGCCAGGGCTAACCATGAATCCTACCAACATACTTTATGCAGATAACATTAAACAAGACAGACTTTTAAGTAAGACAAAGAAGGAGAGGAACACTCTGTTTCTTCTAATTGTTTCACTTAAAGGAGTTAGAAAACATATAAGAAACACAACTAATTGCATCCATAAAATGGGGAACACCCAAGCATCTAAGACTACAATTATAAAGACCCTCAAATATGACTATCTCAGCAAGAAACAGAGGGTAATATCGGGACAAATCCTCTCTGCCAGGCTGCAGACAATAACGTTTGAAGGATGATTTCAGAAATAGCTTTCGAGAGGCAGCAAGCAGACAGGGCAAACCATAATTTAACATTGACACCAAATATCTGAACTATTCTGAAATAAAAAAGCTTAAGGGTTTAAAAGTAGTCAAACTACTAGATAAAACCTTCAGCAGATGAACACATAAAGGCAGTGAAGAGTAAACAGGCCTAAGGTGCTTCTAGGAGACATTTCTTAGCCTAAGCTTTTTACTCTATTGCAAGCAAAGAATAATGGAACAAAGTGAAAAACAGGAAATAACATTAACGAGTAGAGAGTAATTCACCAAAACCAGGCTCAGGAATCCAATGGTCTAGCCTCCTTCATCAACAGAAAAGCAAAGACATCCACACTTCTTCAAAACACCAATTCTTCTTTCAAAACAGTAGTCTATGTATTACTTTAGAATTCATCAAGTGCCAACCCTTTACAATGAGAGTCCGAATAGGATTTATAGCTAAATGGGGAGGAGAGGTGACAAATATGGCCTTAATGGTTAATTAAAATAGAGGAGAAAAACATTCGAATGCCCATTCTGGGTCATAAATATTACATTAACTTCTTGCCCATTCTAGTAATTCTCGTAGACTTTGAGGCCTAATTGATAGACTGGTAATAGCTCCAAAGAGTGACTTTGTAGAGAAGTATTCTGGCCACTGCAGTCCTGTCTTTTCTTCTGGTACAAGTAAAATGGACAGTATGGGTTTTGAGACCACCCATACCTTTATAATAACTGCCTTAACAACTTTAAAGAGGTTCTGTCAGCATAATAATTGTCAAGGTGTCTTTAGTCTTGGGAGGAGTAAATAGCTTCAATGATGTGTCATTTGAAGCTTTCCTTTGCTGATTTTTCTGTCTTTGTCATCTAACCTCGATCTGGCTGTAACTGTGTTTTTATCTTTGACCTACAAGTTAGGCTTTTAATTTCCTGAGTTATGGCTTAACCGCTGCGCTTTAATCCTTATCAATCTTCACTTTAAATCAGTGGCGTACAGGTGTTTCTTCTATGTGCTGGAGGGTTTGATTTGTAATCAATGTCCATTAAAAATTGATTAAACTTTGAAATTCTACCCCTTGGCCCTTTGCCACTATTTCTTTGGCTGTGGGAGAACTTTAACACCATTAGCCACCATAAAAACCTGCAAAATGAACAAACTGGTTATAAAATCCTGCAGGTGTGGATCAATTGCTTCAGAAGGCTCTAGTGGAGGTGGAGGAGTGATTGCAGAGAAAGTGTATGCAGCAGATATGAGCTTCAATTGTGGAAACCTGAAACCAGGGCTTGAGTGAGGTTTCGGGCGCGAAGAATAGGATGGCGGTATTGGAAAACCAACAGTAGTTTTCGCGTAGGGCCTGGGCAGTAAGTGATAATGAGTGGGGGGAATGTGATACGTGTTAATGGATGACACGTATGCTCCTGAAAACCACCTATTTAGCGTTCAAAATGGGTTTTGGATAGCCACGGAGAAATGGGTGTGAAAAAGCCCGCGGACCATTGGATTTGAGGGGGAAAGGCTAGATGAACGGTGGAGATCACGAGAAAACACGATGAGAGGCCCAGCGCGGTCAGGTGGGACCAGAGAAAATACATGGAAAATTGAAGAAAATACACGTAAAAGTGGCCACGGGTGGATTGGACATCGGAAGAAAAAGGGGAAGGGAAGCGACTTTTAGAAAGAGTGATGTGCCAATGCCCATGGGAGATGCAAGAGAAATGTGGGCCATTGGATCACAAGGATCAATGGTGGAGATCAACTCAGAGAATCAGAGATGAAAGATGGTGGATGGGGGTTAATAAAAATGTGATTGAGCCCTGACCGTCCGGTCAGGAGGATCAACGATCTAGATTAAATCAGGGAAATGCAATATAAACTTATGGACAGGGAGGAAGCGCAATTGCAATGACTCGAGGACCTTCAGATCAGAGGTGAGATCAATGGTGGGGATTAGATTGGGGCATCGCATATCGGTGGCATAGAGGGTCGGGGGACAAAGGAACTGGGATTGCCGATAGCGATGGAGGGGAGCGCTGACCATCCGAATGGGATAGAGATCGACGGTGGAGATCAAATAGGGGGATCACATCGGCGGGGAAAAAGAAGGTGTAAGGAAACAGGGTGAAGCCTGATGCAATGCACGATAGCCATTAGATCTTGGAGGGAATGGACGGCTGGGATGGAGTCAGGGGATCGGCCTTCGGAGGAAAACAGGGAAAGGGACACGAGATTGGGGGAAAGCCGATTTGTGATGGGGTGATCCGCCGCTGGCCATTGGATCTGTGAGATCAACGGTGGAGATCAAATCGTAGGTGAAACCATCGCACGGGAGGAAAAATGAATATACAATGGAAAAAGGGGGCAGATCAACCACTAATAGCGAAAAAGGGGCTAAAGACTCATAGTTGACGGTCGCGGGTTGACGGTTATATGGAGAAAGGGGCTGAGAACTAAGCTCGTGGGGGCTTAAATTTGTTTATATGAAAATGATTGGATTTAAAGGCCGAAATTGGTTTTTGAGGGTTTTTTAAAGGTTTTGATGGAGTAGAGGAAGGGTTTTAGTACCAAACAAAGGGGATTCACATGGTTTTAAAGGGAATTTTGGAGGAAGTGAAGGATAAATGAGGGGAAAAATGAGTGATATGAAGGGAATTATGAGGATAAAATAGAGGAATGAAATGATGGAGATGAGTATTTAAAAAAAAACAGTTTTCTCTTTGGAAACAGCAGGATTTTGAAGTGAAAACATCAGTGAAGGTAGGTTTCTTTGGACAAAGAGAACAACCAGGCTTCGAGAACTAACATGTTAACTTGAAAATGTTTCTTGAAGGCTACAAACTGATTCTAGCCATCACTAGGTATAACAGAAATTATAGATGGCTAACAATGGTTCCACTTGGGGAGGACAACTTTCCCTTTAGGTGTCAAGAACCTCAGTTGATCAATCTCTAGCTTTTAGCAGACCAGTGCCTTATCCATTGGGCAAAATTTTTTTGTTTTCTTGCTGATTTTGTTTTTGTATTTGAAAATTCTTCAATGACCTGCAACATGAAAACACTTTAAGACAACACCTCTACCTACCAACACTATTTGTCCTAGCATTTTTTCTTCTCTTGAGTGCACTTGGACTGGCATCTCTTTTACATATTATTTTTGAAAACAGAAAGATAAAACTATCTAATGCTACGCTTATTTCTTCCAAGAGTCCAGATTAAACAGTTGAAATCATAAACTTCTCTACCTAATCTACTATCTATCAATATTAAGCTGTTTTACAGATCTACTTTCTCTACATTCTAAAACAGAAATTTAAACACAGACAAACCAGGATTAGACTGTCTGATTTGCTGTAATGTCTAAGACATGAGAAACAAGCTGCACATAGATCTTATTTTCATAAAAATGAAACAAAACTTGGAAGACTTGAGATCTGAGAATAGTAAGCATCCTTCCCTTCTTTTTCAGCTTTGATTTTGATCCTTTCGAGTTGTCCTTTTCTTCTTTTCCTGGCTTAGGTTTTTAGCATATTAGAACCAACCTTTCCTTCTTTCTTGGGCTCAAGTTTTTATCATGTTAGAGCCATATTTTCCTTTCTTCTTCTTCTTTTGATTCTTCGGTTTAGATTTTGAGCATGTTTGAACCATTTTTCTTCTATCCTAACCTATTCTACTAATAAGCCAAGATTAAACAATTTTCCAAATCTCCTTCACTAACCTATCAGCAATAAATTGAAATCTATCTAGTCATGATTAGGCTATATGACTAAATAGCAGTGCTCTTTCAAGTAGTGGCATTTAGTCTTGCCCACTTTCAGACTTTCTTTCTTTTTGGGTATGGGGCTGTACCTTTCTTATTTTTCTAATCTGCCCTCTTTTTCTCTCTCTTTTTTTTTTTTTTCAAACTCAAAGCAAAAAAAAAAATAAAAAAAAAAAAAAAATGTAAAAATGTTCACAGGCTAAGCTTTATTGACATTCCTGCCTACCCTAATCTATCTTGGAAATCTCTGTTGTTTTATATGATACAATAGTGCCAGTGCAGCCAGTTGAACAGTAACAAAAAAGGGTAGAAAATTTCACTTCTTGTTAGAGATAAACATGGTATTCTTTGACTGTGGGTCTTCAAAACCAAGGACACCACTAGTGGTAACCACTCCTGATGTATCTGACTCTTGCAAAGGATCAATTCTTGGGAGCTTGAGCCAACCAGGTCCTCCATATACTCTGTCATAGGATCAATAAAAACATGATGTGAACTTTCTTATTTTAGGCCTTCCATGACTGGTACGCTATTTGCATCCTTGACAGCCTGGTTCACTGCATCTTCAGTGTGGCTCTTGAAATCATAGTATTCTTCTACCTGCATATCAAAAGGCAGTGAAATTTCTTCTTGCTTTGGGTGAGGGAGACTTTCCAAAGATTCTCTAGGGTCCCTAAATTGGTATGACTAATCTTGTGAATTCAACATTTCAATTTCGGTTTCATACCTTTCAACCACCAAGTCTAGGAAAATTTTCTTAAGCTCAGGTTTAGCATTGAATTTTGAGCTGAGAAGGACAACCTTTGGAAGGTCCCCACATTCAAGTTTTGCCAGAAAAATTGATATTTCATAATGAAGCTCTACTATGAAACTTGACTGCATTTTTGCAAATGTTCAGAGTCTTCTATTAGTGGAGTGATTTGGTATTTTAGGAGTTGTGGAGTCGCCAAGTGGATGATTTAAAATGTTTTAAGATGAGTTTATGTTCACAATCAATAATTAACTACCAATCTAAGGTTGTTGTGGGTATTCCGAGCTCTTAGGATATGATATAATTCACTCAGCTCCCTAGTATGATCGCCATTATGTTGGGGTCCTGTGATTTGGCTGATTGGCAAGCCAAATGACAAGGCAACATATAAACCAAGCTTTAGAGCTCTAGGATCTAGCCCTCCTAGTCTCAGAGAGGGATCTCTCAATATTTTTGTAGGGATATAACTTGATGCTTTTAAGAGGTTGATTTTAGGCTAGTTATGAGGTGCAAATTTGTTTGTTTGTTGGTTGGACATAGATGATCTAGGCAACATAGATAGAGTGTGAAAATCTACAAGCCATTGGGCAATGGAGTCATGTGGAAGTCTAAACAGTTCCGATTGATGAATTTGGGGAACCAAAGGGAAAATATAACTTAGTTAATGGATCTGTGGGATCATATAGGTGGGATGAGATGAACATCAAGGATTTGGAAGGAAAAGTAGAGCTTTAAGGGCTGTTAAGACTCCTTAATCATGCATAATTTTCAACGAAGGGACTTGCAACACTATCTAAACATAAATAAATATTCAATAGCCAGGGATAACCATGAATCCTACCAACATACTTTATGCAGATAACATTAAACAAGACAGAATTTTAAGTAAGACAAAGAAGGAGAGGAACACTCTGTTTCTTCTAATTGTTTCACTTAAAGGAGTTAGAAAACATATATGAAACACAAATAATTGCATCCATAAAACAGGGAAAACCCAAGTATCTAAGACTGCAATTATAAAGACCTTCAAATATGACTATCTCAGCAAGAAACATAGGGTAATATCGGGACAAATCCTCTCTGCCAGGCTGCAGACAATAACATTTGAAGGATGATTTCAGAAATAGCTTTCGAGAGGTAGCAAGCAGACAGGGCAAACCATAATTCAACCTTGACACCAACTATTTGAACTATTCTGAAATAAAAAAGCTTAAGGGTTTAAAAGCAGTCAAACTACTAAATAAAACCTTCAGCAGATGAACACATAAAGGCAGTGAAGAGTAAACAGGCCTAAGGTGCTTCTAGGAGACATTTCTTAGCCTAAGATTTTTACTCTACTGCAAGAAAATAATAATGGAAAAAAGTGAAAAACATGAAATAACATTAACGAGTATAGAGTACTTCACCAAAACCAGGCTCAAGGATCCAATGGTCTAGCCTCCTTCATCAACAGAAAAGCAAAGACATCCACACTTCTTCAAAACACCAATTATTCTTTCAAAATAGTAGTCTATGTATTACTTCATAATTCATCAAGTGCCAACCCTTTACAATGAGAGTCCGAATAGGATTTATAGGTGAATGGGGAGGAGAGGTGACTGAGATGGTCTTAATGGTTAATTAAAATAGAGGAGAAAAACATTCGAATGCCCATTCTGGGTCATAAATATTACATTAACTTCTTACCCATTTTAGTAATTCTCATAGAATTTCAGGCCTAATTGACAGGCTAGTAATAACTCAAAAGAGTGCCTTTGTAGAGAAGTATTCTGGCTACTGTATTCTTGTCTTTTCTTCTGGTACAAGTAAAACAGACAGTATGGGTTTTGAGACCACCCATACCTTTACAGTAACTGCCTTAACAACTTTAAAGAGGTTCTGTCAGCATAATAACTGTCAAGGTGTCTTTAGTCCTGGGAGGAGTAAATAGCTTCAATGATGTGTCATTCAAAGCTTTCCTTTGCTTATTTGTCCATTTTTTTCATCTAACCCCGATCTGGCTATAACTGTGTTTTTATCTTTGAACTGCAAGTTAGGCTTTTAATTTCCTGAGTTATGCCTTAACCGTTGCACTTTAATCCTTATCGATATTCACTTTAAATATGTGGCGTACATGTGTTTCTTCTATTCACTGGAGGGTTTGATTTGTAATAAATGTCCATAAACATTTGATTAAACTTTGAAATTCGACCCCTCGGCCATTTGCCACTATTTCCTTGGCTGTGGGAGAACTTTAACACCATTAGCCACCATAAAAACCTGCAAAATGAACAAACTGGTTATAAAATCCTGTGGCTGTGCATCAACTGCTTCAAAAGGCTCTAGCGGAGGCGGAGGAGCGATTACAGAGAAAGTGTATGCAGTGGAGATGAGCTTCAATGGCGGAAACCTAAAACCAGGGCTTGAGTGAGGTTTCGGGAGCGAAGAACAGGATGGCGGTATTGGAAAACCGACAACAGTTTTCGTGTAGGGCCTGGGCGGTAAGTGGTAATGAGCGGGGAGAACACGATACGTGTTAATGGCTAACATGTATGCTCCTAAAAACCACCTATTTCACGTTTAAAATGGGTTTTGGACACCCACAAAGAAATGGGTGCGTAAAAGCCTGTGGACCATTGGATCTAAGGGGGAAAGGCCAGATCAACAGTGGAGATCGTGAGAAAACACGATGAGAGGCCTAGCACGGTCAGATGGGACCAGAGGGAATATATGGAAAATTGAAGAAAATACACATAAAAGTGGCCACGGGTGGAAAAGGAGGTGAAATAGTGTGGGCCATCGGATCTGCAAGATGGACGGTGGGGATTAACTTCGGCGGATCGGCCATCGGAAGAAAAAGGGGAAGGGAAGCGGGTTTTAGAAAGAGCGAAGCACCGTGTTAGGCCTCTGTAATTTTAGTAGATTGGTAAGACTAAAGCTACAGAGACAACATTATGAACCACTTTGGAATTCTAGGATCTAGCCCTCCTGAATCTAGAGAGGGATCTCTCTTATAAGTGCAAAGATTGATTTATCTTTAAGGCCTTATGTATGATATTAGGCTAGTTATTAAGAACAAGGGTTTTTTGTTTGTTTGGATGGTTGAGCATGATTTTTAATTGAGTGGAAAGTCCTAAAAATGAAAGAGTTTCAAAGGGGTGAAGGTCTGAACAATCAGAAGAAGATTTAGCTGATAGGATAGATATGAAACAATAGTTAATCTATTGGGCTATGGAGTCATAAAAGGGTTTAATTGTGCAACAATTTCAAGAGTGATCCATGGGGAAAGTCATCTATATCAAAATATACTTTAGATTAAATGATGAATGGAACATTAAAAGTGTTGAGAAGGTGGAAAAAGTCAATAATTTCAACAAGGATTTATCAACTTTCCAAACAAGAAAATCCATTTAAGCAACTGTTTGAAACCAACCAAAGACATGGCTAACCTTAAACTTCTTTGGACAAGCTTGTATTAAAGCTAACTTATTAGACAAACAATCCAGCAATCCACATGACTACTTTCAGAAGGGATGAAAACAGATAAGAAAACAAAGTGCAGCTTGAGATCAAGCAAGATACATTAAAATCTAAGCCTGCTTCAGCATACTCTTAGGGAAACCTTCAAAACAACCTTTGGAGAAAGAAACTAGAAGACAGGGCGAACCATAAAATTTTCTAGTCTAGCTCTACTCAGCATATAATGAAAATATCATTCAAGAACTTGCTTTCAAGTTTTTCACATCAAGACAGGGACAAACCAACATTCCTTGATAATGTTTACACTTAACTTAAGTCATTATTAAAAACAAAATTGGAGGAAAACATAAAGATAAAGATTATCAGTGAGAGTAGGGTACTTTTGACAGTAAATGCTAGCTCTATATTTGCTGTTCTTTATTAGAGAAAAGTGAACAAAATGGCACACATGAAAGGAAAACAATAACACAGTAAGAAGTACTTCACCAATGATATAGACCGGGATCCCAAAAATCAGCTTGTATATTGATATCAATCCAGTTACATACTTCAAGTCCAATGTTTCAGTACAACAATCATCTTCTCTTCTTAGCCCAACTTCTTTGATCACAAAACAGAGCTTCAAGAGCCTCTGAAAACTATTTACATGTAGAAAGTTTCAAGCACAAGTATTACATCAAAGTTCAACAACCAACCTTTATCTCATCTTCTACAAAAGTATTTATAGAAGCAATGAGGAGGTGGAATGAAAGAAAATATCTCTAAGTTCAATTAATACAAGTTAATGCTTCTTGGCCTTTGAGGGGCTCAATGGAGAAATTCTCTGATATTACTCTGTATTAATTGATTTTCATTAAGTATTTTTAGTCGCTAGGTAGTTTTGGTTGACTTAAAAACTCTTTAAGCAGGTTTGCAATAACTCTGGCTGCTTTAAGTAAAATATCACTGATAAAGGAAATAACTATGCCTTCGTTTGATTTATTGATATTGTAGGTGGTGCTTTGGTAGCTGGAGAGGATTCAATTAGCCTCTGATATGGCAGTGGAGGCTTTTTGGACTGATAGATTTCCTTTTTAACCTTAAAACACCGTTAATTTGTCTTGATCCTGTGTTTTAGGCCTAATTAGGCCTAATTTATGTCTTCTGGTCTTCATATTGTCTTTAACTGTGCGGATTAGGCCTTTGATAGTTGAATTCATGCCTCAATCCCTCAAAACTGTGTAAAAACGTTTAATTATTCATCTCTATTTCGATCCCACCTTTTGACACCGATACTCTCTGTATAATTAAGGTTCACTGTGTTTTTGTTGTTCTTGCAGACGCGCAAAGGGATTTATAATGTTATTAGTGCTCATGAGGCACGGATAAATAGTGATGTGGACTTTGCAGATTGATTCTCTTCATTGATAGTGGCCTGGGGGATCGTCATCCCTGGCCCTCGATTTCCTTTTAAAACTATGGAGAAACCTTTAAAGCCTGAAAAAAACGAAAAAAGTTAAGAAAATATGTGAAGGATAGGTCAAAGGCTCTTTGGGCATGGGAACATATCATAGCCTTTGGATGAAATCAACCAACGGTCAGGATCATTTGCTAGGGTTGATGGGGAGGTAGTTGGATGAAATGAGGATCATATTAAGTCCAGGCCGTAGATCTATGGTGATCAACGACTGAGATCAATCGGGGATTTTATAATGCAGAGGGGGAAAAGTTAAAACGAAACAGAAGAAAATGTAATAAAAAGGGGAAAAACCGTTGGCAGAAGCGAAAAGGGGTTAAATGAAGTTTGGGGACGCAGAGTGATCTGGACTGTTGGATTCAACTGATGGACGGTCGGTATCTTCGGAGGGACGTTTGGGAGCAAATGGAAAGGGTGATGAGTTGGTGGTGAGATTAAATATGAGTCGTTGGATCCTGATAATCAATGGCCAGGATAAAAAACTGAAAAATCTAATGATGCAGGGAAGGGTGGTTTGGCGAAAAAACCATAATGGTTTTCGCGCAGATCTAAGGCGATTTTAGAATTTTTCAAAATAAACGCGATATGTGTCTGCGCTCAACACGTGTCTTTTTAATACTGCCCATATCGCGTAAATTTTTGGCATTAAATTTCAAGCCCAAAATTACGCGATATGGAGTTTCAGCCGTCAGATGAAAGGCAAAGAGATCTGACAGTGGGAACGAGAGCGCAATGGGGTAAGATGCGTGGGTGGAAAGGTGTGCAGGGTCAAAGGCGGTTTAGATCCAGTGCAATAAGGACCATTGATCTGCAAAGATCAACATTGGATCTTTACTAAAAATTTTAAACTGTCAGGCTTTGTGAAATAACAAAGAAAAGTCAGGTTTGATCTGGACCGTAGGATCTATGAAATGGACAATCGAGATTTAATCAGGGTGATCACAAATCGGAGAGGAAAGGGGAAGACACAAAGGGAATTTTGTGATGCAATGTAACCCTGTTCGTCGGATCTGGGAGTAGATCGACGGTAAATATTCAATCGGAGGGGTAAAGGAGGAAAGTTGTGGGCGGAGTGCGAAGAAATATTAGCCGTCCATTCTTGTGGATTTGACGGCTAAGATTAAATCGGGGGGATCGTCATCAGAGAAGGAAAAAGGGAAAAGTGTTAGGGGGAACTGTGATTTTCCGATTGCGATTGAGCGAGAGCCGTTGATCTAAAAACTAGATCGACGGTGGAGATTTAATCATGAAGGAAAAAGACAGAATGGTGGGTTTGGAATGGGGAACAATATGGACCGTTGGATCTAGGCGCAGTAGAGAAGATCAATAGCGGAGAAACGATCACAGGATTGCATCGACGGGAGGCAATAAATCATAAAAATACGTCAAATGAATATTTGCAATGCGATTTTATTTGTGCGATGCAATAAGCCAATGATTGTTGATCGGTTTAGATCAACGGTTGATATTCATTTAAATTTTGAATTGTCAAGTTTTATTGAAATACAAAGGAAAGTCGGGTTTTACGAAATACAAAGGAGGAAAAGGTTTTGACGGGCTCGGAGAGGAGTTTAGGCCCTTTAAGTGCCCGGTTTTGGGGCTTAAGGTCCTATGAGGAAGGGGCCTACCAGAGTTAAGCCCTCGGGGGTTGAAGAAAATATTATATGAAAACATACTGTTTTAGGCTTAAAAAAGAGTGTTTTTAGGCCAAAATAGTGCTTCCGGTAGGTAAAAGAAGGCATTTGTAAACCAAATAACAGAGAGACATAAGGTTTAAAAGGGATTTTGGAGAGTTTTTGAAGGTTGACAGAAGCTTATGGAGGAATTTTTATGAAGAAATAAAGGGATGAAAATGGGGTTATTTATGGGTGAAAAGAGGGGTAAAAATGAAGGAAAAATGGTTTTTTTTCAGCAGTCTTCTTTAGGCAAACAACAAATATTTCAGGTTTATGAGGGAAACAGTAGTGAAGATTAACTACAAGATTAGTTATCTTCATAAGACTTTAAGAACTCACAATTTGGCCATGAAATTGTTTCTTGAAGTCTAAAAAAGATCTAGCCACCATTTTATATGAAAAATTTTTATAGGTGGCTAACAGTGGCTCCACATGGGGATGGCACCTTCTTGAAGGTGTCAAGAAATTTAGAGCTGTCTTCTCTGGAAGCTGATCAATGCCTCATCCATTGGGCTGCAACTTTCTTTCCTTTGCTGATCTTCTTTTGTTCTGATAATGTTAGCAGCTACTAAAAACAATGGAATTCTATCAAAACAAGCTTTCTACCTACCCAATCCTAATGATTTAACATTTTTTCTTCTTTCATAGTGCATTTGGATTGGAAAACTTTTTTTAAAAACATTTTAGTCTTTTGAAAGGATAAAACTAGTCTATTTATACCCTTATTTCTCCATGAACTTAGATTAAGCAGTTGAGTTCATAAGCTTCTGTACCTAACTACCATCTGTCAGGATTAGACTGTCTGACAGATTTTTATTCTCTAAATTATAACACAAAAATTTAAAAACACCCAAGCTAGGATTAAGAAGTCTAACTTGCTGTTGGTTTATGGCATAAAAACAAGCTGCACATAGACTGTTATTTGCAGAAAATTAAAGTAGAATGGTGAAGGCTTAATATCTGAAAACTAAAGAACATCCTTCTCTTTTCTTCAGCTCTATTTTTTAGGCTTGTTTGAGCTGTTCTCTCTTTGTTCTCTGGTTCAAGGTTTGGGCATATTAGAACTAGTTTTCTTCTGTCTTTGTCTCAAGATTTAAATAGATTAGAGCCATTTCTTCTTTTGAAATCCATAGGTTCAGATTTTGAGCTTGCTTGAACCTTTTTTCTTCTATCCTAATCTACCTAACTGCTAAGCCAAGATTAAGCTGTTTGGAAAATCTAGTTCACTAATCTATTAGTAGTAAATTGAAAATTAATTAGTCATGATTAGGCTATATGACTAACTAGGAGTGTATTTATTAGGAGTGGCATTTGAGCTTGCACACTTTCAGACTTTGTTTCTCTTTTTTGGTATGGGGCTGTACCTCTCTTGTTTTTTAAAATTTGCCCTCTTTTCTCTTTCTATTGGTTTTGTATTTTTTCATTTTCTAACTTTGAATGCAATGATGAGTATGATATTCACAATGAGAAAAAATAAAAAGGCTTCCAAACTGATATGGTTAAGAGAAATAATGTTTGAGCATCCTGCCATTGACAGGACCCCCAAACAGTTCAGCGCCATTCAATTCTTGCAAAAAATAAGCATTGTTACCAGTAGTAGAATGAATGAAAAAAGGGCCAAGACATAAATTATCAATTTTCCCATGCTTTACCTTATCTTCTCTCCTTGAATCCCACTTTAAAACTTTGTCACCAATGCTGAAATCACTGGCCTTTGTCCTTCTATCAAAAATCTTCTTGATGCTTTCTTGATTTTGTAATGCTCTGTTGTAGACTTCCTCTCTGGTTTGCTGAAGATGTATGGTCTGATTAATTCTTCTGATCATGTCATTGTCTTTAGAATGTACTTCTTGGATCAGCTTCATGACTGGTACTCCTAGGCTGGTTGGAAAAATTGCATCTACTCCATAAACAAGCTGGTAGGGTGACATTCCAATTGATTTTTTAAGTGTTAATCTGTCAGCCCATAATGCATGTACTAGCTTTGTGTGCCAAGATTTATTATTGTCCTCTAGCAACTTCTTGATTATGTTCACCAAAATTTTGTTTGAGGATTTTGCCATCCCATTACCTTGAGGGTAATAAGCAGTAGAATGGCCCAATGTAATCTGATATTTGTGATAGAATTCAACCATATTTTTGGATCCAAATGCAACAGCATTGTCAGTGATAATCTTCCTAGGGCAGCCAAATCTAGATAGGATATGATTTTCAATAAATTTTATGATGACAGAGTCATTGGCTTGCCTAGAAGGGATGGCCTCTATCCATTTGGTAAAGTAGTCTATTGCAGTGATAATCCATCTATGTTGGGTAGATGAGGGTGGATGGATTTCTCCAATGAAGTCTAGACCCTGCTGTTGAAAAGGAGCTTCAACAGTGATTGGATGCAAAGGTAAGAGAAGAAATTTTCTTTTGCCTTCAAAGAGTTGGCATTTATGATAGGCAATAATAATTTTATGGACATATTGAAAGAGGGTGGGCCAATAGTAACCAGCTCTAAGGATTTTATTGGCAGTTGTCTTCCAATAGAGGTGGCCTCCACATTCTCCTTCGTGGAACTCATGCTTGATTTTCTCTGCATCATTCTCAGGAAAACATTTAAGCAATAACCCACTAGCATTTTTCCAATATAGACATTTATCCAAAATGTAGTAATTTACAACTTTTAACTTTAAAAATATTGCCTTTGTCTTAGACAAACCAGGAGGTGTATTCAAATTGAGCAAAACATATAGAATATCAGCATACCAAGAGGAATTCAAAAAATGATCTTCAACCATGGGAGTTGACAATTCGTCGTATTCATCTAATGCATTTATCATGTTTATATCAAGAGCATCAAAATTAGATTCATCCATTAATCTTTCTAGTCCTTGGCCTTTAATGAGCTTAGTGGGCTTGATTTCTAAATCATATTCAAGTATCACAACTATCCACTTTCCTCTTTTTCCATCTAGGTCCTGCGTTAGAATGTATTTTACAACTGATTTTGGCACAAATGCAATTATGTGGGAGTGTAAAATATAAACTCTGAAGTCTTTTAAGGCTTTGACTAAGGAAAAGGCCTATTTTTCCATGATTTTGTACTTCAGAGGTGCATCTCTCAATGCCTTACTAAAGAATGCAATTGGCTTCTCTTGTCCTTTCAAATTTTTCTGTAGTAGGACAACAACCACTGTGTGTTCTGAAGAAAATGAAAAAATGAAAAAATATTTTGAAAAATCAGGACTAATGAGAACCGGTGTTTTGGTTAATGCTTGTTTCACCAGTTAAAATGATCTCTTTGCTTCTAAGGTCCATTTGACTCCTTTTTCTTTCTTTAACATGTTTGTTATGTTTCTAAGGAGTTCAGCTAAGTTAGGTATGAACCTTCTCAAGAAATTAATCTTTCCAATGAAAGATTGAAGTTCCTTGATGTTTCTAGGATGGGTGATTTGCAATATACCCTCAATCCTCTTTGGGTCTATCTTTATTCCTTCTTCTGATATGATGTGCCCAAGAAGTTTACCTTCTTGGAGACCAAACATTATTTTCTTTGGATTTAAAGATAACCCATATTTTCTGCATTTCTCAAAGAATTTTCTCAGGTGTTTAGGTTTTCTTCATCTGTTTTATAGAAAACAGTGATATCATCAAGGTAAATAATGATGAAGTAGCCTAATTCTTTCAAGAATGAAATATCCATGGCTCTCTGAAATGTAGCACCAGCATTCATTGAACCAAAGGGCATTTTCACATACATGAAAGTACCCCAATGTGTAGCAAAGGCTGTTTTGAGTTGATCATCAGGATGTACTAATATCTGATTGTATCCTGAGAAGCCATCTAGCAAAGAAATTATTTTAGAGCCAACTACCCTTTGTAAAATATGATCCATCTTGGGTAAAGGGTAGTTGTCCTTTAATGAAGCTTTTTTTAAGTTCCTAAAGTCAATACAAAGCCTTATTTCTCATGTTTTCTTCCTAACTGACACTAAATTATACACCCACTCTGAATATCTAATAGGGACAATAATTCCAGCTTCATACATTTTCTTGATTTCTTTCTCAACCAAAGGTAATTGAACAGGGTTGATTCTGCGCAATTTTTGTTTAAAGGGCTTTTGGTTTTCTTTGAGAGGTATCTTGTGCTGAATTATTTCTGTGTCATAGGACTTTAGATCCTCATAACTCCATGCAAAAACATCAGAAAATTATTTAAACAGCTCAATGTATTTCAGTTTGATGTGAGCTGGCAAAGTTTTAGATAGTTTGATCATTTTTGGTTTTAGTTCACTGCCTATGTTACACTCTTCTACTTCAGTTTCAACAGGCTCCATCTTTGGTTTCTTGGCAACATCATTGAAATAAAAAAACTCTTCTAATGGGACTAGACCTTTTAGAAAATTTTGAGTGTTAGATTGCAGCATTTCTAAGTCTTCTTTTCCTAAATATGCACTAATTTCTGTGGTATTTTCAAGTTTATTAGCTAACAGATTTATATCAACAATCTTTGGAGAGTTTACTTCTTCATCAAGTGGGTTTTCTTCAATAGAACATTCATCTTCATAATCCGAATCTGAACTTGGTAGTTTAAATTCATTTCTGGACTGTAGGAATTCTTCTATTTGTTTGTCTCCATCAAACACTTGCCAATTTTTCTCATTATCAGGGACAACTAGTCTAAATTTGATTTGGGTAGTACATTGTTTGGTATCATAAGGTGTTAAACATGTTATAGCAGCAAAAGCTAAGCTATGGGCGAGGATATTTTGGTCTCCTGGGACAAAGATAAGTTGGGATTCCTCAAATGTTCCTAATAAATCCATGACATCATTTCTATAGGCTCTAAGCCTGGGGTGTTTGGCACTATATTCCCCATTCACTTGCCTAACAATCAACTCTGAATCCCCATGAACTTTTATCCTTTTGGCTGCTAATTTCTTCAACAAGTGTAGGCCTAAAAGGAGGGATTCATACTTAGCTATGTTATTTTAACATTGAAAATTTAATTTGTAGGAATGACCTTTAGTGTGATTATTTTCAGTGTTATGTATCCAAATGCATGCACCTGCATTGTTCTTAGTGCAAGACCCATCAAAATTCATACTCCAAAGAGGACTAGCTTTAGAATTACTAGTTTGGCTACTACCCTCTTTATCTTGTGTGTTTTCAGCTTGTTCTTGATAGTCAGTATTGTGTTGAAAGTGCTCTAGTTCCTCATGTTCTTCATTAAGTTGAGGATTATTCTCTTGGTTCTCAAAGTTAACAAGTAATGGATAACTGTTTTGTAGCTCTGGACTTGTGATTAGTTTACAGTGATTTTCTATTTTGACACACTATTCTGACCCTTCTGTTATGTCTCCTTCCTTTTCTATGTCTACCACTACATTACAGTGAGGAGTGGCCAGTAAATTAGTTAAGGTTTCTTGCTCATTAAATATTTCATGATTGAAGAGAATAAATGAGTCAAGGCCTATATGTACAGAATAGATAGGAGAGTTTTCTGGTCTTTCTTGGCTACTTACCATGTATTGCATATGAGATTCCCTATAA
This sequence comes from Pinus albicaulis, assembly GCA_034641835.2. Lineage (NCBI taxonomy): Eukaryota > Viridiplantae > Streptophyta > Pinopsida > Pinales > Pinaceae > Pinus > Pinus albicaulis. Next base: position 280,768,895 of record CM076578.1, on the reverse strand, counting down.
AGTCTTCTTGTTTGATTAAAAAAAAGGATGGTAGCATATGTCATATCCATTTGCATTGTTCCATGTAACTTAGCTCCCCAAGATCTTGATAACAACATACCATACTTTGGGGGTACATCAGCTACTACAATATCCATTACTAAACACTTGGCTGGAATTTGTGCTAAGTTTACACAAAGGTCTTTGATCAAAACTAGGAATTTCACTCTACTGGAGTCAAAGGAGTATAGATATTTGTATGGTCTAGTAATTTCAAGGCCTAGGCTCTCCATCACTGATTTTGGCATGAAGTTATGAGAGGCCCCTGAGTCATGCATAGCATTGTGTAAAAAATTGTCATGAATCTTCAAACTAACATAAAAAGGAGGAACTGGTCCTTCTTGATATCTACCCTCAATCTTAGGACCAAATAAAAGCTCTGGTTGGTCATCATTAAGATTGACAGTGTCATTATTTTCTGTTATGTTAAAAGACTTCAAAATTTTTGATCTATATACATCTTGAGTGGCTAATTCAGTAAGAGGAACATATATTTTTATTTTGGAAATTTCCTGCTCCAAACTAAAAGGCAGTTGATTTTTTACAATGTTTGTTTCAACCTTATTAACCACCATTTTATCAGCAAAATAAGCTTGATGATTTCCTCTATTTACATTTGTCAAAATTGTTTTAACATGAGCAATAGTTGAGGTGCTAACACTGCTAAAATCTGCACTCTTTTTTTCATTAATTTCAGTGCCATGTTCTTTGTTTTGATCAGAATTTACATCCATTGTTTTATCTTTCTGTTTTGCAACTTTGGTTTTGTTTACAGGGCTGTTTTTTGCAGGATTTTTAGAGGTTTTAATTTTGGGAGTTTCCAGATTCTTTTTACTCCTAAGGTCATATTCTTTTGGATTTTCTATGATGACATTTTCCAGCTCTTGATAATAATATTTATCCTCTGCTCTTTTATCATCATAGGGTGTGTAAAGACCTTGTTTTCTATTGTAATGAACATCAAAAGTGTCATTATCTACTCCCAACATGTTTATGTCATCTTCCTCTGTCTGTTCAATTGTTTCTTCAACCTCACTCACATAGTTTTGATGAAAAGGAGGTGTAATCTGTTGATCATCCTCCCTTGGTCTGTTTTGAGGTTGGTTTCTCCTAAAATTCTGATTTTGATTTTGAATTTTGTTTTGAGGAGCTGATTGATTTTGACTAGCTTGTGCTCTCTCAAGTATGCTCATCTTTTTCATCATCTCCTCCATCATTCTCTCCATTTTTGAACTAGATGTGGAAGGTGCAGACTCTTCCCTAAATGATACTTTCTTCTCATTCCTCATTCTAGCTCTTTTCTCCATCAGATTAACTTCCACAGCTAAGGCTCCTTTCTGCATATCTTCTAGAGTCAGAGGGTCTCTTTCTCTAAGTTGATAAGCCATTTCAGGATCAAATCCTTCAGGAAACTTGTTTAAAGCTGAGCCTTGTAGAGGTTTCAGATCTGGGGGAAGTGATTATACACACTATTGAACCTAGTGAAATAAGCTTGAACACTTTCCCCAACGTTTCTTTGGAGATTCTTGTAGTCTGAAAGTATTTGGAGAGGGTTTTTCTTAACTTCCCATTTGTTTAAGAATAATTGATGGAAGGCTTAGAGATCATTAATACTGTGAGGGGTTAAGACTTTAAACCATTTTCTTGCTTCTCCCCCTAAACTTTGAGGAAATAATCTAAGTTTGACAGATTCATCATCAATATCATTTCTGTCAAAGTATTCATTCATCTTGTCCACATGTTGTGAAGCAGTAGTAGCACCATTGGCATCATATAAGGGTTTCTTGGACTGATAGTCTTGTGGAAGATTGACTAAAGGTAAAGGAAGGACCAAGGGAGCATACCATGTTGCCATGATAGGAGGTAGAGGTGGATTTACAAGGGGTGGATTAACAGGAGGGAAAGTGGGCTGAAGTGGAGTGTTTTGGACAATGGATGTATGAGGAACAGAAGTGGATGGACCAACAAGAGACTATTGAGCTGATCTTGGATGTGAGAAACCAAAATTATGAAGGAAATGTAAATCAGGTGGGGTAGTTTCTCTACTACCAAGATTTTCACCTCTATCTTGGGATGAAAGTGAAGGCTCTAAATCTATCTGATCTGTATCATCAAGTGACCTAGTTTTGAATGGATTTCTTAAGTCAACTTGTGGTTCTTATAGAGTTGCAAGGTTTTTAGGAACAGAATTAACTCTATGGAATGGTCTGACAATGGTTGAAGATTTGGCCTTAGGAGACTTCCTAAGTATTCTTTCAGGGTTATCAACTATCTCAGGAGGGTTTGGGTTTGGATAGGCTCTAGTATGACCTCTTCTAGAAGCCACTATGCTATGTTTTTCATACCCAAATTACAAGAAAAGTTTAACCAAATATGACAATCTTTAGGAGGCTAACTGATCTTTAAACAAGAAAAATTTAATCCTTAAAGTCTTCTTAACTGAGTTTAAATGATGTTATGATGATAATGGGTTTCCTAGTGGAATCTTAAGGTCTGTTTAGGATTGTGGAGTCACCAGGTGGAAATTTTTAGCTCTTTTGGAGGTAAAATGTTTTATGGTCCACCACCATGTTTATTTGAATACAAATCTGAAATATTTTTGGGTTTTCTGAGTTATTTCATTCCTATGGGTTCTAAGAGTGTCCTAAATCTATTTCAACACTTAGCTACAGTGATGAGACAAAGAAATTTTACTCTTATGGCTAAGCTAGCTGATTCCTTCAAGGTTTGATAAGACTGTATAAGAATCCTAAGGGTTACTTATTTTGTCACTGATTCAAATAAGTCCTATCATGATTACCATTTTCTTTGGTAGTGCTTGAAAAGAGCTACTAATACCGTACTGAACATTGTTCTTGAATCAAGGGTTTTTCCTAAGCTCTTAAGGGTATCTAAGTTGAAATTCAATCAGAAGTCCCCAGCGGAGTCGCCAGAAATGTTAGGCCTCTGTAATTTTAGCAGATTGGTAAGACTAAAGCTGTAGAGACAACATTATGAACCACTTTGGGATTCTAGGATCTAGCCCTCCTGAATCCAGAGAGGAATCTCTCTTATAAGTGCAAATATTGATTTATCTTTAAGGATTTATGTATGATATTAGGCTAGTTATTAAGAACAAGGGGTTTTTGTTTGTTTGGATGGTTGAGCATGATTTTTAATTGAGTGGAAAGTCCTAAAAATGAAAGAGTTTCAAAGGGGTGAAGGTGTGAACAATCAGAAGAAGATTTAGCTGATAGGATAGATATGAAGTAGCACTTAATCTATTGGACTATGGAGTCATAAAAGGGTTTAATTGTGCAACAATTTCAAGAGTGATCCAAGGGGAAAGTCATCTATATCAAAAGATCCTTTAGATTAAATGATGAATGGAACATTAAAAGTGTTGAGAAGGTGGAAAAATTCAATAATTTCAACAAGGATTTATCAACTTTCCAAACAAGAAAAGCCTTTTTAAGCAACTGTTTGAAACCAACCAAAGACAGGACTAACCTTAAACTTCTTTGGAAAAGCTTGTATTAAAGCTAACTTATCAGACAAACAATCCAGCAATCCACATGACTACTTTCATAAGGGATGAAAATAGATAAGAAAACAAAGTGTAGCTTGAGATCAAGCAAGATACATTCAAATCTAAGCCTGCTTCAACATAATCTTAGGGAAACCTTCAAAACAACCTTTGGAGAAAGAAACTAGAAGACAGGGCGAACCATAAAATTTTCCAGTCTAACTCTACCTAGCATATAATAAAAATATTATTCAAGAACTTCTTTATAAGTTTTGCACATCAAGACAAGGACAAACCAACATTCCTTGATAATGTTTACACTTAACTTAAGTCATTCTTAAAAACAAAAATGGAGGAAAACATAAAGATAAAGCTTATCAGTGAGAGTAGGGTACTTTTGACAGTAAATCCTAGCTTTATATTTGTTGTTCTTTATCAAAGAAAAGTGAACAAAATGGCACACATGAAAGGAAAAAAAAAACACAGTAAGAAGTATTTCACCAATGATATAGACCAGGATCCCAAAAATCAGCTTGTATATTGATGTCAATCCAGTTACATACTTCAAGTCCAATGTTTCAGTACAACAATCATCTTCTCTTCTCAGCCTAACTTCTTTGATCACAAAACAGAGCTTCAAGAGCCTATGAAAACTATTTACATGTAGAAAGTTTCGAGCACAAGTATTACATCAAAGTTCAACAACCAACCTTTATCGCATCTTCTAAAGAAGTATTTATAGAAGGAATGAGGAGGTGGAATGAAAGAAAAGATCTCTAAGTTCAATTAATACAAATTAATGCTTCTCGGTCTTTTAGGGGCTCAATGGAGAAATTCTCTGATATTACTCTGTATTAATTGATTTTCATTAACTATTTTTAGTCGCTAGGCAGTTTTTGTTGACTTAAAAACTCTTTAAGCAGGTTTGCAATAACTCTGGCTGCTTTAAGCAAAATATCATTATTAAAGGCAGTAACTATGCCTTCGTTTGATTTATTGATACTGTAGGTGGTGCTTTGGTAGTTGGAAAGGATTCAATTAGCCTCTGATGTGGCAGTGGAGGCTTTTCGGATTGATAGATTTCTTTGTTTTATCTTAAAACACCATTAATTTGTCTTGATCCTATGTTTTAGGCTTAATTAGGCATAATTTCTATCTTCTGGTCTTCATACTATCTTTAACTATGTGGATTAGGCATTTGATACTTGAATTCATTCCTCAATCCCTCAAAACTGTGTAAAAACTTTTAATTCTTCATCTCTGTTTCGATCGCACCTTTTGACACTGATACTCTCTATATAATTAAGGCTCATTGTGTTTTTTTTGTTCTTGTGGACGTGCAGAGGGCTTTATAATGTTATTAATGCTCATGAGGCATGGATAAATCATGATGTGGATGAAATGAGGATCATATTAAGTCCGGGCCGTAGATCTATGGTGATCAACGACTGAGATAAATCGGGGATTTTATAATGCGGAGGGGGAAAAGTTAAAATGAAATGGAATAAAATTTAATAAAAAAGGGAAAAACCTTTGGCAGAAGTGGAAAGGGGTTAAATGAAGTTTGGGGATGCAGAGTGATCTGGACCGTTGGACTCAACTGATGGACGATCGGGATCTTAGGAGGGACGTTTGGGAGCAAAAGGAAAGGGCGATGAGTTGGTGGTGAGATTAAATATAAGCCGTCAGATCCTGATAATCAACGCCCAGGATAAAAAACCTGAAAAAGCTAATGCTCTGGGGAAGGGTGGTTTGGCCGAAAACCATAATGGTTTTCACGCAGATCTAAGGCGGTTTTAGAATTTTGCAAAATAAATGCGATATGGGTCTCCACTTAAAATTTGTCTTTTTAATACCACCATATTGCGTAAATTTTTGGCATTAACTTTCAGGCGCAAAATTACGCGATATGGAGTTTCAGCCGTCAGATGAAAGGCGGAGAGATTTGACGGTGGGAACGAGAGCGCGATGGGGTAAGATGTGCGGGCAGAAAGGTGGGCAGGGTTAAAGGCAGTTTAGATTCGGTGAAATAAGGATCGTTTATCTGCAAAGATCAATGATGGATATTTACTGAGAAGTTTAAAATGCCGGGCTTTGTGAAATAACAAAGAACAATCGGCTTTGATCTGGACGATAGGATCTATGAAATGGACGATCGAGATTTAATTGGGGTGATCACAAATCAGAGCAGGAAGGGGAAGACACAAAGGGAATTTTGCGATGCGATGTAACGCTATTCGTCAGATCTGGGAGTAGATCAACGGTCAATATTCAATTGGAGGGGTAAAGGAGGAAAGTTGTGGGTGGAGTGCAAATAAATCTTAGCCGTCGGTTCTTGTGGATTCGACGGCTAAGATTCAATCGAGGGGATCAACATCGGAGAAGGAAAAAGGGAAAATTGTTAGGGGGAACTGCGATTTTCCAATTTCGATTGAGCGAGAGCTATCGATCTAAAAACTAGATCGACGGTGGAGATTTAATCATGAAGGCAAAAGGCAGAATGGCGGGTTTGGAACGGGGAACAATATGGACAGTTGGATCTGGGCGTAGTAGAGAATATCAACAGTGGAGAAACGATCGCAGGATCGCAGCGACGGGAGGAAATAAACCATAAAAATGCATCAAATGAATATTTGCGATGCAATTTTATTTGTGTGATGCGATAATCTGATGATCGTTGATCAGTTTAGATCGACGGTTTATATTCATTTAAACTTTGAACTGTCGGGTTTTATTGAAATACAAAGGAAAGTCGGGTTTTACGAAATACAAAGGAGGAACAGGTTTTGATGGGGTTCGGAGAGGAGTTTAGGCCCTTTAAGCGCCCGGCTGCGGGTTTTAAGGTCCTATGAGGAAGGGGCCTACAAGTTAATGGAGGAATTTTTATGAAGAAAGAAGGGGATGAAAATGGGGTTATTTATGGTGAAAAGAGGGGTAAAAATGAAGGAAAAATGGGTTTTTCAGTAGTCTTCTTTAGGCAAACAACATATTTTTCAGGTTTATGAGGGAAACAACAGTGAATATTAACTACAATATTAGTTATCTTCATAAGACTTTAAGAATTCACAATTTGGCCATGAAATTGTTTCTTGAAGTCTAAAAAATATCTAGCCACCATTTGATATGAAATTTTTTTATAGGTGGCTAACACACCGATGTCAATGGGAGATGCAGGAGCAATGTGGGCCATTGGATCGCGAGGATCAATGGTGGAGATAAATTCAGAGAAGCGAAGATGAAAGATGGTGGATGGGGGTTAGTAACAATGCGATTGAGCCCCGACCGTCCGATTAGGAGGATCGACCGTCCAAATTAAATCAGGGAAATGAAATATAAACTTATGGATAGGGAGGAAGCGCAATTACGATGATGCGAGGACCATTAGACCGGAGGTGAGATCAACGGTGGGGATTAGATCGGGGCATCGCATATTGGCGGCACAGAGGGTTGGGGGATAAAGGAACTGAGATTGCTGATAGTGATGGAGATAATTGCTAACCATTCGATCGGGATAGAGATCGACGGTGCAGATCAAATCGGGGGATCGCATTAGCGGGGAAAAGGAAGGCGGAAGGAAACAGGGTGAAGCCTGATGCAATGCATGATAGCCATAGGATCTTGGAGGGAATGGATGGCTAGGATGGAGTCAGGGGATCGACCTTCGGAGAAGAACAGGGAAAGGGACGCGTGACCGGTGGAAAACCGATTTGCGATGGGGCGATCTGTCGCTGGCCATTGGATCTGTGAGATCAACGGTGGAGAACAAATCATAGGTGAAACCGTCGCATGGGAGGAAAAATGAATATACAAAGGAAAAAGGGGGCAGAGCAACCTTCGATAGCGAGAAAGGGGCTAAAGACTCATAGCCGACGGTCATGGGTCAACGGTTATATGGAGAAAGGGGCTGAGAACTAAGCCCGCGGGGGCTTAAATCTATTTATATGAAAATAATTGGATTTAAAGGCCGAAATGAGTTTTTGAGAGTTTTTTAAAGGTTCTGATAGAGTAAAGGAAGGGTTTTAAAACCAAACAAAGGGGATTCACATGGTTTTAAAGGGAATTTTTGAGGAAGTGAAGGATAAATGAGGGGAAAAATGAGTGATATGAATGGAATTATGAGGATAAAATGGAGGAATGAAATGATGGAGATGAGTCTTTTTTTAAAAGCAGTTTTCTCTTTGGAAACAACATGATTTTAAAGATAAAACATCAGTGAATGTAGGTTTCTTTGGACAGAGAGAACAACCAGGCTTCGAGAACTAACATGTTAACTTGAAAATGTTTCTTGAAGGATGCAAACTGATTCTAGCCATCATTAGGTATAACAAAAATTATAGATGGCTAACAACGAAGAAGATGTGGATAATATCTATAAGTTGACTGCGCGAGATGAGGGTTGGATCAACCCCATGGCGGAGGGGTACTCCGCTGGGAAAAGGACAGTGAATGTTTCTCAGAATCTAATGGGGAGATAGAGAATTGGCAAAACTGGTTACATGATGTCTCTTCACTGCGATGTCTTTGGATCACGAAGAACTTCCACTGCATCTCCTTAGAGGTAAGAGATCTACCTTATTTCGATGGTTATGGTAATGTTAGGTACTTTTTGCAGGCATTTGAAGCCAAAGTTCCCAGGGAATGAAGGTTATGGGCCCTTAACCTAGCGATTCATGCAACCCCTTAATGATGGTGGGAGACACGTAAGGAAGCATTCCCAGAGTGGGAGGATTTTCGGGGCATAATGCTCCTGCGATTTGAGACTCCAGCAGAGGTACGGGTCAAGCTGTTCCTTTGCCCAGGGGATCCGCGTGAACACATGGTTGCATGGATGGAGGTGTGGGGCGACCGAACGACAGAAGAGTGGGTTCACTTATTCACTCACACGTTGGTTCCAATCCCTATTTCCTGGTACCTAGATGCAGAGCTACATCAGCGCACCTGCCATTGGGAAACTCTGAAGAATGAATTTATAGGAACATTCGGATTCATAGGGGGTTTCGAGGTGCTTGACGAAGATATGCAGGACATAGATACATTTGTGTTTGGCAAGACTGGCTCTTCTGCAGTATTTGGGACGCTGACATGGGAAATGCAGATGCAAGATATTTCCAACTTCTCCAGCTTGGCAAGAGAGGAAGGTGAAGATGATCCGCGGTCTATCTCTATCCTAGAGTTGGAAGGGGAGTGTGCCATTGAAGGACCTCCACTGAAAGAAGTGGATGTCACTAAGCCTCTCATGCTGTGCAAAGTAAACATTGGGATGGAAGAGCACCCTAAGTTGGCTAAGATTGGGGACTACTGGGATGAGAATATAGTAGGTAAAGTTGCTAAATTAATTACAGAATATCAAGACTTGTTTCCTACAATTTTTTCCGAGCTAAAGGGGATCATGGGGGACTTAGGGGTCATGCATATCACTCTCAAACTTGATGCGTGGCCCATAAAGAAGATACCTGATAGGTTGAACCCCAAGTATAAGCAGAAGGTCAAGGATGAGCTTGATAAAATGCTTGCTACAGGTATCATCGAACCTGTTGAATAGTTAGACTAGGTTATTGCAATGGTGGTTCAGGAGAAAAAAAATTAAGGGAGAGATTCAGATCTGTGTGGACCTATGCAAGTTAAACGATGCCTGCGTTCATTATCCATTCCCAACGCCATTCTCAGACGAAATATTAGACATCGTGGGAGGACAAGAAGCATACTCCTTCACGGACAGGTTCTCAGGATACCATCAGATAAGAATCGCACCTGAGGACCACAACAAAACCCCGTTCGCCATTGAGTGGGGATCTTTTTAGTATACTATCATGCCGTTTGGACTAAAAAATGCCCCTGCTATCTTCTCACGGGTCGTTGTTGCAGTGTTCAAAGAATTCATTCACAAGTTCCTCGAGGTGTATTTCGATGATTGGACTGTCTTCGGCCTGGTAAAAGCACACGTCTCAAACCTGCGCATGATTTTGGATGCCTGCTGGAAACACCAAATTTCCCTAAATATCAAGAAGTGTATCTTCTGCATACCCTTCGGAATCTTGCTTGGCCACATAGTTTGTCGGCAAGGAATAATGGTAGATCCTGCCAAAATAGCAGTTATCATAAATTTTCCAGTGCTAACCACTGAGAAACAGCTACACTCAATCCTTGGACACACGGGCTACTACAGGAAATTCATTCAAGGCTATGCGCTGATTACTGCCCCTATGGAAAAATTTCTCAAGAAGGATGTTTCATTCTTTTGGAATGACGAATATAAAAAGAGCTTTGAGCTACTAAAAGAAAAGATGGTCTCAACACCTATTCTCATCTTTTCGTAATGGGAGAAGGTATTTCATGTTAATGTTGATTTGTCAGGCATTTCTCTTGGGGCTATCCTTACACAGCCAGGAGAAGGAGATATTGACCATCTAGTTGCCTTTGCAAGTAAGAAGCTCTCTGGTGCGGAACGCAACTACTCCACCACAGAGCGGGAGGTATTGGCCGTGGTTTACGCTTTGCAGAAATATGAGCATTACTTTTTAGGAGGACACTTCAAAATGTTCACATACCATTCAGCTTTAAAGTACCTGGTCAATAAACCTGTGTTGGGGGGGAAAATATGCCGATGGCTACTGCTATTTTAGGAGTATGACTTTGAAATCATATTCAAGTCAGGAAAGTAGAATGCTGGGCCAGACCACTTGTCCCGAATAGAGAGTGGTGAGGAGCCAACTGACCTAGAAGCTGGATTTCCTGATGCGAAACTATTTTCGATCAAGGTAGTAGATGCACACTTCGCTGATATCATTCAGTTCTTGACTACCGGGATGGCACCTCCAGAGTACTCTGTATAGCAGAAGAAAGAGTTAGTCACCTGGGCAATAGACTTAACCATCATTGTAGGTCAATTATATAAGATTGGGGTAGATGAAGTATTTCACGATATGTTTTGGAGCACAAAAGGCATGCTATCTTGGCAGAAGCTCATGATGGAGTAGCAGGAGGTCACTACGTAGGGAAAGCAATGATACAAAAGATCTTGAGGGCTGGGTTATGGTGGCCAAACCTACATACTGATGCCCAGGACTATTGTAAAGCCTGGGATACGTGCCAACGAATAAGGATGCCATCTCGCAGAGATGAAATGCCCCTTCAAACACAAATGGATCTACAAGCGTTTGATAAGTGGGCTATCAATTTCATCGAGCCTATCAATCCACCAGGAAAGAAGACGGGTGTGTGCTACATGATTATGACCACTGATTATGTAACCAGGTGGGTGGAAGTGCAAGAAATAAAGGAGTGTACTGCGGATATCGGTGCAAATTTCATATTTGACCAAATCCTGACCAGATTTGGATGTCTGAAGATTATCATGAGCGACAAAGGTATGCACTTTTTTAATGAAACAATCCGAGCTTTGACCGAGGAGTTTCGGATCCATCATGCAAAGAGCACACCATATCACCCCCAGGCCAACGACGCGGTTGAAGCTTTTAATAAAATCTTAGAGCAAGAAATAACCAAGGTTTTAGGAATCTGTAATTTTAGCAGATTGGCGAGACTAAAACTGCAGAAAAAACATTGTTTCAACCACTTTGGGATTCTAGGATCTAGCCCTCCTAAATCCAGAGAGGGATCTCTCCAATAAGTGTAAAGATGGATTTGTCTTTGAAGTTTGGGGTAATGATATTAGGCTAGTTATGAAGGCCAAGGGTTTTTTTTGTTTTTGGATGGTTGAGCATGATTATTGTTTGAGGTGGAATGTTCCAAATGCAAAGAGTTTCAAAGTTGAGAAGTTGCAAGCAATCAGAGTAAGCTTCGGCCAAAAAGATAGATAATTGTAGGTTTTAGTCCATTGGGCTATGGAGTCGTAATAGGGTTTAATTGGGACAACAAGAGGCAAGAGTAGTCCATGGGGCAAGTCATCTATGTCTAAGGATCTCTTTGGAGTTTGATTTATGGAATGAAATGGTGCAATAAGAAGGGGGGAATTAAACAGATGCAGAACAAAGAGTAGCCCAGGATCTGGTAAGTACTTTTAAACTAGCCAACCTTTGACAAACACTTAAGAAGAACATAAAAGCAAACTAGGATCTGGTAAGTACTTTTAAACTATCCAGCCTTTGAGACACTTTTAATAGAAAAAATCTAAAAACAAAGGGAAACTTGAAGGCAACTGTGGGAGTAGAAACTAGCGGGCCAAGCTCACCACAAATCCTCTCCTAGCTCTGATTTACTTGGTTACTTTCAAGACCAACACAAAGATAACACAGAATGGCCTAAGATTTGGTAAGTACTTTTAAACTAGCCAGCTTTTAACACATTCCAAGGGAAACATTCATACAGTCTATGGGATAAAACTAGGACCAGGGCTCACCATATCTTCCTCTGTTCATCTCTACTTAACTAATACTGAACATAACATTCAAGAATAATATTCAGCTAAGGCAATAAGACGAGGGAACACCAGCATTTCTATGCTTAAACTGAATTAAATAATTCCCAAATAACATAGATTGGAAGAAAACATTCAGATAAATATTTCCAGTCAGAGAAGGTTACTGATATACAGTAGGTCCTAACTCTATGCGTGCTATTCTTTATAAGAGAAGGTGAACACAGTGAAAATAGAAACAAAATAACAAGTCATGATGAGAAAAACATCACCGTCAACATAGACCAGGATCCCATAAATCAACTTGTATTGATGCTCCAAACCAGTTACAGCTTTAAGTCCAATGCTTTAGTTTAGCAATCATCTACACATCTCAGCCTAACTTATCTATCACAAGCAGAGCTCCAAGGGCCAGTGAACACTATTGACCATCAGAAGCTTCAACTCAAGTGTATTTCAAAGTTCTGCAACCAACAATTTCTCATCTTCTACAAAAGCATTTATAGAAGAATGAGGAGGTGAGATCTGATAAAAGATCTCTCAGGACAATTAATACAGATTAATGACTTCTCGGCCTTTGAGGGGCTTGATGGAGAAGTTTACAGGTGTGTTACTGTATTAATTGATTTACATTCATGAATTAAGCTCGGTGGGATCTTTTGTTGACTTTGAGGCTCTGTGTTATGTTGGAGTAACTCTGCAGATATTTTTTGCATTAAGTTCCTTGCAGAAGTAACTCTCTGGCTGCGCTGAGGTTAATATATTTGTTTGATCAATAAATTCGGCCTCTGTTTGAATGCTTTGAGGCACAGGTGGCACTTATGGTAGCTGGGAGGAATTAATTCGCCTCAAATGTGGCGGTGGAGGCCTTTCTGTCTGTAAAACACTTATGATTTTCTTTTAACTCTGTGTTACTTTGGGGGACTAGGATTTTGATAATCAATCTTAGTCGTAATCCCCGCAAATCAGTCTTCAATCTTCTATTCTGCTGTGCTCTGTCTTCAATAATGATACTCTTTAAATCGTGATTTAATAACATAGTGTCTTGTCGATGTGCAGGGCCACGCTGGGCTTGTATGGCATCACTGCTTCATGAAGAAATGACGAGACATGGGGTAGAGCCCTGCGAACGGTTTCCCTTTATGAATCGAGGGCACGGGAATCGTCATTCTCGACCTTAGGTCTTTCTCTTTAATTACAAAGGAAAACCGTTAATCCCTGCAAAATACAAACAATAATTATAAAATCCTGCGTTTATTTGGAAAAACTGCTTCAGAAGGCGGGGGGAAGAGCGTAGCCGTTGGATGGCAGCATCCAACGGTGGAGATCTGTGTAGAAGAGGTTAAATAAGAGAGCAGGGGAGGAATAAAACTGAACCGTTGATCGAGTAATGATCAACGGTGGCAATTGATTCAAAAACCTTTTGGCGAAAGGCGGAGGGCGATAAAACAACACAGGAATGATCTGGGATCGTCCGATTTGGACATGTGGACGGTCCAGATCCAATTGGAGGATCGCAATCGGGGGAAAAAAAATTGCACAACGTTGAAAACTTGCGATGCGATTGAGCGCTGACCGTTGATCTGAGGATCAAATCAACGGTGGAGAATAAATCAGAGGGATGGCCGATTGGAAAAATAAATATAATGCATGCGATGGAAAACTCCGATGCGATTAAGCGCTGGCCGTCAATCTACAGATCAGATCGATGGCAGAGAGTGAATCGGAGGGGTTTGAAGCAGAGGTAAGACTTGTGATCAGAGGGATTGAGGACCATTGGATCTCGGAAGGCGGAGAGGAGATCAACGGCGGAAAATCAATCGGGGATCGGCGATCGAGGGTGGCAAATAAACGCGACCGATGAAAAGTTGCGATGCGAGTTTGTGTGGGCCGTTGATCTAAGGATTAGATCAATGGTGGAGAATGAATCGGAGGATTGGCTGATCGGGAGGAACAAGCAAACACAGCGATTGAACAATGCGATGCAATTGAGCGTTGGCCGTTTGATCGACTTATGATCAATGGTGGAGATTAGTTTTAGAACGGACCAGCGGAAAACCCTTATATTTATTCAAAACCCCAAAAATTTAAATAAAACAAAGGTTTTGGTGGATCGGGGTGGAAAAATATATATATGAGAAGGCGCCCGTTCGTGGGGCCATGGGTCTATGGAATACGATGGGCCCGGGGCTTTTCATAACAAAGGGCCAATCGCAATCGGAGCCTCGAGCGCGGGCTTTTCAATCAACCCAATGGAATTTTGCGATGCGATAAGCGTTGAAAAGGGTTAGCGCTTGGTTCTAGGGTGCGCACATGGGGGAAGTGGTTTTTAAAGACTTAGCCCAAGGGGGCTTAAGTCCTTAGTAATAAAAACTTGTTTTTTATGAATTTTTTCAAAGTTTTCAATGGATTTGGGGGTTTCGGCATAGCTTAAAAATGAGTTTTAAACTATGTAAAGGTGATTTTCATGAATGGAAGAAGAGGAATCATGAAAATGGAGGAGTTTTATGGAGAAAAAAGGGGTGCAAAATGAAGGTTAGTTTTGGAAGAGGGAGGGGAAAATGTTGGTTTTACAACAGTATTTTCTCATGAAATCAACAGAATTTCTGAGTATAAAATGGAAACAACAATGAAGATTTTGGACAGAGGCATGAGGCCTTCAAGAGTCTTCAAGAGCCAAATATTTTTAGCAATAAAATTTATTCCTTGAAGGCTCAAAAATTCTTAGCCACCTTTTTCTATAACAAATTTTATAGGTGGCTAACAGTGGCTCCACTTGGGGATGGTGCCTTCTTGAAGGCAGCAAGAACTTCAGACTTGCATTCTCTGGGAGGTTGACCTGTGCCACATCCATTGTGTTCTCTGGGAGGCTAACTTGTGCCTCATCCAATGGGCTGCCCTTCCTTTGCTGGGATGATCTTCTCTGAAAACATATTAGTAGCGATAAAAACAATGGATATTTCATCAACAAGCTTTCTACCTACCCAATCCTACTGATCTAGCATTTTTTCTTCATTAGAGTGCACTTGGATTGGGAAATTATTTTACATTTTATTCTTTTGAAAGCAGGAAATATAATCTATTTCTACTCCTTATTTCCCCATGGACTCAGATTAAACAGTTGAGCCCATATGATTCTCTACCTAATCTACTATCTGTTGGGATTAAACTTTCCAACAGATTTTTATTCTCTAAATTCGAAAACAGAAATTTAAAAACAGTCAAGCCAAGATTAATCTGTTTGACTTGCTATGATCTATGGCATAAAAACAAGCTGCACATAGACATTTATTTTGTAGAAAATTTAAATCAAAATTGAAGGCATAGGATCTGAAAATTTAAAGCACTTCCTTCATCTTTTTTACAACTCTGTTTTGAATTTGTTTGAGTTGTTCTTTCTTTTTCTCTGGTTCAGATTTTGAGCTAATTAGAACCAGTTTTACATCTTTTTTGACTCAGAAAATAAAACAGATTTGAGTCATTTTCTCTTTGAAACCTTAGGTTCAGATTTTGAACTTGTTTGAACCTTTAATTTCTATCCTAATCTATCTACTGATAAGCCAAGATTAAATAGTTTGGCAAATCAAATTCACTACCCTATCAACAGAAAATTTAAAACTAATTAGTCAATATTAGGCTATTTGACTAACTAGAAGTGTGTTTTTAGGAGTGGCGTTTAAGCTTGCACACTTTCAGATTTTGTTTCTCTTTTTTGGTATGGGGCTGTACCTTTCTTGTTTTCACAATCTGCCCTCTTTTCTTTCTTTTATTGTTTTTTGAATTTTTTCTTTTTTGTATTCTTCAAAGAAGAAAACAACAACTAAATAAATTCTCAAAGGTTGAGCTTTATTGACATTCCTATATAACCTACTCTAACTTGGAATATTTACATGTTTTAGGTGATACAATAATGCCAATGCAGCCAGTCAAGAAATAGTAAAAAAGGGGAGAAGAACTGACTGTTCATCAGAGACAACCATAGGCTGTTCTACATGTGGATCTTCAAAATTGAGGCCACCAGCAGTGGTGAAAATTTCTGATGTATTTGGCTCTTGCAAAGGATTAATTCTTGAAGGACTGAGCCAATTAGGGCCTCCATGTATTCTGCCATAGGATCAATCAGAACATGATATAAAATTTCTTCTTTAAGGCCTGCCATGGCTGGTAAGCTGTCTGTATCCTGGGCAGCTTCAATCACTACATCTGCAGTGTGGCCTTTGTAATCACACTCCTCTTTTTCCTGGCTGGGAGTATTTTGCATATGAGCATCAACCAGGAATACCTCTTCTTCCACTGGATCAAGACAAAGATGTCTGTGGGAAAGAAGGTCTCCCTCATCTTCACTGCAACCTGAAATAGAGGGCTCATCATATATGGCAGGGCTGTCCTCTTCTGACCCTAACCGGTTCTACTGGAGAGAACTAAACTCTGTGAAAAAATTAATATATTCCTGAGCAGGGGTTGCTTTGATTACCTTGACCCTTTCAGGCGAAGGCTCTGGATATTCATCTTGTTCAAGATTTTCTTCATGTCTTTCTTCCTTGTCCTCAGTGCTGAAGAGCTACTGGGTTCCATCTTCTTTGAAATTATCACTGATGATCTGATATATAACAGAGTGAAAATTCAATGAATCTTCATCTGCTATCATGCTTTCAACGCTTTCTTCATCAGTATCATAGATGGCCTGCATTGGCTCATCATTTTCTTGAAGTTGATGGTCACGATATTCCTCCCCTGAATGGGCTGATGATGGCCCCGTAAGCTCGGATTCGCTTTGGAAAAAATTATCATCAGACAGATCAACATTAGGGAAATCATAATTATAAGCATTGTCACCCATCAAATCTTGAGGCCTCTTAGCAAGTCTTTCTTCAAAATAGTCTACAAGTTCATTTTCTGATCCAAACTCTGGTTCATCATACATGCTCTGCATGTGGCTTCTGTCTTGCAGTCGTCTGGTTTGTCTTTCTTGAGGACAAGGTGTAGGTCTCTCCCAATCATTATTTCTAGTTTCAGCCTCATATTCTTCCTCTTCTGTGTTCAACAGGGTGTTGGCAGTCTCTATCGATCTTTCTAACTTGTTCTTTAAAGAGATCTGCGCTTTCTGCTATGTTCGGTCCTTCCTTGCTGCTTTCAATCCTTCGTCCCTGTACTTTATGTTGTATTCGACAGTAATATCTATGCTCTGCATTTCCTCCAGGCTCGAAGGCTCTCTTTCTCTTATACGAAATTCCACCTCGGGTTGATAGTGCAGCAGAGCCCATCCCAAAGGTGGTTTTACATGAGAAGGTATCGCATTGTACACCTTATTGAACCTGGATGAAAACTCTTGTACTGTCTCTGCTGGCTGTCTTCTCAAATTATGATGTTCTTCTAGGATGAGGAAGACATTTACCGGGACTGCCCATCTATCAAGGAAAACTCGAGCAAATTGATGAAAGCTGAAGATGCTTGCAGCTGGAAGGTTTCTAAACCAACTCTTTGCATTTCCTTGTAATGACAAGGCGAACATTCTAATACGCACATCATCTTCTTCTATTACATATAAGTCAAGTACATCCTCGAGTTTTTGGACATGCTGCTCAACAGTGATTTTTGAATTTTCTTCATTAAAAGAGGGAAACTTATCTATAAGTTCTACAGGAAGGGGTTGGAAGATAAGAGGTAAAACCAGAGGCTTATATCTTTCTATGAAATTTGTGGGTGTGAGTAGCGTGACAGGAGGCTCATGGCTGTTTGAAGCTTCCTTAGGAGTGGAAGATATAACATGAGGCTCTTGTTCCACCAGGTTTTTCACAGGAGTAAAGGTCTGCTCATGGTCTGAAGACTGAGGTCTGAGTTATTTCCCATACTCAATGTGGGTCTCATCTTGGTGCACTTGATCAGGCTTGAAGTAGGATAGAACATAGTGATAGACAAAAACAATGAATTATTTAAACCAAATCGAACCCGTATGTTCTACCCTTCTATGAGGTCTGGCCAACTTTCAAGTTCTTCCTCCAGTGGAGTCTTTGAGAGTTATGGAGTGTGGAGTTGCCAGGTGGATGAATCAACTGTTTGAAGCAGGCTGCTTTCCACCATTCAGCAATGAGATACCAATATAACTAGAGATTTTGGGTCTTTTGAGTGCCTAAGGGTGTGTAAGATAAAATGCACTCAATCCCCAGTGGAGTCTCCAAAAATGTTAGCTCCCTGTAATCAGCAAGATTGGCAAAGTTCGATCTCAGGGAGAAACATCGTTTCAACCAACTTTGGGATTCTAGGATCTAGCCCTCCTGAATCCGGAGAGGGACCTCTCTAATAAGTGCAAAGATGGATTTGTCTTTGAAGTTTCAGGGTAATGATATTAGGATAGTTATGAAGGCCAAGGGTTTGTTTTTTTTTTTGGAGGGTTGAGCATGATTAGTGTTTGAGGTGGAAAGTTCTAAATGGAAAAAGTTCCAAAGGTGAGAAGTTGCAAGTGAATAGAACAACTAGACTAAAAAGATAGATATAACGCTGGTTTTTAGTCCATTGGGCTATGGAGTCATAACAGGGCTTTAATTGAGCAACAACATCAAGAGTGATCCAAGGGGCAAGTCATCTACACCACAAGATTATTGAGATTTAAATGATGGAATGGGAACAATAAGGTGTTGGAGAGGTGGAAACTGATAATAATTTCACAAAGGATTTATAGTTAGTCCAAACAAGAAAAGCCTTTTAAGTAACTGTTTAAAACCAACCAAGTGCAGGGCTAACCATTGGCCTCTTGGGCAAGTTTGTATTAAAGCAGCTTAATTGACAAACAATCCAGTAATCCACATAATTACCTTCAGAAAGTATGAAAACATATAAGAGAAGACAGAGTATAAACTTAAGATCAGATAAAGTACTTTTAAACCTAGTCTGCTTTCAGTCCACACCAAGGGAAACTTTCAGAATATGCCTTTGGAGAAAAGAAGCTAGAAACAGGGAAAACCATCACTTTTCTAGTCTAACTTTAATAAGCAAATAATGAAAATAAATTTCAAGAAACAATGTTTAAAGAAAACAGTAGGACGAGGGAACTCCAGCATTCCTAACTGCTTAAATTGTATTAAATCGTTCTTAAATAAACAAATTGGAGGAAAACATTGAGATAAAGCTTTTCAGTCAGATAAGGTTATTGATATATAGTAGGTCCTAACTCTATAAATCTTGTTGTTTATCAGAGAATAGTGAACAATATGACATACATAGAAGGAAAAACAATAACAAAGAAAGGGGCACTTCACCAGTGATATAGACCAGGATCCCAAGAAATAACTTGTTTATTGATGTCAAACTGATTACAGTACCCAGGTCCAATGTTTCAGTTCAGCAATCATCTTCACTATCCAGCCTAACTAATCTAATACAAACAGAGCTCCAAGGGCCAGTGAACACTATTTACAATCAAAAGTTTAAGCTCAAGTGTATTTCAAAGTTCTGCAACCAACACCTCACTCATATTTTGCAGAAGAATATATAGAAGAATTAGGAGGTGAGATCTAATAAAAGATCTCCAATTACAATTAATACAAATTTAATGGCTTCTTGGCCTTTGAGTGGCTCAATGAAGAAACTTACATGGGTGCACTCTGTATTAAATGTTTTACATAAAGTTTAAGCTCGGTGGGAGATTTGTTGACCTTTGAGGCTCTGTGTGGTGTCGGGGTTACTCTGCTAATATTGTTTGCATTAATTTCCCTTGCAGAAGTAACTCTTTGGCTGCGTTGAGGCGAATATTTTTATTTGATCAATAAATCTGGCCTTTGATTGAATACTTCGAGGCACAGGTGGCATTGTGGTTGCCAGAGGGATCAATTTGCCTCAGCTGTGGTGGTGGAGGCTTTTTGTTGATAAAACACTTTAAGATTTTCTTCAAACTGTGTTTAAATTGGGGATTGGGCTTTTGATAAACCATCTTAGACGTAATCCCCACAATAGTTGTCTTCAATCTTCTATTCTGGCAGATTTCTGGTTTTCTACACTGATGCTCTTTGACTGTGCTTGATTCATGGTTTTCTGCTGGTGTGCAGGGCTGCGCAGGGTTATGTGGAATCAATTCTTGATGAATTATTGATGAAAACGTGGATTTAACACCTGTGAATTATTTCCCCCAGTGCATCGAAGGCGGGAGGATCATCGGCCTTCGTTTCTGAATTTTCTTCAGAAATGGCGAAAAAACCATTTAAACCCTGCAAAAACAAGCAAGTATTATAAAATCTATGCATTTATAGGTTTATTGCTGCAGAATGCATGTGGAGGAAGTGTGGCCATTGGATGGCATCATCCAATGGTCAGGATTGATCGGGAGAAGGCGTGGTGAAGGCGGAAGAAAATTTTGAATCAGGGTCGTTGATTGCGCAGAGATCGACGGTCGAGAGCGGAAAATGGAAAGTCAAAATGGGAAATGTTGACTGGGTGATCGAATCAGAGCGATGGAATTTGGGCTGTCGATCTAAAGGCGGAAGAAAATTTTGAATCAAGGTCATCGATCGCACAAAGATCGACGGTCAGGAGCGGAAAATGGAAAGTCAAAATGGGAAATGTTGACTGGGTGATCGAATCAGGGCGATGGAATTTGGGCCGTCGATCTATAGATCAGATCGATGGCAGAGATCAATTGAATGCCGTGTCGTAGCCCGGTTAACTGTTGGGCATCTTCGGAGAGCGATAGCCATAGGATGGGCGGCCTCATATCGAATGGTGTACAGTGATATCGCGTCAGGTTTACTGCCAAAGGTTAATGCGCGATGGGGGGGCGGTTTTCAAATAGTGCACGGGACGCGTGTCAGCCAGCGTATGGAATCGCTATCGATTGGGAAAAAACCGTCGCTGCCCAAAGGCGGTGCGATAAATACCGCATGGTTTTTGGACAGGTGAGTGGAATTTGGGGACCACCGGGGAGACAGACTCTGCACCGTCGATCTGCAGAACAGATCGACGGTGCGGAAAGAATTAAATTAGGAACCGGCAGAAATTTTACAAAATAATAAAACCAACGAGTTTTAATATAAACCAAGGTTTAAAATATTTTTTACGAAGCGGATTGGTGCCCGACTGCGGGACCTTTGGGTGTATGGAGGATGATACGACCGGGGTTTATGGAGGAAGGGCCTTAAGACTTAGCCCGAGGGGGCTTAAGTCCACACCATAAAAAATGTGATTTTTATGGTTTTTGAATGATTTTCAAAGGGTTAGAGGGGTTATGATAAGGCAAAGAAGGAGTTTTCAACCTTTTCAAGTGGATTCTGAAGAAGGGGAAAAGGAAAAAGGTGTTTGCAGCAATATTCTTCCTTGGGAATCAGCAGGATTTCTGAAAGGTAAAAAAGCACAGTAGTGAAGATTGGGACAGAGGCAGGAGGCCTTCAAGAGTCTTCAAGAGCCAACACTTTTTAGTCATAAAATTTGTTCCTTGAAGGCTCAAAAAGTCTTAGCCACCTTTTGCTATAACAAATTTTTATAGGTGGCTAACAGATTGAATCATTACTAGGTTGATTTTTTTTTAGTTTGTTTAGATTAGATTTCTTAGGCATAGCATTTTTGTTTTCCGTTGTCTTTTTAGGAATATGTTCGGGGGTTTTCCTAACAACATTTTTTGACTGATTTGTTTTAGGAATATCTTGATTCTTTTTTCTCCTAAGGTCATATTGCCTATGGAATTCTATTATGGCATTCTCAAATCCTATTTTATAGTCTTCAGAATCTTCATATGATTTTTCATTTGGTTTTGAAGAAACATCCTTTGTTCTTCTTCGGTAAGAAAAGTTTTATCCTCATCATCAAAACCTATGAAACTTACATGGTCTTCTTCTAACTGCTCTAGCTCTCTTTCCTCTTCATCTACATAGTTGTCTTGAAAAGGGAGTCTAATTTGTTGGCCACTATCTCTTTGTCTTTTTTGGGGAGGGTCTCTTCTAAAATTCTGATTCGTATTCCTATTTTGAGGATTGACTTGATTTTCCCTAGGAGGTGTTCTCTCATTCGAACTTATTTTTTCCATCATTCTCTCCATATTCCTAACTAGGGAGTCAATTTTGGTGTCAGAAGAGGAGGTTGAAGGCATTGTTTCATATTTATAAATCAATCTTGTTGGGAAAAATACTGAGAGGGGGGGGTGAATCAGTATTTAGTGCAGACAATCAAACTTTTACTTTTTCCTTTCTAAAAACCCATACACTACTTTACTGAAGGAAACTAGCATATATACGCGGATAACCTTTACAGAACTCGCGTATGTCCAGAGATCTAATTATGTGTTTGAATCTTAACTCAGATCATTGCATTATTCATTCATCAGATATTTCAGAAATAGTAAACAGGTCCAGACAGAACAGAATAATCATCACACATATGCAACACACATGAACACCAAGATTTTTAGGTGAAAACCCAATTCAGGAGAAAACCACCGCTGCCATCATTTCAGCCTTCAAAATTTATTATTAAGAAAAATTATTATAATCATGTACTGGTGCAGACTCAAACCAGCACGCAGGCACCCACCTGCAGAAGGCTACAACCTTCTCTCGTTTACCAGCCTATCCTGGAAGGGAGCTACAACCCCCTACCCTCGTTTACCAGCCTCTCCTTGAAGGGAGCTACGACCCCTTGAAATCGTTTACCAGCTGTTTCGGGGAATTTCACCCTAGAGGTTCGTTGGGTTACAACCTCCACAGAGCAGGGGCACGCTACTTAACAGAGACTCGCACAACCATGCACGTTCAGAAAAACTAAATAGAGTAGAATGAGAAAGTTACCCGTAGGTCCTACAGTTGAAGAAGATCCCGCAGGGTTCAAACCCTCAGCAACCGTCCTTCCTTCTTAACCTGAAATACAAGAAGAAACAAGCACAAAGGACTGGTTGTACAGCATATATCTACTCTAAATGTTATTGAGATTCATATAAAACATTAAATAAATCATAATGAATGCTTGTATAACAATTATTCTCATACATATAAGCATACACTAACACGTTTATTTCGGGAACAGCATGGTACTTCTGTATTATAAATAGCATGTACAAAAGTAACGAGTGGAGAGATCACCTGATCCTTCCACGGCCTTCGCAGACCGTCATCCGGATCCGTCCAGCCCTTGCCTCGCTAAGACTCCTTCCAAACTGGTGCATACGAGATAACATATAAAGGGATGTGTATCTCAAGGAAACAAGGGTTTCCTACAATGAACTGGGAAAGTGCAGGAGGCACGGGGAATCGGACTTGGATAGGGAATACCAAAAGACTATAATATCAATACTTCTCTCTCTCCCTTAGGCCATACACATGAGGTCTTTTTATAGTCCCTCCAAGTAGTTTCAGCAGTTGGAAACAGTTGGCCACGGGCTGGGGTGGTTGAACTACCTGAGTAACCATCAACTCAGCGCGAAATTAGGGATTTTTATATATTTTTTAATCATTAAAATGGCATACGCGGAAAATTCTAGCTGTACTCGCGTATACACGCGGAAAAACACGAGCATAGTCGCGTATGGAGGATTTTCCACTGTTTTTAAGTGAATTTGTCCAAGTCTGTAGGAATGGGTGCCCATAAAGCCATGAAGCAATCATGAATCATGTCAAGGTGAGAAATGATGCTATAACAGATGCCCCCTAATATATGAGGTCAGAAGGGGTACATGATGGCCGAAATGTATTATGCACATAGAAAGAACTTCACAAGGACAAGAGAGGACTTCACCGGATTTCAGCTTGCCAAAAACCAATGAAAGAAACCAGAGAGTCAACTCATGCTGAGGCGGGCATACCCATGCTCAGTCAGAAATACATCATGTAGAAAGTACTGAATAGATCCAACATGTATACAAGTATAGCTGAACTGAAAGTACATAATGAATCATCTGAGCATGGCCCGAAAATACAAGTTTGAATCAATGTCCAAGTATCACATATGGAAAGCTGATCAAAGATGGTGCAACTAGATGTCTAATCAAGTAACTGAATCTGCAAGTACCGGATCATAAGAGGTGGATCAAACGGTACAATCACGCAACTCGGGAGCCAACATATAGGATGCTGTTGTACTGAACTGCAACATATAAGGGTGGACGACATCACTGGCAGAAGCTGAATGGACTGTCAAAAGTGAACCGAAGAATGCTGATGCAACCCGAGGTCTTCACCGATCACTATGGCACAATTCTACACAATGGGAATAAATGAGCTGAAGTCGACCATGTGAGAAATCGTTAGATTACCGGGCAATGATGTATCCCGTTAACCAACGCGAGACAACCCACCGATAATGATAATGAGTGTCAAGGTGCCCCAGTACAATCTAACAAGTGCGAATGAATGAGTTGAAGTCGAACACTTGAAAGAATCTACCAATCAAGAGGAAATAATTAATCCCCACTGTCGATAGCGAAGAGTCTGCCACTGATGACTGCAAACCCTAAGGTACTGACAAAAAGACTCTAGACCTTATTCCCAGAGCAATGAGTCGGAGTCAATGGGAAAAGATCTGCTGGAAGGAAGGCATTAAGGCATCCCACATCAGTCCAGCGCGAGTGTAACCCGCAGGCCAAGATTTGGAAGGAATCAGACGAAGTAGAGTGATGGAACCAAAACCGAAGTACGTTTCCGACGTGCACAAGATGAAGCTAGCGCACGGAAGAAACCCTTTGAACCAACCAATAATGAAAGCTGACACAGAGGCGAGAAATCCACCGATAGGGTCAAATGGAAATCCAGGTACTGCACGAATCCCAAGTGTGATAATGTGTGCTGACGTCGAACACAGGGGAAACCACTCAGTCAAAGGCCCATGATGATGATCAAATGCTGAGCACGAGGTCACCTATCAATGATGGAAATAGGCCCAAGGTGCGGCTCTAGGTTTGCTCTCAGAGCAATGTGTCGTAGTCGATAAGAGACAAACCCGCCGGAAAGAAGTCAATGGGGACCTTCTCAAACCAGCACGAGCAGAAGATCAAAACATCTGATGTGATAGAACATGATACTGACAAGACCGGGAAGGCCGACTGAATAATGAGTCAAGAGACACCGCAGAATGGCCGACTCGGGCTAGACTTCCCTTGAACAAAAGCACGACTCGTGATGACCATGGCAGTAAAAAGTGACACTGTATAAGTCTGTTATGCAGGAGGCAGAACAAACTCTCCATATGATTGGAAGAGATAACCAACCGAGGGAGAACTGACAAGTGAAACATGGTAAAGGCTGAACCTAGGTCAAAACTAAAACCATCCCAAATGAAGGAGATATATATAAGTATATGTGCTTTGTTCAAGGGCGACAAAACTGACTCTGTACTGCCATCAAAATAACGAAGATACATCCCGTTCCCGCTCTTTTTGTTATATTTGATTTTTTTGTCTTTTTCATATAATAAGCCTGAAAAAGAATAAAATAATGCTATGGTACAATGGATAGAACGAGTATCAGAAAATCAGATGCACTAGTTCCTGGGATTGGAACAATCCTATGCTCAATGCAAGGTGGCGAAAACTGGTAAGTGATACTCAGAGGAACGTTCCATCCATGGGTAAAAGATGTCAAGTCGTGATAGCTAAGTGCATGCAATGGTTAACTTGTATAGAAATTCAAGGTCAAAAGTTGGCTTAAACATCGAGTCCAAATGAAGCCGGCTAAAGGCCAGGATAAACAAGTAGCCAATATGCAATGCAGTAATACAACTTAATGACACCAGGGAGCCTCTAGGGTATAAGCCAGAAAAATGATAAGTGATGAAGAAGAAGAATGAAGCTTCAACACAGAAGACATGGCGGGACTAAAGAGGACTTCCGAGCCTACATAAAAAGCAGCATGGGCAACAAGTGATAGCGAGGAACTAACTAGGAAGCCCATGTAAAGGAAGGCTCTACCATCAAGTCATGATTAAATAATTGGCGAGTGAAATGGGTGTAATACTCATGACCTGATGGGATCGACCCTAAAGCAAGTGATCAGTATGGAGGCTAGTATGCAAGATGCAACGGAGAGTGATTTCCCTAACCTATATGCCAGTGAAGATCATATACCTGCCGTGAAGAGTCGGAAATCATGGATCAAAAACCGGGAAAAATCTCAAAATCGTCAAAATGTACCTGAAAACATACCAAACTGGGCACTTCCAAGCAACCAGGTTATGCAGCTTAAGATAGATCGAAAAAATAAGCATAAGGAAATTTTGCGAAATTTTTTAATTTTTTAGCCATAAATAGACAAATTACCTCTCATTTGGTTCATTATTGCATAGCTAATTTGGAAAAAGTGCTCTGGAGCAAAAACCTTTTTTCGTCAAATCAGGAACAACCGACCGTCGGAACTCAGCGAAACTTCAAGTAGGCTCCTTAATCATCCTGTTTATTCATTTTGTCCGTTTTGAAATTAAAATTAAGTGATTTTTTGCTTTAAAACCCTTGCTAAAAAATGCGTATCTGCGCATACGCGGGTTTAATGAAGGCAAGTCGCATATATACACGACTGTGCACAGGAAAAGTCGCGTATGCGCAGGTCCGAATGCAAAAAAGCGTGGCTAATGCAAAATTTGATGAAATTTCTCAGGATGACCATCTCATGGAGGGAACGTGAGCATAGCGCAATAGACCAAGAGGTCATGCAGGATCGCGCAGCGCAAAACATCCTCCAGAATTGCGGACTGTTGAAATCCTTTAAAATGCCCAATATGAAAAGCAATGTGCGGTTGCTTGAAATGCTCGTAAATTACTGGGAACCAGATCAGGATTGCTTCATAATTGATCAGATGCCACTACGCATTGAAGTGGAGGATATATATTTCATCACTAGACTCTCCAGGAGGGGAGAACCAGTGGACTTGCATGGAAAGCCCCTGGGAGGGTTGACCGTGGAAGATTATGTCCACGTATATTGCGTAGAGAATTCCAAAAAGGTTGGAACGCAAATTGAAATTAGAGATATCAGGGATTTGCACATGAAAATTCTCCTTTTCACCATCAGCAGAGTGGCAGGATCTGCCTCACTACATCAGGCGTCTAGGATGCAAATGAGCATAGCTGTAGAGTGTTTGACTCATGTGTACGATTAGTGCACAACCCTTCTACTGAACATGAAAAAACAGCTGACCTCCATTCGCCAAGCAAAGACTAAACACTTTGGCTATGGGACCATTTTGACAACATTCTTCTTTGAGAGGATTCCAGCTTTGAGACCCAGAGTCATCTCTACTATCAGTAGCCCGCGGGACCCAAGAATTGCCCGTTGGGCAGACATGATGAAGAGACTAGGGGGTAGTGAGGTACCCCGGACCACGTGGGACGATGAGTTCTTCCTGTGGTGGGGAGAACAGATCATCGCAGTGGACGACTATCCCTATGCCGGGATGGATTTTCGTGGAGATCCAGATCTAGTTCTTCCACCAGGCATGGCATGGGGAACAGTCGGTAAGTTTTGCAAAAATTTTTGACTTATATGATTTTTTTGGATTTTTTCAAATATGTATGAAAAAATGAAAAACAAACATGTTTTTGATTGGATTCATAATGATTGACAATTTAAAATGATCATGTTTCAGATGTTGGACCAGTGCGACCTGAGGGTCTCCCACGCCATAAGCGTCACAGGGGTGAGGCAGAGACAGTGGATTCGGACAGGGCTCTCCAGGCCGTGCAGAGAAACTTGGAGGGATTAACCCGCCAAATCCCTATGGCTGCCGTGGAGGACTTGCCGGAAGCCATCTAGAGACAGGTGGTAGGAGTACCACGAGACTGGGTTAGATTATTCCGCCATGTGGCCACTGTAGTTACGTTCTATAGGAACACGACTTCTGGTCAGGGACCTCAGGAGTAGACAGATTTTATATATTAGATGACTGTATATTCTTTTTTGAGACTGAACATGATGGGGCATAAGCCCAAATTTTGTACGAGATTATGGATCCAAATTTTGTAAAGTTTTTGACACTCCGATGATATATATACAACGATATTTGATGTGATGTGATAAATGTATCAAATGTATGATGTTTTTGATGATTAAAAATTTATTGTATTGAATGATTAATGTGCCAATATAAAGCTTGATTAGCTAATGAGTCAGCAAACCAATTGTCAGCTCGAGGAATATGAATGAATGTTAAAAATTGAAATGACCTTTGTAACAAACGTACCCTCAAGAACAATCGTAATAAAAAAGGATCTCGTACCCGATAAGTGTTGTTCAACTGCGACACCACCAGCTGGGAGTCCAAGAAAACTACCAACGAATCAACACCCAAAGATATTGCCTCCGAGAGTAGATGAATGACTGCAGTGTATTCTGCTACATTATTGGAAGCAGGACCAGTGCAGACTCCTCTTGATACCAACAGCTGACCGGAAGGATAATGAAGCACCCAAGCCACGGAAGTTAAGTTCCGGGTGTGTCTACTAGCACCATCGGCGAAACCAAAATGACTCATGACATCCAACACAACCTGCCAAAGCAGATCAAAAACATCACCAACTCATCAAAGATCGAAAATCAATCAGATATGTACAAAGCAAAAACTACTATATACAAAGCAAAATGCCAGGCCAAAGCCTAGGCATAATACTTCTTCAAATAGAGCCCATTTCGGGGCTCCGGCAACTCGTTCCCTTCGAAGTCAACCAAGGTATATGCTCCTTTCTTAAGGACTTTTTTAATGATATAGGGGCCATACCACATCGATTTAAACTTTCCTGCCCCCAGGGCATCCTTTTCTTGGGCATAGACCAACACAAGGTCGCCTTCCGAAAAGACCCTAGGCTTGACCGCCTTATCGTACTGAACCTTTACTCGGTTTTTATGCGCTTCATTCATCGTGGCAGCATCTCGACGCTGCTCATCGAGATGTTCCAGATGAAGAAGCCGTTCTGCCAGACTAGAAGTGTCAGGAAGAAGTTCAACAGCTAATTTAAGAGAAGGAATCTCGCATTCAATAGGAAATACGGATTCCACCCCGTGCACTAGCTGAAACGGAGTAAAGCCAGTTGCAGTTTTCACTGACGTCCTGTATGCCCAAAGTGCAAGATATAGCATAATATGCCAGTTAGATCTATGTTTATCAATTGTCCTTTGAAGAATTGTCTTCAAGGATTTATTCACGGCTTCCACTTGCCCATTGGCCCGAGGATAATATGGAGATGAATGCTCTTGCCGGAAACCCAATTTGAGAGCCAACTCAGCCATCATACTATTCTGAAAATGACTGCCATGGTCAGTGACAATCTCTCTAGGTATACCAAAACGAGCTATAACTTGGTTTAAAAGGAACAAAGCTGCAGTCTCACCATCGTTCCCAAAAGTAGGCATAGCCTCGACCCACTTCGTAAAGTAGTCTACTGCTACGATAATGTACTTGTGACCTTTTGCCGAAGGCGGGTTACAAGTAGTATAATCCATACCCCACTTTGTAAAGGGTCCTACAGTAACGACTGGAAAAAGCGGAGCTGGATGAGCGTGCATTTTTCGAGTATACACCTAACACGGATGACACTTCTTGACCGATTCAATGCAATCTTTGAAAATCGAGGGCCAAAAGTATCCAGCACGCAAAATATTTTGGGCTGTAGCAAGCCCAGATAAATGACCCCCACAAGCTCCACTGTGAGAATCATTGAGCACGGCCTCAGCTTCTTCGAAAGTTAAGCAGCGTCTTAGGATTGAATCAACCCCTCGACGGTACAAAGCATCACCAATAATCAGATAATTCTTGGCTAAGTGACACAGCTTACGACACTCATCTTTCGAAAAAGAAGAGGGAAACTTCGCAGTCTGGAGATACACAATGATATCCCCATACCAAGGATCTTGTGGAGAGATTAGAAACAAGTGTTCGTCCGAAAAGGACTCATCATAGATCATCTCCTCTCCACAAGGCAACTCGGAGATCAATTCCGCAAAGACTAATGACTTCTTGGATTTGGCAGACATGAACTCTAGATCAAATTCCTGTAATATCACAATCCATCTATTATATTTGCCCCCAATCACTCGCCTGCTGAGGACAAACTGAAATGGATTGGCAGTTGCCAAGACATAAGTTTTGCGAAGAATAATGTAATGCCGGAGTCGCTGCACAGCATGGACTGCTGCTAAGGCTAATTTTTCTATCGGGGTGTATCGAAGTTCAGGTCCTACCAGTCCTCGACTAAGGTAGTAAATAACATGCTCGACAAGAGCATCATCCTCCTGAACCAGAACCATACCAATGGTAGATTCTGCTGTAGCCAGATACAAAAGAAAATCTCTGCTATAATCGGGTGGACTCAGTAGAGGAGCAGAGGTCAATGCCTTTTTCAAGGCATCGAATGAGCGTTGATCGTAGTCGTCCCAAAGAAAAGGAACTCCTTTCTTCAACAGTCTCATATATCCCTTTGTAATCTCAGCATAGTTGACGATAAACCTCCGAAGAAAATTAGACTTTCCTTGGAGACTTTGAAGCTGACGAATTGAAGACGGGGGAGGAAACCAAAGTATTGCCTCAACCTTGAAGGGATCTACCCTTATCCCTTCCCTAGACACAATAAATCCCAACAGCCGACCGGATGTAACCGCGAAAACGCACTTGTTCGGATTCAATCGAATTTTATAAAAACGACATCTTTCAAATATTTGCCGGAGGTGACCAGGATGATCCATCCTCTTTCGAGAATGAGCAACTAGATCATCTAAGTATGCCTCGATAATCTTCTTGATGTCGTGGAAGGCGTAAGACATGGCCCGCTGAAAGGTAGCTCCAGCATTTTTAAGACCAAAAGGCATTTTCTTGTATGCAAACGTACCCCAGGGACAAATAAATGTAGTCTTATGTTGATCTTCAGGATGGATAGTAATTTGATTATATCCGGAGAAACCGTCCATGAAGGAGAAAATCTCGTTACCGGCACACTCGTCAATGATCTGATCGATGAATGGTGTGGGGTAATTGTCTTTAGGACATGCCTTATTTAGGTCTCTGAAATCGATGCACACTCGAATCATTCCTTGCTTTTTATCTACCGGAACGGGGTTTGAAACCCATTCAGTCAGAGGAACTGGGAAAATGAATCCTGCCTTAACCAGCATTTCAACTTTAGCTTTGATAGCTGCTGCCTTCCTAGGATTGACTGGACGAAGCTTTTGCCTGACCGGCTTAGCATTTTCATACGTCTTGATCTCATGCTGAATGATAGATGGGTCTATGCCAGGCATTTCCTCATAAGACCAAGCAAATACATCCCTATACTCTTTAAAGAGCTCGGTATAGATTTGAACCTCTTCACGGGAACATTCAGCTCCAATGAAGACATTCTCGATAATATTGGGATCCCTGGAAATGTTCACCGGGATAGTAGGAGAGATCATAGCCATGTTCCCTTCAGCATATACCTGTGTTGGTGCCAAAGGGTTCAAGACTGGGTGAACAGAACCAGGAGACTGAGGACTTGGAAAACTAGTTTCAACTTCGTTCAAGTCAGGTAGGAAGTAAGACCGATGATGCAAATCATCCCACGGTCTATCTATACCAGTCATGGCTTCCAGGATTGCCTCTTCAGGTGGAAGAGTGGTATCAAGACAATCCTGGGCCGAAGAAGAACTAATCGTCCAAGCTGGAGCCACATCACCATCCAAATCTTCCGGTGAAAGAGGAGCTGGAACGGATTCTGCAGTGTCAACAATAGACTGATATGCAATCTCAGCTGTAGAAATCGGAAATGCCATTCCGCCCACTTGACCTTCCACTAATGTGGCAGTAGGGGAAGGTAAGGTCCAAGGGTCCAAAAAATAATGAGTTCGAAAGAACTCTCTTCGAAGGGGAGCCTTGGAGGATGAAATAGCATTAATATGCACCGTACGAGGAGGAAGATCAAAAGTACCCATCAGGGAAGAATACATCCCAACTCCTAGATTCTCAATAGGCGCCTTAGTATTATCCAAATTAGGAACGGATGAGTCAGAAGGCGCATTCAGGTCTACCTGAGGACAGTCCAGTTGATCCACTATGACAATCCTCCCTTCGTGGGGGAAACATACAATTCGAAATAATGAGGATGCAATGGCGTCCATTTCATATATCCAGTTCCTCCCCAACAGAAGGTTGTAGTCCAAGGCTGCATCCACTACTTCAACCTCTATGTTAACAGTTTTTCCCCCAACACAGATGGGCAAAGCCGGGACAATACCATGGGGTCTGTGAGAATGGCCATCGAACGCAGTAAGAACAGTGCTAGATGGAACAAATTTCGGAGATCCAAGTGTCTTCCAGTATGCGAGAGACATCACGCATGTAGAAGCACCCTCATCAACAACCGTTCGAAAGATATTGCACTTCCGATACGACGATTTACTGTGAAACTCCATGTGATGAGGAAGTCTCTTCTTAAAATTAGTCATATCAAAAGTAATCAGAAGAGAATTTTTCGGATCAATAGCCCTAATGGCAGTGAGCAAAGCACTGCGCTGAGCCAGACAATACTGGAGTACCTCTAAAGATAACATAGCACAAGGACTTTGCGCCAGATCT
Organism: Pinus albicaulis; assembly: GCA_034641835.2. Lineage (NCBI taxonomy): Eukaryota > Viridiplantae > Streptophyta > Pinopsida > Pinales > Pinaceae > Pinus > Pinus albicaulis. The sequence goes on along the minus strand of CM076578.1, from coordinate 280,736,475 downwards.
TCTACAATCGAGTAGTTCTGGGCAGCCCTCGCATTCGGATTAATCGTTGACCGCTTAGAAGATGCTTTGGGCATCCGAGGCATAGACTCAACAGTAGGCTTCGTGATGTGAAGCGGCTCAGTAGCATCAGGAACTTCCTTAGCTTTCGAAGATTCCTCTCCGCCATAATCACGGGATCTCGTAGCGATATCCGCGTGAGCACTCATCATAAAAATGTTCGATGGAATTTCCCCTTCCTGGGTACCTCCAGAGGAAGCCCCATCATTCTGGTTCGTGCCAACAACTAATTTCTGCCCTTGGGGAAAAGGGTTTGTTAACACAGCCTGGGAACTAGAAGAACCCTGCTGGCTTAACAAGCGCTGAGCATCCTGAATTTTAGGGAAAAGGTGTGTGAGATGGTCTCCAACACAAAGCTTGCACGGAAACTTCACTTTCTTTTTCTCCTTTTGACCCTCACCAACACGCTCGTTGGTTTTATTTGCATTTCCCTTCCTGTTCTTGCCCTTCTTCTTGTTATTTCGTCCCTTCTTCTTCCCATCGGATTGTTGATTTCATTTGGGATCAGAAGCTTGGACAGCATTTATGGACAAAGACTGGGAAGGTGATGAATCAGTAGGCACAGCCTGACTAGAAGGAGCAGATTGTAAAGACAACTGCTGCAGTTGAGAAATTAGGCTGGCTGCACCACTATTGATCGATCGGACAAGCCCGTCACCATGCGGACCAGGTTTAGTTTTCGACAAATCCAATTTGGAGCGAGGAGCATTGGGCAAATACTTATAAAGTACCCCAGACTGAGAATAGATCAGTTCTAACTGCTGGGCCCTAAAAATGGCCTGCTCCTCCGAAAATACCCCAGATAGGGATACATCCTTTGAAATATCTGACTGTAGAGATTTCAAAAACTACTCGAGAAGGAATTCACCTGGAATATGGGCTTTGATAAGCCTCTTCCTTCTCCTCCATTCCTGAATGTGATCAGAAATGTGAGTTGCCTCATCCTGCTTAAAATTAGCCAGGAGTTCGGTCCCAGCCTCATATCTGACAGGCAACTGAAAATGGTTTAGAAATGTGACAGCCAGTTCTCCAAATGTGGAAAAACTGCCCCCAGTGAGCTCGATATACCATTTGGCAGCATTTCCATTTAGGGTGCGTTGAAATAATCTCAACCTAATCGAGTCATCGATCAGGGAGTTCGAAGAGCACCATAAGTGGAAAGTGGTGATGTGGTCCGCCGGATCCTCTCCATTCTTACCTTCAAACTTTGGAATGTCTGAAGGAAGTTTGGTCAGGACCGGAGGCCATCCCGGACTATAACGAATCGGGTCATTAGTCAACTTCGACAAATCTGGCAAGTTTAACGTTGCCAGAAAAGGTAAGCGAGGCAGAGCCTGAGGATTCCATCCTTGATGGGATGGATTCCCGACATTCTGAAAAGAATAGCCTGGATTTGATGAGGCACCAGGTTGCCAGAAAGGACTCGTAGAAAACGGAGAAGAACCTCCTCCCCACGCCGAGTTACCAAAGCCCAGACCAGTTCCCCCCGCTGAAGTATTGATTGAAGAGGAAAGCCCTTGATAGGGGTTCCAAGCATTAGACAGAGGAGAAAAGGACTGATAAGCACTCGATGAAGGGAAAGAAGCATTCCCTTGATGACCTGCGTAAAACTGATTCCCTGCCCCCGCTGTAGTAAAGACAGGATTCCATCCCATAAAAGTAGTCGAACTTTTCCCCCCAGACCAAGGGTTGAAACTCTGGGTCTGGGACGTAAACAGAAACGACCCTAAAGAAGGATTGGAACTAGGAATGTGTCTAGTCCCAAAGGGGAAACCCTGAAACGAAGCTGATCCACTAGCCATGTTAGACATGGGTGTAGATCCAGCTACACCAGCGGAAAAGGAAAAAGAGGGATTCCCACTAGAGGGAAACCCTGAAGAGAAGGGACCAGAATGAGAAGCATATGCTTGGGTGAACCCAGAGCCAAACATAGCAGCACTAGAAGCAATCGAAGATGAAGCAATAGTGCCCCCTGCCTCGACAGAAGCAGGGGTCTGAATGCCTGCAGCACTCAGGGTAGAAGCCGTGTTCCCAGTCGTGGCCATCGAAAGATAAGAATGATACGGAAGATATGGCGGTCTCTCCAACTCCGGTCCAATGTACTGAACAACAAATGGATAATCAGGAGGAAGAGGATATGGACCTGTAGCAGGAGGCTTAGGTATGTCCTCAATCTGAAAATCTTCTTCCTGAGGAAAAAGAACTCGCGAGGTGAGCGGAACGCTCCTCTCGGGACCGACACCAGAATCAGCTACGAAACCTTCAGACCTTGGTGGAGGATCTCTCTCCATAGCGTCAGACGCCACAGGATGGTAACCACCTGCTAAATTGCTCCTACGCCTTCTCGAAGAAGGCTCTGGACTCTCGGGAGATAAACCCTGGATTCTCCTCGAACGTCGAGGTGCTTGATCAGCCACTTTTATAGATTTATTAAATTAGACTCAAAAAAAGTGAAAAGCTAGGCAAGCTAGGAGAAAAGAGCACTCACTAAAAATAAAAATCCCTGAGATACAGTCAAACAAACAGCCTCCAAGTATTTCCGCTCCGGGTGATGAGGACCAGACACCAAAATATAGGAAAGCGAAGTATAGGACCTCCCGAAAGCAGTCTGGGATGATTAGGGCCCAGAACAACTAGCGAAGGTATCAGAAACAGTTACGCCGACCTCCTAATGACAGCCTTTGCCAGCTCAAGCACCCAAGCTTTGCAAGGGCACCCCCCAGAAGTACTGCTGAAAGTGATGCGACGTCTGCCTCAGGTACCACGGGTATTCCCCCCCGCAGTCACCTGTGTGGAACCTAGGAGTGGCAGCTATGGACACCAATCCGTATCAGAAGCTGGGCGGAACGGTCTTGAGGTCAGATTCAGCTAATCGGAGGGGGGGTATCCCTCTTCTCAACCTTCACTTCCCCTCGCGCTTGACTCTCGGATGAGAGCTTTCCTAGTCCACCTCACGGAGTTGGATTTCGCTCAATTAATCAACTTCTATGTTTGTTTGAGCGGCCTTGGAGAGTTAACTCTCCACTCACCTATTCCAAGGCCCTACAACTTAGCTAGTTGGTGATTGACACTTAGAAAAAACTTGCTAGTTGATTTTAGATTAAATCGCTTATTTTAAGGGCTGTTATGTTAAGTCACAAGGATATGGAGATGAAACGTATGGTGTTTTTGACGCAAAAGAAATTAATAAAAACTTAACTACATGCAAATGCAGTTCTTTGTCTTTCGATGAAGAGCAATCTCTATACAGGTTCTATGAGACTAAAAATTGTATTTTTCTTTTCAAATAGCAAACTCACACTCACAAAAACTAAGAAATTGACTAAATGATTCAATGCACCTAATGCAAATCACTACAAGCATGTAAATCCTAAGATGCAAATCTCTTAAAGTAGAGTGAAATTCCCAAAAAGTCCTTCAGTTTTAACTCTTCTTTTGTTGTCCAGAAAGCTAATTCTCGAGATCAAGAACTCTTAAAATGAGGACACCAAAAACACTTAAAAACAAGAAGAAGAAATCAAGTGACAACTCCTCCTCAAAATCAAGCCTAAAACTAAAGCAAGAAACTTCACAAAAGCTTCAAAAGTTGTAGCAAACGAAAATGAAAATGCAACAACAAAAGAAAATAACAAGTGAAAATGTTTTTTAAGCCTTTGAAATGCAAAAACAAAAAGCAAAGCAAATGTTTTTTGAGCTTTTTAGTTTTATAGAGAAAGAGCTCGAAAAGACCAAGCACAACTATCAAAATCCAAACCAAAACGGGACCGAATTTCAAGCACAAACTTCAACAATGCTCCCAAACCTTATAAGGCTAACTCGTAGCAAGATCAATAAGAGCAAAAGAAGACCAAAAACTCAGCCACTCAGCCTAGACAAATAGTGCAAATTCGTCGCAACCAAAAACTCCAAAGAAGCAAGAAAAGCTCTTCAAAAGTTGCAACAAAACCTAGCCTATGGAACTCAAGAAAACCAATCAAAAACGAAGCAAAAATCGCAATGCGAAGCACAACACAAAGATAGGAGCGAGTCAGTGAGCAGAAGCTCTCTGTTCTGATAAAGCAGAACAACCAAGAATGCTCAGAAAGTGATCTTGGAACTCAATCCAGAAGTGCCAGCACCAGAAACAACACTTTGCCAAAAAGACTAGTTTTCGATCAAACGAAAGAGAGAACAGACATGAAACCACTTCCTTCACACTCCAGTAAGTACAGAGACACTGTAAAAATAGGCCTCCACGGCCAGAAAGGACCAAAAAGTCAATAAACCCCAAAATTCAAAATCTGCCTAGGTATACGCTACTTTACAGCTATGCAACCAGCGTGCATACGCGTCTGTTCTAAGGGAAACTCGCGTATACGCGGGTTCCTTAAAACAAACTTGCGTGTATACGCGACTGTGTGCAGAAAAAAGCGCGTATGCAAAGGTAAATAATGAAAAAACAAAAAGAACAAGCCTGGAAAAGACACCAAGACTTCAGACTGACTGCAAGAAAATAAACTGGACTGCAAATGAAAGTTAAAACTGCTGGGATCCTACCAAACAGCTGAAACCACCCAACAGGAGAATCACAAAAGTGTGATCCCCATTAGAGTCGCCAGTTCTGTTTCGGGGAAATCTCACCCTAGAGGTTGGTTGGGGTACAACCTCCACAGAGCAGGGGCATGCTACTTAACAGAGACTCACACAACCATGCACGTTCAGAAAAACTAAATAGAGTAGAATGAGAAAGTTACCCGTAGGTCCTACAGTTGAAGAAGATCCCGCAGGGTTCAAACCCCCAGCAACCGTCCTTCCTTCTTAACCTGAAAGACAAGAAGAAACAAGCACAAAGGACTGGTTGTACAACATATATCTACTCTAAATGTCAGTGATATTCATATAAAACATTAAATAAATCATTATGAATGCTTTTATAACAAATATTCTCATACATAAAAGCATACACTGACACGTTTATTTCGGGAACAGCACGGTACCTCTGTATTATAAATAGCATGTACAAAAGTAATGAGTGGAGAGATCACCTGATCCTTCCACGGCCTTCGCAGACCGTCCTCCGGATCCGTCCAGCCCTTGCCTCGCTAAGACTCCTTCCAAACTGGTGCATACGAGATGACATATAAAGGGATGTGCATCTCAAGGAAACAAGGGTTTCCTATAATGAACTGGGAAAGTGCAGGAGGCACGGGGAATCAGACTTGGATAGGTAATACCAACAGAGTATAGTATCAATAATTCTCTCTCTCCCTTAGGCCATACACATGAGGGGCTTTTATACTCCCTCCAAGTAGTTTCAACAGTTGGAAACAGTTCGCCACGTGCTGGGGTGGTTGAAATACCTGAGTAACCATCAACCCAGCCCAAAAATAGGGAATAATTATATATATTTTTAATCATTTTAATGGCATACGCGGAAAATTCTAGCTGGACTCGCGTATACGCACGGAAAAGTACAGGCATAGTCGCGTATGGGGATTGTTACACTGTTTTTAAGTGAATTTATCCAAGTCTGTAGGAATGGGTGCCCAAAACCATCAAATAAATCATGAATCATGTGAAGGTGAGAAATGATGCTATAACATTGAAGTTGTTTTTAGTTGAGGAACTCAGTGAAAATGATGAATTAAAGAGGCAAAGGGATGTGATCCTCTTGAAAGAAGATGCAATTATGAGAAGACGGGCATTACATATGCAAACTATTTTAGAGATTGAATCTAAAAGGTGAGCAAGGGAGGAGGCTGAAACATAAAAGAAGAATTAGAGGCATTATTAAACAACTTGAAGATGCTTTTAATTAAGGAACTCAACAAAAAATTTTGGACTATGGATGAAAAACAATGTAGAATGACGATTCCTAAGTCCATAAGGGTAGTCCGTAAGAAAGTAGAGAACACCTGTGGTAGACAACATGACAGAGCTGAATAGCTCTCTTTGCTTAAGGATCGAGGGAATTAAAAGTATGGCAAGGCACCTCAGTCAAATTTTTCATAAACACAAGAACCCTGAGCTAACCTCGAGCCATGCAAAAAATCCCAATCAGTGAGCGGAGTATTAAAAATACAAAATTATATGAAGCGTGGAAACCCGATTAAATTACCTGAAGTCAAACACCCAATGGTCGTTCGCTTGGAAACACTAGGAAACCTTGAGTTAATTCCACTCTCTAGAAATTTTCCTGAGATAAAAAAAAGAAATACTGAAGAATAATAAAATATGGGAAAATGACAACCTTCATATCAAGAAAAAACTGTCAAATTTACTTAGGCTTTTTCCCATGAAACCTGCTACATATACCAGACACGAAACAATGAGACAGTATAAATGTTGTCGCTGTCCATGGCAATAGACAGTGCCACGCAAGCTATTCTCTATCGTCTTTACAGTGTTCTTGAATGTATTATCAGAGGAAGAATAGTAGAATCTGCAAGAATTCCATGAAGAAGGGACCATTTCAAGATGTCCAAGAAGAAATCTCTTTAGAGAAGATGAAGACAAAAACGCTGCAACAAGAACCTGACAGTGCCCCTCTCTTGTCACAAAATCGCTAAAGAATAACAAGAAAAAAGGTATGGCGGGCTTTCGATAAGCCTAACCTTCGCAGTTAGGGAAATATCGGGAAAAATGACCAAAGTCACCACACTCATGAAAACTTCTCTGCTGGCACCACTGCCACCTCTCTTGGTGTAGTCCCTCACAAAGTGGCCAGACTCTCTGCATTGTAGCAATAGCTTCTACCATTGCCGCCACCACCTCCTCTACCTCCTCTACGACCACCACCTTGGCCACCACTGCCACCTCCATTCCACCTATTTCCATATCCACTGCCACTGTGACCAGCGTCGTCGTCGTCGCCGCTGTAACCACCACCGCCGTAGCCACCAACACCTCTGCCTCTACCGCCACCTCCACTATTACCCTGAATGAATAGGACTCGTAACATCTAGGGCCTTGGTTCTTTCGCCATTCTCATTCTTAACCGTATACTCGACGAACTTTCCCTCAGCCAATGATCGAAACCCATTGGAGTGAATCGAAGTCTAATGCACACGTAGGTCCTCACTGCCATCATCAGGGCTTATGAACCATCACCCTTGGTCGAATCGAATCACTTAACCTTCCCTGATCTCTTTGCCTCAGACATGATTCGAATCCCTCAAATAAAAACCAAGATAGAACTAAAAACCCTCGTCTCCAAACCCTCTCGGCGCCTCTCTGCCCTAATACATAACCTTCCAAGAAATTGGCTCGATTATGAACCCTTGGACAGCTTCAAATGGTATCTTTTGGTGGATGTCTCATAAATGAATTGACTTTAACTAACCCAATGCTTTGTCACCACATGTCAATATATAATTAGTTAGAAGGGAAATGAGGAAGCTCTCTGATTGGGTGGGGTAAACAATGTTTGCCCACCCAATCACATGAAGAGAACGCCTCCGTCGTAATTAAATAAATCATATTAAAAAGGTAGTATCACATCTTAACATATAAATTAAATAAATCAGGTCATTTTAACAAATAAATTTATTTCCCTTCTTTTCATTTTCTTCGCTTATATATTTAATTTTTTCTTAGCTTCCTTTCCTTTTGTCTACCTTTACTTTTTCGAGAGTCATAGCCACCTTCCCTTGAGTAACAATTTTATAAAGCCATTCTTTAAAGAAGTGGGAAAGATAGTGCCAACATGATAATTTGTAGATCATAACCATTTATATATCATTTCTATAGTGGTTAGCTAAGATATTCTTTCATGTTCGTCATAGCTTCTAATATCTCAAATAATGATATTCATCGAATTCACACAACAATTTGATGTGGACATCTTGAAAAAAAGACCTCATACATCCTAGTATGTATTCATAAATCTAAAATTAATATAGGGTAAGTAAATATTATTATATGAGTTAATTATATTCCATTTAGTAGAAGGAATTATATATTTCTCAGTTTAGAGGTGGTAGATATTTGGGTCTACATTGTTCATTTATTTTCAATATTTGCATTTCCATAATTATTTATTATTTTTTTCCATAAACATTGAAATTCAATTAGAGAAATAATTTAATTTCAATTTCCAACTATACAAAGTAAATATATAAATGCATTTAATGAACAAATCTATATAAGGATATTAAAAGGAATTGACTAAACACCTAGAGATCCAATTAAGGAAGTGGAATGGTTGAGAAGAGATGGTAAAGCACTCCATCGTTACCATTGGAAGCTTCGTATAGAATATATACTTTGCGCCAGTCACATCAAACTTTATTTTCAATATATAAGCTTCAGGTGAGGTAAAATTCCCTAGTTTGAAGCTGAATTGATCTCCTCGAGGCTGAATTGGGGTGGAGGTGAAATAATTCATTTTTGACTAGAAATTAATTATTTTTTCATTATTTAAAATCCAAAGAAGGGTCTTATTAAATTTACAATGACTCTAATGACTCAGTATAAATCATAGAAGTCCTCAATGGAGACTTTGACCTAAAACATGATGATCCAAGCATGAAACCAATGCCTTCATAAGTCGTAATAATAATAATAATAATAATTTATTTTCAATATTTTTCATAAGTACATTTCATTATGACTCAAATACAATTATGAAGAACGAACCTAGTTACATTTTTCAACACTCCCTCCTAACGAGGAAGGTATTCATAACAATTACAAGGAAGATATAAATCTATATGAACTATGAAGATTTTAGGCACCACAATGCCATGGACTAGATTCCTAGTCGGCGTAATTTATCGAAGGTACTTCAACATTTTAGGCCCTCACAGTGCCACACACTAGATTTCTCTCTGGGTACCATCAAGCCTACTTGCTAACCATCAACCCAGGGAGCCAGATGTGTATTTGAGGTCAGAGCTCTATTACCAACAAAACCATCCCTACTCTGATATCTAGACATCAACATATATATTTCCTCCTAGAAAATGTGTATCACACATAAAGTCTCAACACTTTTGATTATTCCAATCAGTAGCAACTCCTCCCCGATCAAGCAGATCAGAAAAAAAAAATGTCTCGCGATCAAAATGATCGATAAAAAATGATATATAACCTCCAAGATATTTACGTATACAAACACAACCCACATGAGTAATAAATTTCAAATGTTCATAAGAAAATAAAAATCTCTCGGGTCTTCGAGACAACTAGATGTTTCTTCTCACTTTATCATAGTAAGGCTTAGAAAATTTCAAATGAATATTGACACAATATTCCTAAACCATATAGCTTTCTTTCCTACTTCACATCCATCAAAATTTTATTCAACTAGATAATATTTTCCTTCTTTTGGCCTCACCGAAAAATGCATTCTCCAATTTATTCTTTCAAGGTATTTATTGTGACTATAATAAATGATCCCTCTTAACTTGGGAGATATACCTTTTCTTTTATCCTAGCTCCCTATTAACTTAGGGAGGTCAACCTCTTCTCATTGGAGAATATTTCATTGCCTCCATCCTTCTCGTAAAACTAATTTTGATCAACATTCAAATATATTTCTCCATCATGCTTATCATATCAAATTTGCTTACGAACATCTTCACCATATTGAAGATTGTGTACCTTCACAACTTATATAGAAAGTACAGCCAAATATATAGAAGCATGAAGTTATACATAATAAAATCATAATATATGTACTTTATAGAAATATCAATGAGAGGATTTACTTTAATGCTTTATCTTCTTGTGCCGGTCTTTTTTAAAACCATAAATCACATGAATTGCTGAATCAAAATGACAATCTCATTATATATAGAGACACAATATTTCCTTCAAAGATATAACATACTCTTCTATATTTCAAACGCTCAAAATAACAAGTACAATTCAATAATGCATCTAACAACTTCTAAGATTCAGATGTTAAATTTCCTACTATGATTTCCTACAAACTCTAGATTCCATACATGAGCTTCAAAAATCAAATACAATCACAACTCAGTAAAAAATATGACTAAATTCTACTAGGGTTGCATGTAAATCCTATAATTTCATCTGCTAATTTTCAACAATCAAACTAATCACAATAAAGTTTGAGGTTTTATCACCCTTTCATAAATCCTAAATTTTCATATTAGAGAATTGAACTTATACTATGGTTTAGTCACAATAACCTGAAATTCACAAACACTATAAACCTAGAATATTAAACTTAGAATAAGGTTTTCTTCCAAACCCCTGGACTTATCACCATTAATAATTAGTTCAACACATATATTGACGATTCCATCATTATGCATATGCATATCATAACAACATATGTTAGTCAAACCAAATGACACAAACACGTTCAGACATCTAAAAATTTAATTAGATGGAAAAAAAATGCCTAGGGTTTCATTCCTAGGACACCATCTAAAATAAGGGTCTTTCTCATAAACCTTACCAAACCCTAAATATATCAGGTTTTAATAGAAGACCCTAATTTACTAATACTTCAATGTTCCGGGATCACCATCCACCTCTAACAAGTTAGGGTTTTGATAACCATAGAAAAACTTCATGATATCATCAAAGCATCAAAAAATTTCTCTTAACATTATCAATAACCCTAAGTAGGCTATGGGATCACATATTATCATCAACATACCCTTAGGTTAGGATTTTATGGAGAACCCCATTTAGGGTTTCACAAGAATAATCAAAGATATGAGCATTTATTTATCTAATGATGAATATCCCAATCAAGAATATTTATGATTCAAGAGAGCTAGACACAACAATGTTATTAATGTGGAATGGATTATCAAAGAGAAAGAATATACCTTTATCATTACAAAAAATCTTATTGTCTATGGAATACCTCTGTTTCTTAACAGACCTTGTAATTCCAATGCTTTTTCTTGTAAGGTGTTTCTTCTATAATTATTGAGCATTAAACAGACCTTTTCCTAAACAAGTAAATGGGAACATAAATGTGATTAGAAATTTATAAAAACAAACTTAGATAGGTAAAGGAAACCAAAAATCAAAAGTAAGATACATAGCTTTGGAAGTTGGTGAGGGATCCTTCCAAAATTGAGGGATACTTATAACCCTTTAAAAACAATTCAAAAATGTATTTCTAAAAAAAATTTAAAACTACAAATACTAAAAATAAAAAGTAGAAAATGAAATAACTCAATCTTAGATTAAAGTACATAGTAGTGTAAGTCCCCTATATCTGATTCTTCGCATTTATTCTTCTTTGGAGATCCTTCTTCAGAAACATTAGCTTGGTCCTTGTTCCTTTTCTTATTCTTTGGATTTTCCTGACAACCACTCTTATAGTGACTCATTTTATGACATTGGTAGCATTCTATTTTGAACATATCTATCTTTCTTCTTGGTCCTCTTGAATTCTTGAAGTTTCCTTTCCTGCGATGAGCGGAGTAGGCATTCAAAATTTTATCTTATTCATTGTTGGATACTAATTTTATTCTCATCTCTTCTTGACTGCAATAATTCCAGAATTCTTCGAATGAAGGAGTCTCTTTATAGTTGTTGATTCTTGAAGCAAAAGCACTCTTAGTAGACGACAATCCCTGTAATGCAGTAATCATTAGCTCTTTTTCTGGTATAATCTCATCTATGACTAGAAGGTAATCTCTAATTCTAGCTATACTTACAAATAAGGAAACAAAAATTTAATCTTTAGTTGTCTTGTGGTCCTTAGTTCATTCTTGATACTTTATACTTGACCAGTGTTCTTCATAGTGAATAATTTTGATAAGACCTCATACATCTCATGAGTAGAGTCTATAGTGGAAATGTATGGGACAAGATTTTAATTTATACCTTCTACCATTAGTTTCATACCCAATATTTATGATTGAGTAAACTTTAAATGATCTGCATCATTAGATTATCCATCAAGTTTATTCACTTTTCCTTTGACCAAATATAAGAGTTTGTTCTGTTCAAGAAAGAGGTCAATTCTCTTCTTCCATGACCTGTAATTTGAGGCTCCTTCTAATTTATTCTCTCATTTATTATGCTATACATCATCCTTAAATATAGTAAGCTTATTCTTATAAGGTCTCCTTTTATGATATTTTGGTCAACTTCTTGAAATTCCTTTCTTTCAATAGATCCTTAAAAACTACCTTTTCTCTCCTCCTTTACCAAATATCCAAAATCATGTTAGAAAATCATAAAGGAAAAAATATTTTGTTATACTTGGTAATTACTTGTGAGGTTCTTAAGATATTATTTAACTTTTATGGTCTTCTCTTATCTTAGTTCATAAAGAAATTTCCAAAACAATAGCACAAGTATCAATGCCACTAGTTATAGGTGAACAACCATGGAAAAACATCACTTTAGGGGAAAACTCAGTCAATAACTATTCCTTCAATTATTTTTCTTGAGATAATCCAAGTCCCTTGACTTAGACACGACCTTCCTCCATGCTAAGTCAACTGTTTCCTTTTTTTTTTCTCCATATGAGCACATTCAAGAACTATCTTTGATCTAGCTGTAGCAGTAGCAATAGTAGCATTTTGATGCAGTAGTATTATCGACCTAATAACTTTGATCTCAGTGCAAAAAATTAGATATTGAAGAAACACTTCCACATGAAGCAATAACTTTGACTTGGAAGCAACAACTTCGACCTGGTAGCAACAACTTCGACCTAGAAGCAATAACTTCGACATGGCATCAACTGGCACCAACCAGTTCAATATAGCTGTAGAGACTTTGATCTCCCTAGAAAATCTTCACGTGTGATAAAGATGGCCGAAAACTTTGCTCTTGACCTTGTCTTCCTTCTTCCCCAACTTCACACTTCTTTGAGCCTTTTTTCCCACTTCGGACATCTTTTATCCTTCATCTAGATATTGAGCTTATGTGTGAGTGAGAGAGTGTGAACCAAATCAATTCGAACTGCTTCAATATATAGGCTTATGGTGAGGTCAAATTGTTGAGTTTTAGGCCTACATCATCTCGTTGGAGCTGACTCGGTGTGGAGGTGACATCATTCATTTTTTACTCAAAAATAATCCTTTTTACATGACTCAAAACTTAAAAAGGGGCTTATTAAATGCACAATGACTCTAATGACTTGGTATAAATCCGAGAAGTCTTCAATGGAGACTTTGACCTAAAACATGATGACCCAAGCATGAAATTCATGCCTTAATAAGTTATAATAATATTAATAAAAATATTATTTTCAATATTTTTCATAATTACATTTCATTATGACTCAAATACAATTATGAAAACTAAACCTAGTTACATTTTTCAACAACTTATCTTTATGAGGAAACCCAGAAGATTTGCCTTATTTTTTGTCTAAAATTTATATATATTGTTATGACATGAGATCACTCACCATACCATGGTTATAACATGCTGTTAAGGACTCTAATTAATCACATTTATGTTGATGTATCCACAATTTATAAAATATAAGTGGCTATTTAATGGAAACTCAAACAATAAACAATGTAAATAGACATATATTCTAAAAATTAAGTGAATGAAATTAAACTATTTTTCTTAAATCAAATTACCATTTAAAGTAAATAGATATATTTTTATAATATGGTAAAATTTAAAATTAAGTGAATGAAATTAACGTTGTGTTTGAAATCAAATTACCATAGAAAATCACAATGTTGAGAAAATATTATAAATGGGAAAGTATAAATGTTTGAAGACACATGGATCTTAAACTTATTTGTCAAAAAATAACAAGTATTCATTCAAAATTTTGGAAAAGATCGATCTTTATTTAAAAGTTTATAATTGTGATCTTAGTTTAGTAATTTATAAACATCAACACTAAGGTCAATGGCTAAAGTTAGAGAATATTATTTAATTTTTTATTTTTTTAATGTTTAAGCATAGCATATTTATGAAAAACAAAAGTAATCTAAAACAAAGCCTATAATTAAAAAGAAAAAAACATATGAATAAAAGATAAAAAACCCTATATAGCAAAAACAACAACCTAATGGATTTTCTCTTTTATAATATGGAAAAGGAATGCAAAGGTAAGTGACCCGCCTATCCTCGAAGATTAACTTGTGATTCTAAAAAAATCTAGGTGATAATATTTTGGAGATCATATTGTTACGTCTTTTATTATTATTATAGATGATGATAATGGGATGTATATCTATTTTTTTTGTTTTTCCCTTGTAGATTTGAAAATTATTTATATATTCCCCCCCGATCGGGGTGTACAAATGGCAGAGAGGAAATCCTAGCCATGGCAAGCTGGCGACAGATCGTCCTTCACACATTTAAGACAATAATGAGGTATTGTCAGCCCAGCTCAATGAAGTGTGCGATCACCCAGATTTTTATTATGGTGCAGTATGGCTAGGTTGTGTTGTCAGAATATCGGAGGAAAATTTCTGTTAAGGTAGGTGGTTTTCCTCCCGCACTTCATTCGTTTGTGCATTGCTTTCTGCATACAATCGTCTGGAGACTGCAGCGGAGGAAGCCGAACGACAATCCCTCTGTCAACTTTGCAATTTTGGTGGGGTATGTATCTATTCTCCTCTCTGTTTTTATAGTGTTAACTGCCATGGTTGTGTTTAGTTTCAAGTCTGTAATGGAAGTTTCCTTTACTAGTTCTGTTATCCCCATACTACAACCGGTTCCCCCATGCTTTCAAGACCCTTGTATAATGCTTGCCAACCCGGTTTATATTAATCGCCTCACTTTCAAAGAGCGAATCACCAAGGTCTTGTTCAATTTGAAGGCTGTTAAAGATGTTTCGGGTCAGTTCATGCTCCCTTGCTGTGTTAATCCTTTGCTGAATTTGATTCATCTATGCTTCTGCGGCCCCCTACATAATTTTGGCCCTTTTACTGTCAGTTGTTTTCGGTAATTGCTGGGATATATGGAGAGGGGATCTCATTTGTTTACGCATGGTTTTGCTCTGTAGAGCTTCAGTTGTTCTTGGTAATTGCTGGGATAGTTGGAGAAGGGGTTGCATTTGTTTACGCATGGTTCTGGTCTATAGAGTTTCAAATTGGGTTAAGTTTCATAAGGGTAAAGTACCCCATGTCGCTCTCTTCTATGCTTTCAGACCCACAGTTCCCCGGGATTGTTTTAGGAAGTGGCGGATAGATTTTCTGCTTCTCTGCAATTTAGTCATCCATGTTGTCCCCCAACTGAGCTCTTTGAATTCGGCTCTAAACCTACAAGGCGTCCATGCTCTGTTTGTTGTCAACTCATAAATCTCATATCCAGGGTGCGCAGCTAGCCCCTCATGTATGAGATCAATTAGGTTTAAGGTTATCAGGGCCATCCTTTTTTCGGGCTGTTTCTTACAAATAGACAAGCGGTCTGTAGCCCTCTGTTTTCTATCTGGACTTCTTGGCTTCCTGCAATGGCTACAAAACTGGCTTTGGTGGTTTAGTTTTCATTGTTTTTATGCTGCAATCATTCTCTCAACTCAAAAGGGGTTGTGAACAAACTATATTTATACGGTTCCTCATATCCTTGATGTCCCTGCCTGCCGGTTTGTGTTATTGAATATGATTTTTTCAACTATGTGGAAGAGACGTTCCAGGTCCGAGCCTGCCAAAGGAAATCAGAATGTCCAGTATGAGCCTACCCCAAAGAGACGAGGTCGTAAAAATAATCAGGAGCATCTCGAGACCTTAGCTGCAAATTACGTGATGGGCAATTCTTCAATAGTTCGTCAAGAAATCTGTGGTTGGGAGAGAGAAATACAGACGGATCCTAAAGACAATGAAGCAGAAGCAGAGATTTTAGATTTCATCACTGACCCAGGCAATACCTGTGGTCGTATTACCTTATTCAATCAGACAATTCACACATATTGGATAGTTAAATGTCTTATAGCCAAATCTATTCAAAGTCTCCCGCCTGTCCATATTAAGACAGACCCGGCAAAGAAGGAACCTAGCTTACAGGACCTGTTGCACGACATTCAAAACTAGTTGCACCACATCAAGATAACCCAGTACCAGGCAACAGATCAAATGAGTTGATTGGATGACCGGGTAGGTAGAATGGAGAAGTTGCTTCAGCAGCTTCAACAAGCAGACATGCCTGGGTCTACTGTGAAAGACCCAGCTCCAGTCTCCTCTTCAGATGGATATTTGTTTTCTTATAGTGTTTTTTGATGCACTTTTTAGTTTTATATGAACTGTCTTCATGTCATATATATGGTCAATCTGCAATAGTAGGATAGCTAGCTAATGAGACTTACAAACGGATGAAACAATTTCAATTTTGGTATGCTTTTCATGCTTTCAGGTGGCCAACAGACCTGGTTTCCTGCGGGCAGGTTGAGGTCATAACCTGAATTTTATATGTTGTAGCATGTCCTTCAAATATAAATAAAAAATAGTGTGGTCTCACATAATTTAAAAAAATAAAAAATTATTTATATATTTCATGGTCTATTTATCTAACAGTATCTCTTGAAGGACATGAGTAGTTTTAGGGGTATAACATCAATGAATGATGTATCGTTGTTCAAATTGATCTCAATAAAAGAAAATAATCATAAAAGATAACTTGATTTCGATCAAACTTTGTTTTATTACATTCAAGAAATTTTGATTTCAAAACGTTTTTCAAATTTTGGTGTATTGAATGGATTATTACTATCAATATATCTTTGATTAAACATTGTTTTGGAAATCTTCTTAATTTTCATCATCTTACAATGTGTTACTTTCAAATAGGTTGATTGCGATCAAACTTTGTTTTATTACATTCCAGAAATTTTGATTTTAAAACGTTTTCAAATTTTGGTGTATTGAATGGATTATTACTATCAATATATCTTTGATTAAACGTTGTTTTGGAAATCTTCTTAATTTTTTCATTTTACAATGTGTTACTTTCAAAAGAACTTCTTATTATAGGACAAGTTTGTGAATTGTACTATAAATGAACATTATCATTTATATTTATGTATATTTCATTAAAAAAAAATTGATCTAAAAATAATTTTTCTAAACAATAAAATTTTAGAAATTCATTTGTTCGTTTTTGTGATAGTTGTTTTAGTGAAAGAGTATAGTTTAGAAATCAAATATTTTTCATCCTCTCCAATTTGTTCATGACTCTGAAAACCATATTTACTCTCTTTTCCTGAATATCAAGAAAATCTATAGCCACCTAAATTGATCCTTTGTTAAATACTGTTTTGGAATCATCTTTTTAAATACGGAACTCGATATTTTCTTTAAAAGAAAAATGTAAAACATGGAAGACACGAAGACCAGCATGTATTGTCTCTATGACAAAAAAACATGTCTTCATGCTCGGGGATGACTAGAATTTCATTAAAATATACATCATAAAATCAAAAAATAACTTCATGTAAATTGGAGGCCCTTGTAATTTCTACATTGTCTTCTATAATATTGTGCAGAGTAGTGCTTGTCACGTCATAAACTTCATCAAGGACCAAGAAAATTCCTTTTAGTGGTTGTTCCTCCGCTAATGCAAGCTATAATAAATCTATCAAAAAAAAACCTATATGTAAAAAAAAAAAATAATTGGGAACATTCTTCATTGCTAGAGAGAAAAACATCTTTAAAGATAGAGAGAAGATATTCGAAATATTGGATGATTTCTTGATTAGCGGATTGATTATTTAAAGAAAACTATAAATACTTTGCAGTTGTGTTTATTTTAAATAAATAAATATATTTAATTATATATATTTTATTTTTTTGGAGAGAAAATTTTTATTGTATTTATTTTTAATGTAAATTACAAAGAAAATTAATGGATGAATAAATCATTAAGTGATGATTTACTAGTTTATTTTTTAATTTTATCTATAGTTTTATTTATTTTAGTAAGAGTAGTTTTAATAAGGTTATAATTTTAACTCAAAGAAAACGTTATAGTGTTATTGAGAAAATAATTAGTCAATTTGAATGACCATTTGTGTTTGTCTATTTTAACAAGTAAAACTTTCTAGATCACCTGTCAAGGATCCAATCTCAAATATTTAATCTCATGGATACTTAGTATCATGTTTTCTTTTTAAATTTTGAATGACTCTAGATACTTTATATCTTTTCAGTTTAATATGCAGTTTCTATGGACATAGTCGTGTAAAGTTAGCAGCTACTAAGCGTAAAAAACAATACCAATTCTGGTTAGCATTTAACTTTTTGAGGTGGCCAACAGGCCTGGCTTCATGTGGGCATGTTGAGGCACTCAAATTTTTGATGTAATTTGTTTGCTGCAACTTGCCCTTATAATAGAAAATGGCTAGGCACTATGGAATTTACAAAAAAAAAATGATATTATTTGTTAAATCTATGGTTCGCAATAAGTTTTTATTTTAACCAGTCTCAAATAAGAAGTGCTCTCCATAGCACCACCTTTTCATCCAGTAAAGATAAGTATTAATTGCAATTAAAAAGTGATAACTTTGGAAAGTTGTTTTTAAGTTTATGACATTATTAAATATTAGATAATTTTTGGTAGTAAACTCATGAAGGTTATATTTTTTTAATTGTCAATCAATGAATTTTCGTCTAACATTTATTTAGCTAGTGCAGTTGACGAGTCTAGTGATTTACTAGAATGTTTTTAGGATATTTTAATTAGAAAAGTTAAAGGAAAAGAATGATAATCATAATAATACACCATACACATTTTCTATATCCCAAAAATTATCTTTAACCATGGAAACTTGTTTGAATAGATAACTATAATCATGAGAGCTAGTCAAGCTCCAAGGATGAAGACTTTTTCTTTTGAATATGCTGGTTTCGAAATTCTAGAGTTGTCCAAATTAGAAAGAGTAAATTAAAGTGATTTGTTGATTTACAATGGTTTGTTGATTCATTATTTTCTATTCATCATCCTTTTTAACATTTCCTTCCAACATCTTGGAGAATGATATTCATAGAATTCACACAATAATTTGTTCTCCACATCTTGACAAAAAGATATGATACACCCTAAATTGCATTCAAAAATCTAAAATTAATATATGACATGTAAATATTATTATATGAGTTATTTATTTTCCATTTAGTAGAAGGAATTATATTTCTCAATTTAGAGGTGATAGATATTTGGGTCTCCATTGTTAATTATTTTCAATATTTGTATTTCCATAATAATTTATTAATTTTTTCCATAAACATTGGAATGCCATTAGAGAAATACTCTAATTTTAATTTCCATAGATGGAAAGTAAATATATAAGTGGATCTAATGGAAAAATATATATAGAGAAATTAAAAGGAAGTGACTCAACACGTAGAGATCCAATTAAGGAAGTGGAATGGTTGAGAAGAGATGGGAAATCCAAAGTTATGATTAACACTAATCTCGTATATACATAGTTATAAAATGTAGATTTGAATCAATCATCCAAGGAAATTTAGTATTAATTGAATAGACTATTATAAGTAAAAGAAATAAATGCAAAGCTTTCTCTAAATCTTTAATTATTTGGTTTTAATATGTTATGTAGAATTACCATGTCTATTCACCTAAAAAATATGATATCTACTCTTAACTAGCTATAAATGATAAGGGTATGATACATGAACAAAGTTCTAAATCCATTCTATTAAATAGTATTCTATCTAAATAAAATAGTGTTATTTTGATTCTAACCTAGTTTCCTTTTCAAGTCCTTAAGATATGAGTTTTACACTCTTAGATAAAACAGGGGATACATTGCAAGAGATGCATAACATGATGGTTAATATAATATGGTATTCTACTCAAGAAGCAATCCTAATAATTCAACTAGAGGAAATAGGGATATAGATGTTAGGTTTTCCATTACACCAAACCCCACAAGCTTTATTAAACTTCCAAACCATTATCATACCTTTTCTTTAAATGGTTGTAGGGTGGATTCCAGAGTCGCGGTTAGTCCACGTTGTTGTAAATTTGTAGACAGTTATAGGATGGGGAACTATGCCAAATCCTATAAGTAAGTTTTTAATTTAAATTGGATGACCAATGCATTAAACCTTTAAAAAGTTGTAATTTGTAGATATTTTTGAGAAAAATAAAGGGTTGATTTCCATTTCTAACAAAATAAATTAAGAATATATATATAATAGTGTTGGAAATACTGAGAGGGGGGGGCGGGTGAATCAGTATTCCTTTCAATTAGAGAATTAGTTAATCTTCAATTATTATTACTGTTTGTACAATGATAGCAGCAAACAAGAGGAACACAAATGCACACAGCTTTTAAGGTGGAAACCCACTGCGGGACAAAAACCACCTAATGCTTTTCTAAT
Organism: Pinus albicaulis; assembly: GCA_034641835.2. Lineage (NCBI taxonomy): Eukaryota > Viridiplantae > Streptophyta > Pinopsida > Pinales > Pinaceae > Pinus > Pinus albicaulis. Next base: position 280,716,181 of record CM076578.1, on the reverse strand, counting down.
AATTCTTTAATATTCAACTCGAATTGAAAATAAAGCTCCAACTTCCTAGAATCTAGAAAAGCATTCTTCTCTAGCTCCCACTGGATGGACGCTCCAAAGCCCAATATTCTACAGTAGTGAACTAAACGGATGCCCCAACACCCAATGAGCTACAACTCACCCTACCACCAACCTACCACCCTATAGAAGAATAAAAGAAGAATGGACTCTCGTACCAGGGAAAATGGTCCAATTTACAATGATATAGAATGATGCAGAAGAAGAAGATATACTAGACCATAACCCCAACTATGACACAACCACCTAATGATGATCCTACACCTCCCAACACTGCCTCTTCAACCATTGGCAAATAGACACTAGTACAATTTGTACAATAATGTATTTACAATGACTAAGTACAATGATACCTTTACAATGATTGTATGTAGTGCTGCCCACTTGAAGACTTCATATGATGAAATTCTTGTTGTTGTTATGCACCTTGGTTGCTGCTCTTGTCATTCTACCCTCTACTGCACCTTGCTTTGCTTTGCTGCCATATAAATTTTAGTCCTTCGCAATCCTTGACAACACATGATATAGCTTTTTCTTGCCCTCTAGGAGCTCCATACTGAATCTAGTGTATCTCTGTTATTTCAGATCCTCAATATTTGATTTTCGGTCATATAGTAGTCCTTTGAGTCGTATTTCCAATGCCATAGATATGACCCAATTTGGATTCATCAAGGGAGAGTTATACCCAATCTCTCACAATTCCCTAATTATGGATTATTTTAGTAGATCACACTTGTACGGCATGCCACATGTCCTTGTTTCTTCATTTGGCTCTAAATTTGATAGAGTGAAAATTAAAGAATGTGCACTATCAGCCACTTTTGACGAAATTCCAATCCGATACTTAGAGAGAGAGTTATGACATATTTACCAAGGTCACTTCTTTGAGATGAATTTCAGGAGCCTGTAAAAACCTTGACTTCCATAGATCATATCTCCAAAAATATTTCACACCTTGATATGAAATTTTTACAGAAGCTTCCTCAGGATTTCGACTTCGCCTCATAAATATTTTTGCTCCTGAACCTTCTTATAAAAAACGTTATAGCACAAATTTCAGAATGACCTGTTTCAGATCGCGAAATCCCTTGCCTAAGGAGGAAATGAAGATCACAATTTACATAAATGCTTAGGTTGAGAGGGGCTTCAACAAGTGAACATGGGAGGGATTTTAGGAGCTTAAAAAATATTAATTATGACTTTTCAATGAACCGTGCCCCAACCCCATGGGGTTTTATACCACTAACTGGGGGTACAAACTTCAAACATGGATATTTCTCAAACTGTGGAGAATTACATGGCGTGCCATATATCAACGGAAACATCTCGACAAGTAAAAAGAATCAAAAGCATTATTGACCTAGAATATATTAACTTGTTAGGTCAAAATTCCCATGAAATATTGGGTTAGCCCCTGGTGCTTCTTGGGTTGACATCAATGACAATCGCTGATCAAAAATCTCCCCTTTTCACATTGATGGCAACACAAGTACTCCCCCTGCGATCATGACACCTTTTCCTACAACGTTATCTCCCCCTTTGAAATCAATGGGAAAGGGTAACTCCCACTAAAACATAACCATCCCGTGGACCTGTACACACTTCTACTCCCCCTGACACACAATCGTCCTGCAGACTTGCAATCTACTTCCACTCCTCCTTTATATTCTGAAAAAGGAAAATCTAATGAGAACTTGGGAGAATCCCAAGCTTCTAGCGAAAATATTCCAATACTAGTGAATATTTAATATGTGATTCTTTTGGTGCTGCTTGGAATCTTACTACTTGTCCAACTTCTTGCATAACATCTGGTCAGGAGGCTGTTACATATAGAAGAATACTAATCATAGATCTGTACAAACTTTGATCCACATCCTTAGATGAGTCATCTATGCTCAATTTGCAACCTATTACCATTGGAGTAAGGATTGGTTTGCAATATTCCATGTTAAATTTCCTGAGCATTTCCTTGATGTACTTGACTTGACATATAAGTATTTCTTTCTCTTGCTGAGATATTTGAAGCCCTAAGAAGTATGTGAGCTCACCAAGTAAAGACATTTCGAAATCTCTTTGCACCTTTTTAGCAAACTTCTTACTTAGTCAATCATCATTTCTACCAATTATTGTATCATCCTCTTTAGCTATGAGACATGCTTTAGTTGCTTCATCCAGAACATATATGTCGTTTGGAGCTCAACTTGTTGTAGCCACAACTTCACCATACATGCCTTTCCTGATTTCACATTTCGTGGAGTTCAATAATATTGTGTGTCCTTGATCACACATTTGTCCAACACTGAGCAGATTGTGATTCATGTTTTCAACCAATAGAACATTCTTGTATAGAGCATCTTTGCTTCCGTGAGTGACAGTCCCTGATCCTATAAAATTTGAATATCCATTATTTCCAAAGGACATGGTTCCATCCTTCTTCTCTTTCATAGATACAAATTTATTTCTATCTCCAGTCATATGCATTGAGCAAACACTATCAACATACCACACATCTTTGTTCTTTTGAGCCTTGAAAGCGAGAGCACAATTATCATTCTTCTTCTTCTTCCATGTTTTTTCATTCTATGGCTTTGAAGATTATTCTGGAGGATTTTCAAGTTTGCAGTCTTTGGCTATGTGTCCAAGGTTCCGACAATTGTAAATTTATTTCTTAAATGTTCAAATCTATTAATGTTTCGCTGAGCCCTGGTCGGTTCATATTTGATAGATCTCCTGGAATTGTCTTGGTTCCTAGGGTACGTGCAAAATTCTATGGCTTTATGACCAAATTTTCCACATGAATAATAGTAGCCAGAAAAAATATGTTGGTACCTGGATGAAAATTTTCGTCGAGGAATTATCTTCCAAGGTTGTTCTTACGAATCTTGTCCAATGAAGTCTACATGCATGTCAGATCTCATAGGTTCATTGTATTTTTTTGTAGAAGGTCCTGCTTCTTCTTCTTTGTAACTGATTCCAGTTTTTTCGTTGTAAGATCATTGATTGTTGATGAGTTCTTCCAATGCCCTTGAGCTGTTGTCATAGTTTTGGATATTTTTTCCTTTCTTCAGTTCCTCATGCAGCGAAACCACTTCAGCTTCTCATTCTTCCCTTTCTTGGTTGCTTTCTTCAAACTTCTTTTGAAGTGACTCTTCAATGCATTTGTGTTCTTCAACTTCAATTTTGAGACCTTGAACTTGTTCTTCAAGAGTTTTGGAATAGATCTTCTCTGCCTTGAGATCTTTTATAAGCTTGATTGCTTCCTCATAAAATTCTTCTATGGTCCATCCTTCTTCTTCGTTGTTTGATACCTCTGGTTTATTGTGCTTCGGTTTATTGTGCTTGCCCATAAACAATACTCTCTCATTAGCTTCTTCTTCACTGTCATTCTCTTCATCGGATGATGAGCTATCTTCTTTAGAGAGAAAGTTCCTTTTGGATCCTTGCTTGTTGAATTTATTAAAGCCTTTCTTTCCTTTTGAGTTGCCATTACTTCTGTTTGGAAATTTTGCTGCAAAATGCACAACCTCATTACAGCTGAAACATATCAATGGAAGTTTACCTTTTAATTTTCCCTTACCAATTTTTAGTTTTCTCGTGAATAAAGCATATTATTCATCTGAAAGACCTTCTTCATCATCTCCATTTTCCTCATACTTGTAGGTGCATGTATTTTTAATTGAAGGTTGTTTATACTTATTGGTTTTCTTAGATGCAATGAACGTAGTTTCTAGATGCGAAGTACCCTCTTCTTCATCAAGTCTCATTTCATATGCTATGAGAAATCCATGTAATTCCTCTTTTTTGAGTTTGTCCAGATTTTCATTGTATTATAAGACCGATACCTTTGGGTTGAATCTCCCTAGTAACGTTCTAAGAATCTTCCGTATAATAGTATTCTCATCAACTGGCTCTCCCAATCCTTTTAGAGTATTGGTTATTTCATCAACGTATTGGAAGTATGCAACAATGTTGCAATCTTCTTTCATTCTGAGTTGCTCAGATTTTGCTCTATAGATTTGAAGCTTTGCTTCTTTGACATTTGATTCACCTGCATATATATTCTCAAGTTTGTCCCATACATTTTTGGCAGTTTTACAACCCAACAACTTATGATAAGTAGATTCAATAAGTCCACTGATAATAATATTCTTTGCTTTTACATCATTTAAGTTGATGTAAATCCATTTTAAACAGTTTCCCATACTTCGTAACCTTGCGCCAAGAGATAGACCTCCATTCTTCCTTTCCAGAGTGCACAATTATTTTCATTGAATAGAGGTACACCATTCTTGGTATGCTCCATGACCTCCTTGTAGCTATTAAACTGCTATTGAAGAAACCAAGCTCTGATACTAATTGTTGGAAATACTGAGAGGGGGGGGGGGGGGGGTAACTCAATATTCCTTTCAATTAGAGCATTAGTTAATCTTCAATTATTATCAGTGTTTGTACAATGCTAGCAGCAAACAAGAGGAACACAAATGCACACAGTTTTTAAGGTGGAAACCCACTCCGGGACAAAAATGACCTAATTCTTTTCTAATAATTCTTTAATATTCAACTCCAGTTGAAAATAAAGCTCCAACTTCCTAGAATCTAGAAAAGCATTCTTCTCTAGCTCCTACTGGATGGATGTTTGAATGCCCGAGATTCTACAGTAGTCAACTAAATGGATACCCCAACACCCAATGAGCTACAACTCACCCTAGCACTACCATACCACCATATAGAAGAATAAAAGAAGAATGGACTCCCGTACTAGGGAAAATGGTCCACTTTAATATGATATAGAATGATGCAGAAGAAGAAGATATAATAGACCATAACCCGAACTTTGACACAACCACCTAATGATGATCCTAGACCTCCCAACACTACCTTTTCAACCCTTGGTAGATAGACACTAGTAAAATTTGTACAATAATGTATTTATAATGACTAAGTACAATGATACCTTTACAATTATTGTATGTAGTGCTGCCCACTTGAAGACTTCATATGATGAACTTCTTGCTACTGTTATGCACCTTGGTTCTTGCTCTTGTCATGCTACCCTCTGTTGCACCTTATTTTTTTTTGGTGCCATAGAAATTCTGGTCCTTTGCAACCCTTGACAATGCATGATCTAGCTTTTTCTTGCCTTCTAGGAGCTCGATATTGAATATGGTGTATCTTTGTTATTTAAAATCCTCAATATCTTATTTTCAGTATTGTATTAGTCCTCTGAATCATCATTCCAACGCCATATGGCTGACCCAATTTGGATTCTTCAAAAAATAGTTATACCCAATCTCTCACAATGCCCTAATTATGGATTGTTTCAGAAGAGCGCATTTGTACGGCATGCCACGTGTCACTGCTTCTTCATTTGGCTCTAAAATTGATGGAGTGAAAATTAAAAACTGTGCAATATCTGCCACTTTTTACGGAATTCCAATCTGATACATAGAGAGAGAATTATTACGAATTTACCAGGGTCACTTCTTTGAGATGAATTTCAGAAGCCTGCAAAACCCCTGACTTCCACAGATCATATCTCCAAAAGTGTTGCGCACCTTGATCAAAAATATTTACAGCAACTTCCTTAGGATTTCTGCTTGGCCTCATATAATTTTTAGCTTCTGAACCTTCGTATCAAAAACGTCAGAGTGCAAATGCCACGATAACCTGTTTCAGATCGTGAAATCCCTTACCTAAGGAGGAAATGAAGATCACAATTTATATAAATGCTTAGGCTGAGAGGGGCTTTAGCAAGTGAACGTGGGAGAGATTTTAGGAGCTTAAAAAATATTAATTATGACTTTTCAATGACCCATGCCCCAACCCCATGGGGCTTTAGCCCACTAACTTGGGGTACAAACTTCAAACACGAATATCTCTCAAACCGTGAAGAATTACATGGCGTGCCATATATCAACAGAAACATATCGACAAGTAGAAACCATAAAAAGCATTATTGACCCAAAATATATTAATTTGGTAGGTTAAAATTCCCATGCAATATTGGTTTAGCCCCTGCTGCTGCTTGGGTTGACATCAATGACAATCGTTGATCAACAAATAGTTGAACATTTATATTGAACATTTAACTTATCATATACAGTAGATTTGTGTAGAATATTTCTATAACACAAAAATCCGTATCGAAGAGGTGACAAAGGGAAACAAATTAAATATTTAGAGGAACTAATTAATACAAATTGTTTAGTTACTTAATCTCTTTTAATAATTGTATCTTTATAGGGGATTTCAGGGAGATTGACATTCAATATAGACTTGACCAAACTCCTATATTACCTTGAACATGTGTAAAAATAAATATGTGAAACGTTATTGAATAACAAGGAAAACTCACATAGATACATATTAAACACGTTACTCAGAATCAATCGAGAATCCCTTAATTATCTTCAAAAATAGCTTAGAACATTAAAATCATTTCATTCAATTATCACAAGGGTTCAACCTTGTTTCCTTCAAAATACCAAATATTTATAGACTCTAACTCAAAAATATCTTAAAACAAAATTTATTACAAAATGAAATATTACCCAAACTGATTTGGATATTTACAAAAATAACATCGAAAAATAGCTATTCTAAACTAATTTAGACAATTATTACACATTTCAGGATTGTTGTTTGATGATTGCTGCTTGAAATTGAATTTTTTATTTTCTGCCCCTACTTTAATGCATTTTTTCTCTTGGTTTCTTCGTCTTGTGGTCACAAACATTTTTTCATTCGATCTCATTTTATGAGCTCTAGTAATTTTTCCCTCATTTTGGATAGAAAATTTACTTAACTTCCTGTATGACTCATCAACCTCTATATATTTTTCAAAAGTCATCCTCTTTAAAAATAAATGTTGAATTTCATGTTTAATAAACAAATCATGTTCTAAGCCCTTGATTAAAGCTTTTCCACTAATTATCCCTCACTTTGGAAAACTTGGTTTTATCTGTTGTTATCTCCTGTAGCTTGTGTTGACAATTTTCTAGTCAGATAAATTAGCCACTAGAATCTCATAAATCTGGGAGTCCATTTTGGTGAAGAGCATTAAATTTTCTATAGAGTTTCCTAAAATTCATTTCTAAGTTTTGACATTTTTTCTCGAGATGTAACATTAAATTCCATTTTTGTCAAAATTTTCCTTGATTCTAGGACTACATATCTCATGTCTTCAATTCCGAATTATTCAAGCTCTTCTTTTGTTTTAGATTTTAGGACTTTAATTATCCTGGCATGTTCTCTTAGTTTGTGATCTAGATATTCTTTAATTTATACTACTACTTCCTTGTACCTCTGCAACAAATCTTCCTGCTCAAAAATAAATCCAGTGGATGGCCATAATTCGGTTATATGTAAATTAATATCAATCAAGATCTTTTCTTTGGCCTAAGATAAATTTTGTGCAATCAATGATTTATTTTCATAAATTTATAATTTCTTAGTAAACTTAAACTTATTTTGTATTTAAGCTAAATAGGCATTATCATTTTTAATTTTAGTTTCTTGATCCTTATCAAGCTCTACTCTAAGCTTTTGAAACTCCATATCTTTCAAGGATATATCTCCCATGGATTTTCATTATTTCTCTGCTCAATTTTAACCAATCGGATCTGTCTCTAGTGTGACCAATGTTGCTATAGATTCCTTGCTTTAGAAGTAAATGTTGTCGCAATGAGTTTCCACTCTCTTTCTTTAATAAACTCTTCCATTTATGCTTACATTTTATGAATTTGTATGTTTTGCTAAAAAATCATCTTAAGCATGTTTTATTTTTCATTATCTAACTGATTGACTTTTTGGGCTTGTGGATGCTTAGAATTGTTTCCTTAATGCTTTAATACAGTCATTCCTATTCTTTTCTATTTCTTTTGTTGCTTTTACATCTTTAGGATCAAGCCATAATTTCAAAACTAAGCTTCAAGTTCCTTGATTATGGTATCCTTAGCTAAAGAATAAGTTTTTCTAACTTTAACTGAGAATGAATGTTATTTAATTATGCTTCTAGCTTAGAAGTTGCCATCGAAGAACTTGTCAAGGATGCATAAATCATATCCCATGTTTTCTTATGTAGATCAATTTGATCTAATATAGGATCAATCTATTTGGTGTCAAAGGAAAAAAATGAATTTTTATAGCCTTCAAAATTTTTATGTACTGAGACCTCTGGTTCTAAAAATTCCAATTGAAATTGTCCCTTCTCATTGTCCAATGCTAAAAATATCCCGGTTTTTTTTGTAGAAGTTTGTTTCCTAAATTATGAATATGTAGAAGTATTTAGTGCCTCATTTTTCTTATTCATTTCTAGAAATTTTGAAAATATACTTTTCTTCTTTGAAGAACGGGAAGAAGTATGAGGAGAATTTATTATGGTTTCTTCAATTTTTTGCAATGAAAATGGTGACTCTCCTATAAGAACAATTGTAGAAGGTCCTTCGGAATTATGAACTTCTGAGGATTCTTCCTCCTCATTTGTTGTTGTCTTCCTTATTTTCATTACCTTTAAATTTGTTTTCTGCAAATATGGTTATTGAGTTTCCCTTGGCCTTTTTAACTCTTGTTTTATAGTATTTGGAGTCTCTAACACTATCTAACTCGATATTATTTCCTCAACTTCCTGTAAAGTGTTTTCCTCCTAATCTTCTCTATTGTAAAATTTCTCAATCTCTTGTTTAGCTATATGAAGATAAAGTGTTGTTTTTTGTGAAACTGTAACTGGTGATATAATTCCCAATGGGTCATAAGACCAAATGAAACTCGATTTGAACTTCGTTTGTTTCAATATATCATCCAAATCTCTATCTACATCTCTTGTGTTGTCTATGAATGGGCCAGCCCCTACTTTCAATTTGAATTGAGCTTTCTGTTTTATAGAAAAAAAATGAACATCATCTAGATTCATCATTTTTCTAATATACTTAAGAGAAAAAAAATATCATTGGGAGGAAGATAGGAAATTTGTATGGTTTAATTTTACATCCATAAATCCTAATTTCTGTAAAATTCCGGTATAAAAACTAGTCTCCAACCTTTCACTCTTCACTAAGATGTAATTTTTTTTAAAATTTCATGAGAAATTCTGGGAACATCGCTTTTTAATAAAAAAAATTCTACATATAGGAATTGATTGAAAAAATCACTAAAGGAGAACTCTTCAAAATATTTTCTCACTAGTGAAGTCCAATGAATAACTAACTGTGGTTTGCGTGTAATATCCAAAATCTGCAAAGGCAATTTAAATTACTCTGACTAATGGTATAGAAAAATATAAACCATAATTTATTTATTCTTGAAGGAACATTCCACACTGAATTTCAAACATCGCTCGTAAATAATGTCTGAAAGAAACTGACTATAATTAAATATGACTGAATGTTTTTTTCCCAACGAAAAGAATGATAAAAATACTAAAATTATTTAATCAACCTATTTATCTCCATGCTGAGTCCTACCATCATCCAGCTCAAAATTTTGGTGTCCTTAATACCCTTGCCATTAGAGCCATGATAATTTATGATGTTGAACTCCTGACCGAAGAAATCAATCACCTGTCATTGGTATTTATGGATTTAGGTTATAAAGAAAGAGATATCAAAAAATCCTTGAAAAAGGTTGAGGGTTCGATTCTACATCGGAATCGCCATGAACCGCAAGAAAACAGGGGGAGGATTTTTCTACCATACATTAAGGGTGTTACTGATAAAATCGCCAAGGTTTTGAGAAAGAACGATATTTTCACACAATTTTCAGCATCTGGGACTATTAGGCGAAGAATGTGACCAGTTAAGGATGGCATAAACCCTAAACAACTCAAAGGAGTGTACAAGATTGACTGTTCATGCGGGAAAAGTTATATTGGGGAGAATAGGTGTTCACTTCGGAAAATAATTAAAGAGCATGGAGCTGATATCAGGTATGAACGATCTCGCGCCTCAGCCCTTGCAGAACACTCCTCATAAACCAAACATCAAGTACGTCTTAGGGATGCAAAGATCATTGCGAGAGAAGAGCACTATCAAAGAAGAAAGATAAGAGAGGCCTTTGAGATTATAAAGCATCCAAATAATCTTAATAGGGATGGGGGATTTGAAATTAGTGACACTTGGAGACCTCTTCTTTGACAAATCTGCTCATCCAAAACACCATCCACCGATACATAGTTTTTTCAGGTATAAGAATCTCAAGTATGTTTCCCCTCTTTTGAATTCTAAAATGATATATAAAAAATTAAAATTCTAATAATTATTCCTATTAATTGATTTTTATTTTGGTTAAATAAAAATTAATTAATTAAACAATAATTATTAGTAATTTCTACTATATTCCTATAAAAATTATCAATTATATAAATAATAATTTATTAAATAATTAATATAATTATTTAAAACCATTAATTAATTATAAATATAAGTAATTAAACAAGTAATTAATTATATTTATAATTAATTATATCTAATTATATATTTTTAAATTAATCAAAAAATTAATCATTAATCGACAATTTTCCCAATTAATTAATTATATAATTAAATTAATTAATTAATTAATTAATTAATTACATATAAACTATAATTAATTAATTAAGTAATTACTTATCGTAAATATTAAGAATTAATAACATTCATAAATTAAAAACTAAATAATTAATTTATATATTATATTTTAAAAACTACCCAAAAATTATTCAAAAACTAAATTAACAAATTTAGTTTCTTTATAATATAATAAATAATAAACTTAAAAATTAAAACCAACTATTAGTAAAATAAAATAAACAAAATAAGAATCAAAATACAATTAGAAATGATATTATTAAAGTCAATAATAATAATAATAAAATAATAAGAGAAATACAGAAATAAAAAATCTTATTCGGCTCTTTTCATGAAATTGATCTCTATTAAAGGTCTGAAACCCTTCTCTAAAATTCTTCATTCTAAAAGTCCTGATGATGGATCCCAGTTGGGATTCGAAATGTCGACATGTGTTCATCAATACTGTGGATAATCCAGAAAGATTCTTACAAAATGATCACCATAGGAGTTTAAAAACCAAAACCTATTTATCACTGGGGTATCCTAATAGATAAGAAACTAGGAAAATCACCTACCTAGAAATCTCAGGGAGCATGTAGCAAAATAGGGAAGATTGGTTCTAGGTAATTCAGAATTCTGAAGCAGAAACCATTAAAAAATGTGAGCTCTTTTAGAAAAGGAAATATTTTGGTAAATATCCATTAATGCATCAGTAGAAAATAGGTGCAGTGAATTTTGAGCATTCAGCTGAAGGGCTTGGAAAATTAACTGAGGGGTAACAATAAACAAGGTATCATTATTTTGAGAAATGATTTTTCTTTGAATTGGGATATAATGAGTTTCGCACCAAAAAATAAAATATGGAAAATGATAGGTTTGGGGGAAGACAAAGTTGTGTAACAAGGGTCCCAAAATGAGAATTCATCACTAGCATATTGGTATTTTTGGAAGGCCCAATTGTGGAGTTCATAGAGGTTCAAATCACAATTAGTCTCTATAATTTTAAATTGAGTGTCAACTAAAGGTAACTCATCTATATTTATTACAAAGGGAGTATGGAATTTTCTACAACAATGGATTTCCATTTATACGAAGCCATTAAAGAAAATTTTATATCCGTAGAACAATTAACTAGAAATATAATGATCATAAGCTAGTTATTTTTTGGAGTTAACTCGTAGATCCAAATTGGGAACTTTGATTGTAAATGAAATACAAAAAAGAGGATTATTTTCAAAGGGATATCCTTTTAATCAACTGCTGATAAAAGTCGAAATTAGTTAATAGGTGAAAATGGCATAGGAGAGTTTAATGTTTTTGAGCATTGGCACGAGAGAATTAAATGCATTACATGGTGATATGATAAATTTATTGAAATTATGATGATGCTCAAATATAATGGAGGTTTAAGAGTAGGCAAAATTAGCACAAAAATAGAAGAGGAATAAATGTGATGGAATGGCAGCATTCATGGGGGTTGAGAATGGTTTATAGTTTTCAGTAGGGTGGTACTGCAATGCATGCGAGGATGCCACATATATAATGAAGGGATCTGGAAAACCACTTTGCAGATCACTCCCGTTAATAATCGACAATGCAAGGGGTGCTACAATTGATCGATGGTTGTTGATATGGGTGGCCCAATCACATCTATAAAAAAATAATCAATGACTAAATGTTGTCGGTTAAATCAATCTAACAATTTATTACAAATAAATAAATAATCCTCTTTTTATTTAAAATGTTAGGGATTAACAAAACAACATAGTAAAATAAAAATAAAAGTAATGTGGCATTTAGATGTGTGCACAATTACTAGGGATGTATTTTGTTCGTTTATTTTATTTTTATATTTCATTCTTTTTATCAATTTTTTCTTATTTCTTTCTTTCTTTTTCTCTTTTTTGTTTCATTCTTTTTTTTTTCTCTATTTTTTGTTTCTATTTTTTTATTTTTTTGAAAAAAGGAAAAAAAAGTTCTTAAATATTACAAGTGGAAAAAATAAGTTAAAACGCACGTGATCGATTCCAGTGAGGTGAGTGTCAAAATGCAACACTACCCCTCAAATATAAATTATGGAATCGAACCTAGGCCAAGGAACCTAGGCCAAGGTTGTGATACCATGTTAGGTATTTGTTTACACCAAAATACGTAGCCTTTAGTAAATTCCAAACCATTATCATACATTTTTTTGAAGTTGTTCCACAGTGGATCCGAGAGTGGCGGTTAGTCCACAGGATCGATTCCGGAGAAGGTGAGTGTGAAAATACAATAATATAATATTACTACTATTTAAAAATGGGATATATAATAATTAATTGCAAAATTCACTCTAGCGATCCTCTCAAAGAAAAGCATAAAGAATGAACAACTATAGATCTTATCGAAAATACAGTATATGTAGAAAGTGAAGAAAACTTTGTTGAAGAGTTCACATTTTAAGGGGGTCAAAATTGTGAGGGTAGGTAGAGATGCAATGAAAGACATATAATCCATGATGGTTATGAATTAAAGAAACTATATATTAGTGGGGTTATGAGACATTCATTTGGGGATTTTAGTTGAATATTCCAATGGAAATTTGAGACATCGAAGTTCATTATCATACCCTTAAAACAATTACAATGAATTTGAAGTGCTAATGATGTCCAATGGATATGGGAAACTTTGATTACAACTAGGAGACTGTACATTTCAATGAAATAGGGAGTAGCTTGAAGGAGTCTTACTAGTTCAGCTAATGCTTTGAAGGACTAATATTTTCAAAGATGAAACCTCTAAATAATATCAGGTCCTTTTTTTATTTGTGTCAATCTATGTTTTTTTCTTTATGTGAGTATTTTTTTTAGTAGATTAAGTCTTAAGAAGTGGTTTTATATCATATTAACCATTAAATACATAATAATATCCATTTTCATGCATTAAGTCAATGATGATATATATAATCGATAAACCACTTTTTTTTTTAATAAAAAGTAGTAAGATATAATAACTATTTCGAAGACGAGAAGGATTCTCTTGGAAGGTGTGAAGGACCATATTGTGTCAAGCCTTCATGGGAAATTCAGTCCATTTGAAATGTGGAAGGCTTTGACAGATATTTTCCAAATCAGCAGTGATCATAGGAAGTTTGCGCTGAAAGATAAAATCAAAAAAATCAAAATGGAGAAGGGAAAAAATATTCCAAAGTATCTGATGAAGTTTGTCCAATATCGGTATGAGCTAGCGAATGTGGTAATTACAGTTGCTGATGATGATTTGGTGAGCTCGGCTCTCATTTGAATTTCAAAGAGTTGGCACAGTTATGAAGACTCTATCAATGGACGGGAAAAACTACGAGATTGGGAGCGACTTTGGTCAGATCTAGTGCAGGGGGAGATAAGGTAGAATAGGCGAGATGGCTCTTCATCAAAGCATGATGATCAAGAGGATTTTCATTTGGCTGTCAAAGAAAGGAAATGGAGGGGGAAGAAATTCCACTCAAAATCTGAGGCTAAAGGCAAGAAGCTGGACTTTTCCAAGGTGAATTTTTTTCACTGTCACAAACATGGGAATATTGCCACTAACTGGCCACAGAAAAAGAAGAACAAGAAGGTTGTTGGAGCTGCACCTAGTGAGGCTCTTACCTGAAAATTTCAACTTGATTTCTCTTTGATAGCATGCTTGGTTTCAAGCACAATGGGATTAGTGTGGTATCTTGATAGTGGTGCTTCCTTCCACATGACGAGAGATAAGGATATTTTCAACGACTTGGAGGCGAAATATCTCCAAATGCATATATAGATGGGCAACGATGGATGATACAGTGCGACTGACATTGGTACCATTACCTTTTGAGACGCAATCAAGTAAACCAATTTTGTTGAAATATGTTATGCATGTTATAGGTCTAAAGAAGAACTTTCTCTCAGTCGCGATGTTGGAGGACAGAGGTTATGACATTGTTTTCAGCGATGGAAAATATTTCCTGCAACATAAAACAATGGGTTAAACCAAGAGGATAGGGATTTGAGTCAAGAATCTCTACAAGCCGGAGGTAGATGTCTGTGCTACAATTGCGGGAAAAGTAGAAGAAGTGGTGAGTCGGGATGAGGGTCAATTATGGCACAGGTTATTGGGCCATCTTCACCATGGTGCCTTAAAGATTTTGTAGTAGATTTCTACTGGAATTTTCAAGGGTAAACTTGCGTACATAGATTAGTGCACTGGATGTACCATGGGAAAGTTTGTGAAGACCAACTTTCATGAAAAGAAGAACTTTGTTTCGGTGATCTAGGAGAGAGGTCACACAGACGTGTGCGGACCATTCTCGGTTTCTCCAACAACAAAACACAAGTATTATGTTATTTATTTTATGACTATTCTCATATATGTTGGATCTTCTTCATGTAGAAGAAGGATCTAACATTCTCAAATTTCTGTGAGTTTAAATCATTGGTGGAGAAAGAGTTGGGGAAGTAATTCAAGGCTCTGCAGAGCTATAATGGTGGTGAATATATCTCGAAAAAATTCAAAGAATTCAGAAGAAAAGAATGAATTCGAAGAGAACTCATAGCGCCTCATAACCCACAGCAAAATGGGGTCAGAGAGAGGAAGAACATAATGATCGTGGGTGCTTAACCAACTATGATGCATGATTAGGGCCTACCGATGCACTTGTGGGAGGGAGCATGTAACACTGTGGTTTATGTGCAAAACCGTTGTCCCCATAGAGTACTTGGCATGAATACACCTGAAGAAGCTTTTACTAGTAAGAAGCCAATTGTTCCTCATTTAAATATTTTTAGCTCATCTATTTATGTTCATGTGACCAAGAAAACTAGGAAGAAGCTGGAGCCGACTGCTAAAGTTGGGATATTTGTGGGTTACACAGAAACACTCCATAATTATCATGTGTATTTTCCAAACAGTCAAATGATTTTGGTGCAAGGAGATATAAAATTCAATAAGGAGAAAGCCATGAAGTTATCACTCGAGAGGGAGGTAGACTTGCATGTAGAAGAGGAAATTCTTGCTCCAAAATATGAGCCTCTAGATGCGGATCAGCCATAGGAGGAAGTTCACGGAGTGGAGGAGTCCACTCATGCAGAGCCAAACATCAGAAAAAGAAGAAGGTGTACCACAGAAGATGAGAGGCGGAAGCATGATGCGGCACAGAATGTAGGAGTCCCTACTTCACAGCACAGAAAAAGATAGTCACCTGAACATTTCACTGGATACATAGCTCTCATGAGAAAATGTATTGTGACAGAGCCATCTTCCTTTCAGGAACTACTGCAGGAGCACACATGGGTAGATGCAATGGTGGAGTAGTATGACTCCATTGTCAAAACAAATGCTTGGGAAATTTTTCAAAGGTCGGTTGATAAATCAATGGTAGGTTAGATATGGATCGAAAAGGTAAAGAAAGCTACTGATGGGAGTGTTGAGAAGTATAAGGCAAGATTTTTGGCCTGGGGCTTCTGACAAATTAAGGAGATTGATTATGAAGAAACCATTTCACCTGTTCCACGATATTCTTCCATAAGGACCATACTTTCTCTCTCAGCTCAGATGGGTTTGCACATCCATCAGATGGATGTGAAGACTACATTCCTTAATGGGATCATTGAGTAAGAAGTGTACATTGAGAACCCTGAAGGATTTGAGATCTTGAGCAGCAAGTCGAATGTGTGCAGACTCAAAAGAGCGTTGTATGGGCTGAAGCAAGCACCCCGTGCTTGGTACACTCAGAGCAACAACTATTTCACTAGACTTGAATTCACCAAGAGTGAGGCAGATGCAAACCTATACCATATTGTTGTGGAGGGTAAGCTTTTAATCATTGTTCTTTATGTTGATAATTTAATACTGATTGGTGATGAGCAGCTGATACACTCATGCAAGGAGGATCTTGCAAAGGATTTTGAGATGAAAGATATGGGCCCCCTTCATTATTTCCTTGGATTGAAAATATGGCAGCGAGATGGTGAACTATTTGTGTCTCAAGGAATGTATGCTCGGGAGATACTTGGTAAGTTTCACATGGAAGACTGCAAACCCATGGATACTCCTCTTCAGAGAAACTGGAGTGAAGAGGATGCTAAATTGGCAAAGGTAGTGGATGCTACTATCTATCGACAGTTTGTGGGTTCGCTCATGTATTTAGTTAATACAAGACCTGACATATGCTATGCGGTGAACCAACTTAGTCAAGTGATGGTTAAGCCTACCAAGCTCTTTTGGAAGGTGGGAAAGCATGTCCTGAGATATCTTAGGGGCACATCTTGGTATGGCTTATGGTACAAAGAGACATATGAGGTGAAGTTACATGACTTCATGGATGCAGATTGGGCATTCAACCCAATGGACAGAAGGAGCACATCAGGAGGGTTTTTCAATATTAGATCTACAATTGTTTCTTGGTATAGTAGGAAATAGAGAACCGTGGCACTTAGTTCAGCGGAAGTGGAATACATGTAAGCAATCCAAGCTGCATGTGAGACTATCTAGATGAGGAATATCCTGGCTGGTTTATTTGGTTCTCATTTAGATCCTACAGTGATTCATTGTGATAATCAAAGTTGCATTAAACTCTTGATTAATCATGTGTTTCATGATAGATCGAAGCATATACATATCCTGTATCATCATATCAAATATTGGGTGCTGTAGAAGATCATGTTCCTTCAGTACATTCCTACGGAAGATCAGGATGTAGATATTATGACAAAGGTGCTCATGAGGAGAAAATTTGAATACCATTGAGACAGGATCAGGGTAAAGCATAATCCCTTTATTTTTGAGAGGGAGTGTTGATATTCAACAAGATGATGATCCTAATGAGAATTAAGCATGTTCCCTAGGTGGGGCCCGTAGGCTCTTTTTAGATGTATGTCTATTTTTAGAATGGTGAGCATATTCTAAAATTAGCAGGAGACTAATTCTATATGGTTGAGAAAATTCTATCTTTAGATGAGTTTCTATTTTTAGATATATGGGAAAAGTCTATTTATAGATTGCATATCTAAAAATAGAATGCATGTCGGTTATTATCAACCATTAGATAATCAAACAATAAATAATAATGTATTCCCCTGAAGCACTTCATTTCAGTTAACTGATGTGTAAATCCAGTGAGATGAAGGAATTATGCATTCCAAGGCTCATTGGTGGGACATGCACAGTGGACTTTGTTGTAATTGATTGTGGCAGAGTTGTAACACGGTTGGAAGAGTAGTTATGGGAGTTTTTATTTAGTTTAAATTAGTTAAGTGAGTTAAACTAAGTTGTACTAGTTGTAACTCATGATACACTAGTGAGAGATCAGTGAATTAATTATTTAATTAATTCACAGGAAGTGTCTCACATGCAACTGAAGAAATACACTTGCATGTCAGATCCCAGTGGAGAGATAGGTGAAAGGGTCTGGTTGACTATTAGTTGTGAGTATAGTGATTCATTCAATGCATTTACACACACATTGGAGATGTCAATGAGGATTGCACAGTCTAGGAAGGAAATATTGCATCCATTCAGGGATATTTTTCAGCAAGGATTCCATAGTGGAGGCAGGCTCTCAGGAGGCAGTAAATTGGTGCATGTGTGGACCAATTTTTGGATGACAGTGTGAGATGATTGTAGATTGTACTAAGAGCTCTATGTGTTGAGCTTTGTCCGATATTGTTTCATGATCCATTGATATACATAATATATGATAGTTGGGGTTTTTAGCTTTAAGATTTCCTGGTAAAACATCTTGTTATGTGTGATTGTTTTTTATTCATGTGTTTGCAATTGGCGATTTAATTTCCACAAATAATTAAGTAGAAGGATTATGTATTTAACAGTGGATTTAAATTTTTAGACGAGGAGAGTCTAGTAATACATCACAGTATTTATAAATTTCTACATGTCCAATCCATGTCGATATTTAGTGTCAAATAACAACGAAAATTTCTCACATTCTAGTTGCGTTTGTACTTACATTTCAGTGAGTTTTGTAAATTGTCACTTTCGCACACCTTTGTTTTCACGAGTGCCATTTTCATGTTTTCGGTTGTCTCTTTCACTTTCCTTTACTCTAATTAGTATTGTTTTCATGTTACCTTTTCTATGGCACGTGGCACCTTCATTTTCATCCACATATCGCAAGGGTCGTTCACACTTTAGAAATTGGCTACTTTTCGCATGTTAGTTGTCGCACAATGTATGAATGCCTATTCTTGTGGTTTTACAGGATAATATTTGTGGTTTTACAGGATCATTCACACTCATTCCCAAAGTTTTAAGCACTATCACACAAGTGTCATTTCGGTCATTGCAATGTATATCTTTAGTGTCACACTTGTCATGAACTTATCACAAGGTTGTCGTATTGAGGGAAATATGGTGTCAACATTTCTAGATGATATATATTTTTGTGTCATCAGAGTGTTTCAAGTGTGTGATCATAGTTAATTCTTATCAATGTTCACATAATATCTCATGTCCCACACTTAGCCAATTTTTAGAAGTTCCACAACAACCTAGCCTCATCCGACCTTCCTGAGCTACACATTGGATAGGTCCAACCCTCAAGATGTATCCTCATCCCTTGAAACTGTGTAATGCATTGTTCCTACTTTTTAGTACTACTCACTTCAAAATTTCAATGCTGAAGCTCAACCTTGCCTCACAGAATCAAGAAATTCATATACCCAGCCTAACCTCAATTTCACAAAGCGCAATCTCTAGCCTCAAGCACATCCCTTTAGCTCTTGATCTTCATAACTACGCAATGGCCCAACCTACTCTGCATCCTAAAACAACATAGTTTTCCCAAATAGTGCAAAAACTTGCAGCTAATCTCATTGAATCCAGAAACTGTGTAGTTTGTCTCCCCACTCCTGTCTGAACTACACACTATGTAGTATCAAGGTTGAATCTTCATCTATGAGCTCTTTAACAGAAAAATTGCACAATAACATGGGCTCATATTCCCTACATAAATGTGAAATTAGCTGAAACAGTGCAAAATCCCTCAGCCTGTCACACTGAGCTCTAAAATTGCGCAATTGTTTTCCTTAGTCTAGCGTAAACTGTGCATTCTGTAGTCTCAGAGCCCAAGATCCACCCCAGAATTCCTGAGCTACAAAAATATGCAGTCATTGAGCCTCTGCCTTGGCTACCACCTAGTTTTGACTCAGTTAGTTGATCCTCATGAACCATATTATACTAGGGTTTTATCATATTGATATTTCCTTATGCTTAGTGAATTGTATATGCATGATATTTTCATGCTATGAAAAGATGATGAAGAAGGATATGGAGAAGGAGGACATGGTAGAAGACACACATGGATTTGAAGATATAAGATGATCAACAGGCGATAAGATGAAGGAACAATAGAGTATAACATAAGATTGAAGATAAATATGACATGGAAGGCTCACCATCTTCAAGACATAGGGAGGAGGAATAAGAGGAAATATATAATATTTTCACAAAAATATAAATAAATAAGAAACAATAAGGACACCTTGGAATTGTCACATCATCATGCATTCCATGTCATTAGTGTCATGTCATGTCCTGTCACAAGTCATCATATGACACATCATTATTGTGGATCATGTAAATTGTATTCAAATGTATTATAAAGTGGAAGTCGAAAGGACAGACATGGAATATGAAGAGTCATTTAGGTTGAAAAGTAGTAGGAACTAAAACATTCATGAGGGAAATCAAAGAGTTGCAAGGAGTGTGAAGAATCACCCCTTGGTTATATATACAGCCTCATTGTATGAGAAGAGGAGTTTTCACCTTGGCTCCACCTGCAAATCATTAAAGAGATATGATATTTCTTTTGTGGAGTAAGGACTGGCTCCAAAACTCCACTATTGGAGCTAGTGATTTTCATTGTATACATATGTCTTGGGAATTTTACTTAATAATAGAAGCCTTCAAGGCCAACACATTTTTCATGCATGAATTATGAAAGTTTGTAAGACTATTTTGTGGATATTTGTAGTTCATGTTTTCTTTCACATGTGATAAGCTAGTTTAAGTATTTCTGTTATTTTAGTACTTACCTTATTAAGAATTTTGTATAATCGTTGTTAATTCTATCGTATCCTTGTGGAATATTCTACTGGACATTTGACAAAACTTTCTGATTCATTGGTTTTAATGATAATTGAATCCCTTGTGGACTATTCTGATGTATGATAGATAGACCTTGTTGTTTGTGAGTGTATCTTCTTGGGGGATACTATTACCACTCTTTTAGAAGGCCACATTTTCCTTTCCACTTACTATAGGAATTTGACACACATAAGATCGAACATGGCACCAAGCACACCCCCCCTTGCATTAAAATATGAATGTGCACTCCTATCTCTCGCTAATAGTTAGAGTCAAGGAAAATATAGATGAATACATGGAAATTAGATTGATATTAAAGATGGGGATCCTACTCCAAATGTTGTGAGGTCTAATTGGGAATTAACGTCAGAGAAACTGCTTGGTTGACAGATTTACATCATCATCAACAGTAGCACAAGTCTATCGAACATCTCTCAACACATAAAGACCTAGATAGTAATGTAACTCACCAAGATATTTCATCTCAAATAATTGTGACATCTCCACCTTAATTTCATCGATCAGTTTGACTGAATTTCATGTAATAATTAGGTCATTAATGTTGGGTATGTGTTATATTCTTTCCATGACTAGTCACGTGTAGGGGGATCATGGGGATGTGATAGCTCCCGCTGTACATTGCGTCGATCATAGCAGGGGGGTCACAGGGGGCACGATAGCTCCCGCTGTACGTTGTGCTGGGCGCAGCAGGGGGTTCACAGGGGGGGCGACAGTTCCCCCTTTCAAGGTTTGGGGCAGTGCCCCGGGAAAAAAAATTTGGACCTTATTTTTTGTTGGGCAAACCCTCCCATGGTTCTGTGACTTGATGGTTTTTGACCCGTGCTATTTTGTAGATTCAATCAAGGGAACTACGGTTATGTTCTAATCCAGGGTTAATGGATTGGGTGTATGTATGCTTCGGCATGTAGATATGCGTTGTAACACTAAAAGGAATATAATGAAATATCAAGGTGGTCGTCTTGATTTGGGATCCATGGGAAAATGTCTATGTTTATCTATTTTATGTTCCATGCTCTTGCTATTGTTTATTTTCTATTTTAAGATTCGTTTGTAGATAATTTATGTACAGGGTTTAAACCTACATTTTCTATTGGAGCTATTTTAGCTTCAAGGGGATGCCTTTGTTGTTGAGGGTCTTTTTCTCAGGCCTGTGGTAGACCCTGTTAAGTGGGAGATCTGCGGGATTGATTCTTGTGGTGAAAGGAGATGGCGAGCAACGGAAAGATAGAGATTGAGAAATTTAATGGTCAAAGTTTTGAGTTGTGGAAGCTCAAGATGGATGACCTGCTGGTTGATAAAGATCAATGGATCGCAGTAGATCCAGGTACTAAACCAATGGCAATGTTAGATGAAGACTAGAAAAAGTTGGATCAGAAGGTGAAGAGCACAATATGGTTGTGTGTCTTAGATTCGATACTGTTGACTGTATCTGGGGAAGCTACGATGAATAATTTGTGGGACAAACTTGAGACTTTGTACCTGAGGATGAAGGATGGAGACTCAATGACAGGGCATCTGAACACCTTCAATACTGTGGTAAGTCAGTGGTAATCTGTTGATATTAAAATCTTGTATGAAGATAAGTGCATCAGTTTCTTCTGTTCTCTATTAGACTCGTGGGATAGCCTGGTTATTGCAATAGGTAGTAATACACCTACCTTGAATTTTGATGACATTGTCTCAACCTTGTTGTCAGAGGAAATGAGACGGAGAGATACGGAGTGTCATAATGGAGATGCCTTATTTGTACAAGGAAGGTCCCAGAACATAAACAAGAATAAGGTTTCGAGTGGGAGATCTAAATCTAGATGGAGATCTAAATCTCATGGAAAGTTTTCAAAGGTGTGCTAGAAATGTGGAAAGGAAGGACACTACAAAAAGGACTAGAGCTCTAAATCTCCTCAGAAAGGAAAGTGATCTGATTATGCTCCTTTTGCAGAGGCAAAAAACATCTCGGATGAAGGTGGGGATGTGTATTTGGCTTCTTCTTCAAATACACATGTAGATCATGAGACATGGATGATTGAATCGGGTGCATCCTTTCACTTCACTCCCCATAGGGAGTGGCACTGCGAGTATGAGAAATATGATGGCGGTGATGTCTTCTTAGGTGATGATGAGAAGGCTAGAATCATCAGGCGTGGAAAAGTAAAGTTGAAGCTATAAGGTCAAGGGATTAGAACACTTCCTGGTGTTCTTCACATTTCTGCATTGGTCAAAAATCTGATTTCTGCAAGAAAGATGGAGTATGCAGGTTTAAAAGCAGTGTTCGAGAAAGATACTTGTAATATGGTTCACGGAGCACTAGTATTAATGTGGGGAGTTTGGATTGGAACTCTGTACAAGCTTAAGGGCAACACTGTTATTCATGGGTGCAAGAGTTCTGTGGTTGCTGAAAGTGGAGCGGAATGCTTAGCGGTCTCTAGAGAAAAGACCATGCTATGGCATCAAAGGCTTGGACATATTGGAGAGAAGGGCCTTCAGATACTGCATGGAAATGGTATGGTAGAAGGTATGTCTATGTAATATTCCTAATTAGTGACAGCTAATTAGAATATTCAATTTTGTTAGTTTTCCATCTATAGTTTTTAAATAAATAAATAAAAAAGTGAGTGAAGAGGGTCTAACTCACTTAAGTGAAATAAGACATCCACCTAGTAGCACAATGTTGTGACTTGAGTGGATAGTCAAGGGGGGCCTAACATCACGTAGAGGAGGGGGGCCTACGTACACTCTAGAAGATTCTGACAGCTTCTGCGCAAATAAGGATGAGTATGTGGAGGAGAGAGAGGCTACATTGGGTTTTGGAGGGAAACCAATGTTATAAAAGATGGAGGAGCCTCCTCATTTCATTCATTCTTGAGTTAATGATATTGAGTGAGACATTTGTCTTCTTGAGCATGCTAGCTGTTTAGCCTATCTGCAGCATTGTTTAGTGCATTGAGTGTCTTCGGTCAGAGATCTCACCCTTAGCCTCGGGGGACTTTGAGTTCCTACTCGGGCAAGGTTGGTTTTTCATCATTTTGTGAGTCGCTTTATTATTTGGGTTTGTTGCGGAGTAGGAGCTTATAGAGAAAGCGCAGTCACTAGGAGAGAGGATGCAGTCCATTGTGGAGGAGCTTTGGATTGGGGTTTCTAAAAGTGATTTAGCCAGGATTTTGAGCAGAGGGTCATCCTTTTCCCATCGGAGGTTTTTGGCAGAGTTTGAGGCAGTGTTTTAGTTGTTTCTATCTAGCCACTACGCAGTGCCTTAGAGGCCAGCGTAATTCACTAGGGAGGCAGTTTCTGGTGATTATCGGGGTTGGCCATTCTTGGAATGGTTTTTGGATTTTGTCCAGGTTGTTGAGGAGAGGAGGTTTGCTGATTTTCAGCTCATTCCGGTAAGGGGATCAACCCCTAGTCTTCAGTCCATTCCAGCAGTAGCAGCTACATGGTAGTTTTCCCGCAGTTGGGACGCAGTTCATAGAGCAGCCATTTCCGGTATTCTCTGAGACTGTTTTCTCACTTGCCTTGAGAAATATTAGCCTATTATACTTCACCACATTTCTTAGATTAATAAAATGGCTCAGCATTTCCTCTCTATGTTTTCTAGATGAGTTGTCGCAGTTGTCGTATTCTCTTTCTATGATATTATATGTCTGTTGCACTATCATTGTTTTGAGCGTTCTAGTTCTATACCACTTGGTGCGTTTATCTTTCACTCTTAGACTGAGTCTGGAAAGGGCTAGGTAGCCTCCGGATCTCGTCCTCTTTTCAAAGGCGAAATATCCGGTAAATGCCCTCCCAGTCTATCTCTAGTTGGATTTTGCCGTGTTTTAGAGATATCCCCGAAATGGGATATTATAGTGGTATCAGAGCATAGTTCTGGTTCAGCCTATGGTCTATGACATTGGGAAAAAGACCATACAAAGGCAGGAAGTATAGAGACTGTGAGCGTAGGTTGGAGACCACCTACGAAGAGGAAGACTGTGCCCGAGTAGAGGACGTAGATCAGGAGAGAGAGCCTGTGACGGACATAGAGCAGGTAGAGCTTGTAGTAGATTTAAGGCAGAAAGAGCCAATGGCAGATGACACAGAGGCCAAACTATTTGGAGAGGCGCTCCTCAAGTCAGTGCAGGATTTAGCTAGACAGATTGAGGTGATGGGACAGAGGTTCACAGGTGTGGAGGCTAGGCAACGTTAAACTCCACGGGTTTTCCAAGTCGGAGAGGGATCAGGTACATCCCACCATTTGCTAGAGCAGGGTGCTGCTCAGCATGATACTCCTCAGTCGACGGCTTCACGTGCACCTACCTACTCTACCATGCCCACTTTCTTGGGAGCAGATACAGGGGCAGGAGCCCAGCAGGAGGCAAAGCCTGGACACTTAGATGAGAATTTTGTAGAGTATCAGTCGTACGGGCAGGAGTTCAGGAATTCTCTCACATTCAGAGATTTTTTGTAGCTCCAACGGGATAGTAGACCCCGCGACCATCATAGAGGGCAGTGGCATTATCATGATGGAGATTCTCACCATGCCTCTAGTAGATTTCATTTTCGTACATTTGATGGATCATCAAAAAGTTCGACAAAGTCTTGGGTGGAGAAGCTGGATATCTATTTCCAACTTAACTAGATGTCGGAGACGGAGGCCATCAAGGTGGCGACATTACATTTGGATGGTGAGGCCTAGGATTGGTGTTTCCATGGGATGGTTACACTCGGACACTCTACAGTGACGACATATGCCGATTTTACCAGGAGGTTGATGGAGTGCTTTGACTAGAGGGATCTGGAACAACATTTTGTTGAGCTGACGAAGCTCAAGAAGATAGGGAGCCTAGAGACATACATCGCATATTTCTTGAGAGTCTTGGTGATGGTGCCAGATCTATCCGCGACATGAATGATCTATATGTTTGTGGAGGGATTGGCAGAGCCACTTTGAGGTCTAGTCAGATCTACTAGACCAGCTGCACTCCAGGATGCTATCCGTAGGACCAGGGACTTACAGGATGAAATGCCCAAGACGCAGACACCTTACCCCCAAAAACAAGGCTTCCAGCCCAAGGGGAAGGATGTGAGGGTTCCTCCTCCAAAGGGGAATCCAGGACGGACACCGATAGATGATGATGCTAGGAGGGAGTTGAGGAAGAAGCAACTGTGCTTCACGTGTCAAGAGCCGTGGGCACCAGGGCATAGGTGTGCTGCTGGAAAATAACACTTCATTGAGGTCTTCTCCAATGATAACGGGGAAGAGGATGAGGAGGATGATGAGGAGGTAGGAGATAGTCATACGGCCCAGGATCAATTGCCGCCTCCACCTCAAAGGACAGAAGGTGCAGCTTTTGTACCCATAGGAGGGGCCCTTGTAGCTTTGCGAGGAGTTCCTAATTATTTGACGCTGTGCGTACGAGGGATAGTACGTGGCTAGCGAGTATCGGTCTTGGCTGACAGTCGGGCAACCCACAACTTCATTGATGCATAGATGGTCGAGCAGAGGGGTATACTGACCAAGAGTTTTGACGGGTTTTCAGTCTTGGTCCCAGGAGCCCAGACGATGCACTGTGCCCGGTATGTTCTAGAGTTAGCAGTGATGATAGGTACTTACACCGCGACTGATCACCTTTTCGTGGTCAACATACCAGATACCAATGTGGTACTGGGTGTTTAGTGGCTGATTACTCTAGGGAAGGTCACCACAGATTGGGAGGCCTTAGAGATGGAGTGGGATGACAAGAAGACCGAAAAGCATGAGAAGATCCTTGGGATGCATACTTACCCACCTCAGACAGTTTCGGCACACCAGATGGAGGTTGACTTTCGGAAGGGAGACATAGAGTGGGCGGTTGAGTTGCGGGCATCAGAGGCAGAGACCATCGGTCAAGCTGTTCATCCAGATATACAGGCCATCCTTGACAGGCATGTCGTAGTGTTTGGGGATATACCACCAAGTCGGCCACCAAATAGAGGGTTTGAGCATACCATTGAGCTTGAGTAGGGTATCCAGGTGGTGATCACTACACCGTATAAGCATCGCAAAGACTATCGGGATGAGATTGAGTGGGCCATCCAAGAGTTGTTGGCTCTTGGACACATCAGACTGAACATGAGTCCGTTTACTTCTTCTGTAGTGCTGGTGAAGAAGAAGGACGGCACCTTGAGGATGTGCATTGACTACAGGGCCCTGAACAAGAAGACTCTGAAGAATAGGTACCCTATACCCAGGATCAATGAGCTGATGGATGAGCTGAGAGGAGCCAAGTTCTTCTCGAAGATTGATTTGAGATCAGGGTACCATCAGATTAGCGTGAGGGAATAGGGCATTCCCAAGACCTCCTTCAGGTGTCATTATGGGCACTTTGAGTTTTTGGTTATGCCTTTTGGGCTGACCAATGCACCAGGCACCTTTCAGTCTTGCATGAACCATATCTTCCGCAGTCATCTGAGGAAGTTTGTACTAGTTTTCTTCGATGACATACTCATATATAGTAGGACTTGGGAGGAGCATCTCCAGCATATAGAGGCAGTGCTACGCATCTTGGAAGCAGAATAGTTCTATGCTAAGCTCTTCAAGTGTGAGTTTGGGATGAAAGAGATGTTGTGTTTGGGTCACATTATTGGAGTGGATGAAGTGAGGGTCCACGAGAAGAAGATTAGAGCCATCAGAGATTGGTCAGAACCTAAGAACGTGACGGAACTTCGAAGGTTCATTGGGATATGTACCTATTATAGGAATTTCGTCAAAGGATTCTCACAGCTTGCTGCACCCCTTACAGATTTGACAAAGAAGGGGGCATTCAGTTGGTCAGATACAGTGTAGCGAACCTTTGATAGGCTCAAGGAGGTGATGAGTAGCTACCCCGTGCTTGCATTTCTATATTTTACGTAGCCATTTGTCTTGGAGTGTGATGCATCGGGAGAGGGGATCGGCGCAGTATTGATGCAGGGGGGACACCCTATAGATTTTGAGCGCCGGAAGCTCATTCCGCATGAGAGGTTGTATTCTATATACGACAAGGAGATGTTGGCCATCATGCATGCTTTGGCCAAATTTCAGCAGTATTTGGTAGGGAACAGGTTCAGGGTGAGGACTGATCACAATAGCCTTAGGTTCTTTTTGGAGCAGAAGCAGCTACAGGAGAGGCAGTAGAAGTGGATCAGTAAGATCCAAGCATATGACTTTGACATTGAGTATGTCAAGGGTCAAAATAATGTGGTAGCAGATGCCCTTTCACATAGACCAGCCACGTTATCTCTTATGAGCTTGGATAGAGATTGGAGGGCTCGACTTTTAGTGGAGTACTCTAAGGACAGGTTTTCATGTGAGGTGTTGGATGGAAAGGTGGCGGATGAACGGTACAGGGTGGTCGATGAGATCATCTATTACAGGGACAAGATCTTCTTGACTGAGTGATCTCAGCTTAAGAAGAAGATACTCCAGGCATCACATGATTCTCCATTGGTAGGCCATCAGGGGTTTACCAAAACCTACAAGGCCATTAGAGAGAGGTTTTGATGAAAGGGCCTCAAGGAGGATGTACTCCAGCATGTCAGGGAGTGCGATGTTTGTCAGAGGAATAAGGAGGAGATGAGCCATGCCACAGGACTGTTGTAGCCTCTTCCCATTCTGGAGGGGAAATGGGAGAGCATTTCGATGGACTTCATCACAGGGTTGCCCATGGTGCAGGGCAAGGATTGTATTTTTGTCATCGTTGATCTACTGACAAAGTATGCGCACTTTTTCTCCAAATCCGCACATTACACAACAGCATAGGTGGCCGAGCTGTTCTTCAAAGAGGTTTTCAGGTTGCATGGTCTTCCTAAGGCCATCATCAGTGACAGGGACAGCCGTTTCATGGAAAATTTTGGCAGGAGATTTTCCGACTAGTGGAGACGGAGTTGATACCGAGTGCAAGTTACCACCCACAGACGGATGGATAGACAGAGATAGTTAACAAGTGGCTAGAGGGCTACTTGCGTAACTATGTTAGTGGGTAGCACCGACCATGGTTGAGATGGTTGCATTTGGCGGAGTACTGCTAGAACTAGACACATCAAATATCTATTGGTATGTCACCATTTTATGCTTTGTATGGGTACCATCCTTTATCTTTTGCTAATGTGATGTTCGGTGCTAGTAAGGCTCCTAGAGCCAAGATTTGGATCCAGGAGAGTCAAGATATCCTCCGAGTTCTCAAGGACAATATGGCTACAACACAGAACCAACTGAAGCTGTATGCCGACAGAGGTCGGGTGGAGAGACAGTTTGAGGTAGGGGACTTGGTCTACCTATGGTTATAGCCATACCGATAGTCATCGCTGAAGCAGAAAGGGGCTGAGAAGCTCAAGCCTCGATTTTATAGGCCATACAGGGTGATACACAGGATTGGGCAGGTTGCATATGAGATGGAGTTGCTCCAAGGCAGCAAGATCCACAACATTTTCCATGTATCATGTCTGAAGAAGGAACTGGGATAGCAGGTGATAGTGACAGAGGAGCTACCACCTACAGATGATAAGGGGCACTTGGTGCTGTAGCTGGAGGCCATTATTGATACCAGGGAGAGGCAGTTACAGAGCAGGATGGTCTGAGAATTCTTGGTGAGGTGGAAGAATTTTTCGGATGAGGATGCCACTTGGGAGAGCGAGAAGATCTTGCAGAATCCATCACTTCAGTTGCTTGAGGAGAAGCAAACTTTTACTAGGGGAGATTGTAATATTCCTAATTAGCGATAGCTAATTGGAATATTCAATTTTGTTAGTTTGTTGTCTATAGTTTGCAAATAAATAAATAAAAAAGTGAGTGAAGAGGGTCTAACTCACTTAAGTGAAATAAGACATCCACCTAGTAGCACAACGTTGTGACTTGAGTGGAGAGTCAAGGGGGGCCTAACACCACGTAGAGGAGGGGGGGCCTACGTACACTCTAGAAGTTTCTGTAATCTTCTGCGCAGATAAGGATGAGTATGTGGAGGAGAGAGAGGCTATGTTGGGTTTTGGAGGGAAACCAACATTATAAAATATGGAGGAGCCTCCTCATTTCATTCATTCTTGAGTTGATGATTTTTAGTGAGACATTTGTCTTCTTGAGCACGCTGGCTGTTTAGCCTGTTTGCAGCACTGTTTAGTGCATTGAGTGTCCCCAGTAGGAGATATCGCCCTTAGCCCCGGGGGACTTCGAGTGCCTGCATGGGCAAGGTTGGTTTTTCAGCATTTTTTGAGTCGTTTTATTGTTTGGGTTTGTTGCGGAGCTGGAGCTTATATAGACTGCGCAGTCACTGGGAGAGGGGACGGATTCCATTGTGGAGGAGCTTTGGATTGGGATTTCTGCAGATGATTTAGCCGGGATTTTGAGCAGAGGGTCAGCCTTTGCCCATCGAAGGTTTTTGGCAAAGTTTGAGGCAGTCTTTTAGCTGTTTCTATCTAGCCACCACGCAGTGCCTTGAAGGCCAGCATAATTCACTGGGGAGGCAGTTTCTGGTGATTTCTGGGGTTGGCAATTCTTGGAATGGTTTTGGGATTTTGTCTGCGTTGTTG
The DNA here is from genome assembly GCA_034641835.2 of Pinus albicaulis. NCBI lineage: Eukaryota > Viridiplantae > Streptophyta > Pinopsida > Pinales > Pinaceae > Pinus > Pinus albicaulis. Next base: position 280,685,936 of record CM076578.1, on the reverse strand, counting down.
AGGAGAGGAGGTTTTCCAATTTTCAGCCCATTCCGGTAAGGGGATCAGCTCCTAGTCTTCAGTCCATTCCAGTAGTAGTAGCTACACAGCAGTTTTCCCGTAGCTGGGACGCAGTTCATAGAGCAGCCATTTCCAGTATTCTCTAAGAGTGTTTTCTCACTTTCCTTGAGCAAGATTAGCCTATTTTACTTCATTACATTTCTCAGATTAATAAAATGGCTCAGCATTTCCTCTCTATGTTTTTTGGATGAGTTATCGTATTCTCTTTCTATGATATTATATGTCTGCTACACTATTATTGTTTTGAGCATTCTAGTTCTATACCACTTGGTGTGTCTATCTTTCACTCTTATACAAAGTCTAGAAAGGGCCAGGTAGCCTTTGGATCTAATCCTCTTTTCAGAGGCGAAATATCTGGTAAATGCCCTCCCAGTATATCTTTGGTTGGAGTTTGCCGTGTTTTAGATATATCCCCGAAACGGGATATTACACTCTAATAGCTCTCTGTATTTCAATTTCTGTGAACATAAGAGGGTGAACAAGATATTATAACTTGTGTAAAGTGATGTGTTTGGACCTGTGTCGGTTCCATCACTCGGTAAGTCTATGTACTATATTTTGTTCATAGATGACTTCTCAAGGAATACATGAATATATTTCTTGAGAAAGAAATCTGAAGTCTTTGACAAATTTAAAGAATTTAAGGCTCTGGTGGAAATCTAGACAGAGAAGAAGAGAAAGGTGCCTAGGATAGATAATGGGTGTGAGTTCAGCAAGAAATAATTTGAAGAGTTTTGTAAGAAGTGACGTATAGCACGGTAGAAGACTACTCCATGAACACCTCAGAAAAATGGAGTTACAGAAAGAATGAACATAACGCCGATATAAACGGAAAGAAGCATGCTCAGTGGGTTAGGATAAGAATTCTGGGCAGAGGCAATGGAGACTGCATGTTACTTGGTTAACAGATCACCTTCATTAGAGTTGGAGGATAAGACTCCACATGATGTATGGATTGGTAAGAAACCCTCTCTTTCACATATGAGGGTATTTGGATGTGATGCATATGTACATGTTCGAGAGGAGAAAAGGACCAAGTTGGATAATAAATCTGAAAGGTGCATCATTATTGGGTATAAGGATGGTTTAAAGGTTTACAAGCTTTGTAACCCGGAAACAAGGAAGGTTGTGTACAGTTGAGATGTGGTGTTTAGAGAAGATAAATATGTTGCTAAACATGAATTCATACCAAAGGAACCTAAGAAGATAGATTTTGAGCTAAAGGAGGATGAATCAGACTCTATAACAGAAGCAGACTCAGAAGAGGAAGAGCCACAAACTCCAGCTGTGAGAAGATTAGCTCGAGAAAGAAGAAAACCATAAATGTATAGTCCATCTGCTTTTTATTCAAATTTTTCTTTAAATATAACTGATGATGATCCCAAAACTATCAAAGAGGCAGTAGATTCAGAGGATGGAAAACTCTGGAAGTAGGCCATGGTTGATGAAATGGCATCCTTGCACAAATATGAGGCATGGGATCTGGTCGAGTTGTCAGTTGGAAGGAAGCCCATTGGGTGAAAATGGGTGTTTAAGAATAGGAAGAATTTACAAGGCAAGGTGGAGAAATACAAATCTTGGTTGGTAGAAAAATGTCATTCCTAGGTGTCGGGAATTGATTTTGGTGATATTTTTTGTACTGTTGCCAAAGTTACTTCTATTAGATTACTTTTATCTGTTGTTGCTCCATTTGATTTCAAGGTAGAACAGATGGATGTGAAGACAACATTTCTTCACAGGGATCTGGAGGAGAAGATATACATGAAACAAAATAAAATATTTATGGTAAAGGGGAAGAAAGTACTGGTATGCAGGTTAAAGAAGTCGTTGTATGGGTTAATACAGTCACTAAGGATGTGGTATCAAAAATTTGATACCTATATATGGGGACTTGGCTTCACGAGAAAAAAGGAGGATAATTGTGTTTATTTTAAATTAATTTTTGACCATGTTATTGATTTGGTCTTGTATGTGGATAATATGTTGTTGATTGGAAATGACAAATAAATTATCAAAGATTTGAAGACCCAACTGTTCTCCAAATTCGACATGAAGGATCTTGGTGCTACAAACTATATTTTGGGCATCGAAATTAAGAGAGATGGGGTAAAGAGGAAGCTCTGGTTAAACTAGAGGAAGTATGCCAAGACTATATTGCAGAGGTTCAATATGTAAGATAGTAATCGGGTGAATGTTCCAATTCCTGTAGGTGTAAAGTTGTCTACTAAACAGTGTCCCAAGACACAAGAATAAGAGGAGGATATATCCCGTGTTCCATATGCAAGTGTAGTGGGTAGCTTGATGTATGAAATGGTCTATACTAGACCAGACATTGCATATGCAGTGGGATTATTGAGCAGCTTTATGTCAAACCCAAGGAAGGAGCATTGGACAACAGTGAAGCAAGTTTTCATATATTTGCGTGGCACTAGTGATTATGGCTTGTGCTACCAGGGAAGGCCAAGATTGGAAGGAATGTTGGACATTCATGGTTTTTTTGATGAAGACTAGGCTGGAGATATGGACCAAATAACATCTAGAAGTGGGTATGCGTTTAGCCTATTTGGAGGTTGAGTCAATTGGATGAGTAAAAGACAGTCTGTAGTGGCTCTTTCAACTACAAAGGCAGAATACATATCAGCCACTCATGCAAGGAAGGAGGCATTTTGGTTGTAGATGTTGGGTTCAAGTATGTGGTTGGTACACCAAGCTATAAGGATAGACTATGATAGCTAAAGTGAAATTTTCTTGGCTAAGAACCCTGCTTATCATTCAAAAACAAAGCACATTGATGTTGAATATCACTTTGTGAGAGATATTTTTGAGGCTAAAAGGATGTTGTTGGTAAAGGTGGACACCTTGAAGAATGTTCCATATGCATTAAGGAAGTCTATGAGCACTCAGAAGTTCTCTTGGTGTAGAGAAACAATGGTTGTTGCAGAGATGGGCTAATGACTAAGCCCTCCTATGGCCCCCTGCAGAAATAAAACAAAAAGTGGGAGAATGTTGGGTATGTGTTATATTCTTTCGAAGACTAGTCACACATAGAGGGGTCATAGGGGGGGTGTTAGCCCCACTGTACATTGCATTGGGCGCAACACGGGGGGGGTGGTAGCCCCCCTATTTGGGGTCTGGGGCAATGCCGTAGGAAAAAAAAATTTGGACTCTATTTTTCAGTGGGCGGACCCACCCAAGGTTTTGTGCATAGGTTTACACATGGTTTTCGGGCATGGTGGTTTTTGGCCCCTGGTATTTTGTAGATCCGATCAAGGGAACTACGACTATGTTATAATCTGGGGTTAATGGATTGTGGTTTATGTATGCTTCAGCATGTATATATGTGTGTTGTAACACTAAAAGGAATATAATGAAAAATCAAGTTGGTCGTCTCGATTTGGGATCTAGGGGAAAATCTCTGTGTATATCGGTTTTATGTTTTATGCTCTCGCTATTGTTTATTTTCTATTTTTAAAATTTGTTTGCAAATAATTTCTGTACAGGGTTAAAACCTACAAGATTTGTATGGGTCCTTCCACCCACTTATTCATCTATCTAAGTTACAACACAAAATTTTAATATTCCCATTAATTGTAGGCTAATGTAGGAATATTACATTGTTGTTACAAGAATTTGATATTATTATTTTAGATAAACCCGTAAAAGATAATGTAGTTGTTGATTTCCTTTCTAGATTAACTATAAGTGATTATTGCACTGCCACTGAGGATTCTTTTCTAGATGAGTATATTTTTTCCATCTCTACTCACTCACCATGGTATGCAGATATATCCAATTACCTTGCTGTAGGAAAATTTCCACACCAATTTTCTTCCAAGGAAAGAAGGACAATTATACAACAGAGTGCTACATACTCCTGGAAAGAAGGCAATTTCTACCACACTGGGCCAGATTTTCAGATTAGGCGATGTGTTAGAGAAGATGAGGTATTCGATATCTTGAAGGATTTTCATGAGGAACATTGTGGAGGACACTTTACTGATGTTCCAACTATATTCTAGGATTCAAATGACTCAAGATGATCAAAATATGTATATAAATTTTGATGGAAAGTGGAATGTATTATTGATTTCTTTGTATGTTGATTGTAGATTTTAACCATGTACAGAAATTATGTACAAACGAATATTAAAATAGAAAAAGAACAATAGCGAGAGTATAAAACATAAAATAGATAAACACAGAGATTTTCCCCTGGATCCCAAATTGGGACGACTAACTTGATTTTTCATTATATTCCTTTTAGTGTTACAAAACATATATATACATGCCGAAGCATACATAAAATCCAATCCATTAACCATGGATTATAACATAACGTAGTTCCCTTGACCGGATCTACAAAATACCAGGGTCCAGAAACCATCATGCCCCAAAACCATGTGCAAATCCATGCACAAAACCACTGGGTACGTCCTCATCTGTCACTATATCTTTGGGTATCCCGAAGCGAAAAAAATATCTTGAAACATGAAGTCTGAACTAGCCTGATTTGTTTCTCTAGTTAGTGCCTTTGCTTTGACCCATTTTGTGACATAATCGGTGGAAACCAATATGTATGATTTTTGCTGTGATGAAGGATTAATTGGCCTCACAAATTCTAGGGCCCATTTCTCAAATGGTTCTATTACTATCTGAGGCTGTAACGACATCTCACCTGATTTCAGAGGCTGGCCCATCCTTTCAAAGCTTTCACATCCCTTCACAAACTTCTTGGCATCCTAGAATATAGTTGGATAGTAGTACCCTTATATAAGAAAAAACACTAATGGATTATTCCCAAAAATCATTTGATAGGTTCTTAACTTTGATCATACTTCCTGAAGACTCCACTAATGTTTTTTTTTTCCTTTCTACAACATCATTCTGCTATGCAGTGTAGGGTATTATGAATTTATGCACTACTCCATGATCCTTTCAATACTTGGTCAGTTTCTGCAATTTGTACTCTCCCCTTTGATTTGAACACAAGATATTTATGAAATTACTTGTTTTCTTCGATGCCATATTTTTAAATTCTTTAAAATAATGAAAAACATAACTCTTTTTCCTTAATAGGTACATCTAAGTGTACCTTGTGTAATTATCAATAAAAACAGAAAACAATAGTCAACTCCTAGGGATTTGGTCTACATGGGTCCACAAATATCAAAATGCACAAGATCTAATACATCTCTTCTTCCCCTGTCAAAATTAGATGGGATTTCATCTCTGAGATTTTTTCCTAATAAAAAACCTTCACAATAAGCGTATTAATTCTTTAACTTAGGGATTCCTTCAACCACAATTTATTTCTTAGCAACAATAAATCATGATAATTGATGTTACCATACCTCTCATTCCATACAATTTATATTGAAATAATTGTAGAAGTGAGTTCTTGATGAATTTTGCTGGTGATATCAATCTTGTACATGCCTCCAACTCTAACTCCTAACGAAATGAATTTATATTTATCCAACAAATATTTCACTATGCCACGTGCTTTTAAGATTTAGACCTTTATGTAATTATATGTAATTGTGGATACCAATATCAAAATTTTCTTGATCCGAGGAACATACATAACATTATGAATGTGCTTGACATTTCCATTTGAAAATGTTATTGGAATATCCCCACATCCCTTGATATGATGTGGGTGATCATCTCCAAGATATGTATTATCACCAATGCATACCTCCTTGAAAATTTCATACCAAAACCTGTTACAGGTAATATGAACTAAAGCTCCAGAGTCCACACAACATGCATTTTCATCAATCATTTCAGTAGCCAGTGCAAAATTAGAGACAAACAACTTAAAAAAATTTATATCAGAATTCAAGGCTTCTCCTCTGAAATGTCCTGGCCGTCTTATATGTTTATCCCTATATTCGTTACTTTTCTTCTTATAATAGTCTCTGGAAATATGCCCACTTCTAGAACAATAATTTTTTTTTTATTATATAATCATTTTCAATAGATGACATGCCTTGATTTTATTTTGAAAATGGCCTTTTCTGAGATGAGCTTCCACCTTTGTTTTCTCCTCATTGTTTCCCTTTGAAGAATCTGTTCTTCACCATAAGTTCCATGTCTAGTTTATGATTCTTTGAATTCTTGCACCTCTCTTCTTCCTGCAATAGTATAACAGTAAATTCCTTAAGACATTACATTTATGGGGAGTAAGAAATGTCTAATAGTCCTCTAACATTCAATTTGAAGTGATTGTCAGAATATCAATAGAATATATTGATTCTCCTATATATCCCAAGTTATTGTTCAAATCTTTGATACTTGAAATAAAGGAACTAACATATTCATTTTCTTTCACTTTAACATATATGAGATTACTCTTCAGAAACGTGACTCCCGCAATAGGTTGAGCCCAAAATAGGTTTTTCTTCTTCTCTGTTTGTTATGGTCCAAGCACCACAACCTTCAAGCAACGTTTGTAGCTTGAATTTCTAGTTGACATAGTTTGTGCCATCCAATTTATTATTTTCATTTAGGAATGTCTCTACCAGGGGACTCCCCATTGACCAATATATCTTAGGAGCACCTCCAAAAACTTCAAATGGGGCTCAATTAACCACTCAATGTGTGTGTGTGTGTGTATATGAGAGCCATTTTAAATGAATTTTCTCTCTTTTCAAAAAAAAAATCCCTTTAGATATATATGGGAGCTTCTAAAAAATATGAGTATGAATATGGGCGCCACTTAGGACTTTGAAAACATACAAATCAATACGCTTTAAAAAGGGCATGCACTCCTCTTACAAAAAAACCTTTTAAAAAAAACTCAAATCCTCCCTTTGACTGGTGCTTTTAACTAATAACAATAGAATTTTCAATGGAGAAGGGGTACGGTGCAACCCAAAATTTTTAAATTTCATAAGTTTATCTTCATCAATGCAAGAGCTCGATGTTATAGAATGCGTTGATCCACAAAAAAATTAATAAGGATCAAAATGATCACTTTTTTCCTGTGCTCTATGACAGCTCCATAGACCATCCACATGCCAGACAAATACGTGAAAGCAATTCAAAAATTGACAACCCTGAAATAAATGGAAAAACAATGTTCAATCGACTTGGCTCAACTAACATTCCTCCCCTATTATTCATGAAATATGACATTCCAATCACACTAAATTAGATTCTGACTACACGTGTAATCATAGGCTTATCCTTCCCGGATGCGGGTGGGTAATGAGGCGATCTGTACATTGGTGATTTGGTGGGTCGGCGCGTGGCTTATCACCACCGCCATTCAAGCTCACATGATGTTTGGTTTTAAGTCTTCTTCTCATATATTCAATGCTGCGTTAATGCAGCTCATCCCTCCACACCAGCCTGCTCATTCTTCTGTCATGGAGCCCCTCCGAGAACTCATTCGTGCTCCTCCCCTGCGCATTTGCTTCTCCCATGCTACCGCAGAGCCTCGCTCTCACACCAGCACTGGGAAACACTACGCACTAGGATGCTGTGTAGATTTAGTGCCCTTTTTGCAATTTCAGTTGTCATTCATCCTCAGTTTTTTTTAGGAATCCTCTGCGAGCTGAAGCTAGGCTCCTTCCAATTCCTCCCCGTCTCCACAAAACTGATGATAGCTCCACTCTTCCTGCTCATCAAATTATGCCAAGATTGCGCCATAGAATGTGCTGCAGGAGGGGATGCTCCTGTGGGCAAGTTAATTTCCAACCCTCCTCCTCCACTTCTGAATCCTCGTCTTACTCTTCAGACTTCAGCCCTGTTCGCTATCCCGCCACCAGGAGGGGTTGTGGATGGGGTCGAGGGTAGCATAATTCGGCAGCGCACTTTCATCTATCCTCCAAGACTCAATCTCACATTGCTCGTCTTTAATACCCCTATACTCTCAGCAATTTCTCCTTCTTAACTTTAGTCACCATTGAGCTTCGTGAAGTTTCCTCTGGTCTAGTTACGGCATCTACAGGGGTGGCTATGGAGTCAAGGGAGGAAGACACGCATGGCATTCCTCATAATGAAAACATGCAGAGTGTGGAAACTAGTGGCATTACAACCCAGGAGGTGAGCTTGCAAGCAGGTCCAAGCGCCCCAACTGGTGGTGGCTCTACATGCAAGGAGAGCCATCGTCTTGAAGAATAAGACTCCTACAAATATGCATGTCGCATCGTCGAGGAAGTGCCATCCACCTCTCATGAAGCTTAATCAGGTCTGTGCTCCTTGGTTTCTGATTTCCGGTTGCACGAAGGTGTTCAATTCCCTCTTGTTTTACAGTCAACTTATGCTCTACATTTCTCATTCACAGATGTTTTCTCTTATGTTAAATTGTCAGTTTCCCCTGTGTGGGCGGCATTCTACTGCATATGTTTTTTTTTTGGGCGATGGCTACAACAATTCAAAATGTCAGATTTTGGTTTTGACATGGGCAGTGCTAACCTATTCATCTGTATGTGCCCATTCTATTTGTTAGGGTCTATGAATTACCTCTGGTTAGTTCACAGTCTCATTATAGAAGTCAGCTATATCTCTAAGTTAGACATGGTCATGGTTTTTGCAGCTCTCTTGGTCAGTATCCAGCTAGTCTATTTAGTTAATGTTTAGCATTGTAATGTGCGTATGCCACATCTATGGGCCTGACCTCTTGAGGCCACTGCCTCTCTGTAAATTTATTTTTGTATCAATATAGGAGTAGAACAATTTAGAAAAAAAAAAAAATCATAGGCTTATCCTCTCGACATTGTAGACCAACTTTCCATGTGAAATAGATACTAATTCCGTAGATGATAAATCACCCACCAGAGTGACGAGAGTCTTCAAGTCGAACTAGGGTAGCTTATATTCCTCTAGTACATCATGTTTAGCCAGAAAATCAAACATCCAGGGCCCCTCTTGATTTTTAAATGTGAGAACAATTCTCTCTCTATAATGGAACCATGCCCGCTAAAATTTTATGCACACTTCATGTCCACTGAGGCGCGACCATGCAGATCAATGATCCCTCCTCAGTAGTAGGATTTGCAATCATGCTTGTTACCAAAAACACATTACACTTCAATTACAACAAACCAATCAAGCTCGAGTGCCACATTCAATGGATCCTTTCTCAGGTTCTTTCCCCACCACAACTCCAATTCCAGTCAATGGCTCATATGCACCCGAGTTGACCTCCACAGGCCACATCAATGTAACTCCTCCTTCTTGTGTTGGATTACCAAAATGTAAATTTATATGTATGAGACCAATAGATAAAATCACCACAACTCACAAAATACAAGGCATAGTAAATATATTTATATGGGCTGAACCCCAAGTGTCCTTGTCCACCACTAAAGATCACTAGACTATCAACTGCCTAAAAACCTCTAAATGTTAATATGATACGGAATAAAATTAAGGTATAAAATTCAAATTCAAAGAGACTTTGCAATCCTTACGTGAGGATCCCCCGAGGCTTCCTCAACGCTTGATTTCACGTTAATTAAATAATCAATCATACACAAATATAAATAAATACATTATGCTTGGGAGATCACAGAAAGATCCTATAAAATAGGATCTAATATTAATCTAAGACATAATCAAAACAATAAACAAACCTTATCCATTATTTTCAAGTAAAAATATGAAGAAGAAGAAGACAACTTGAAAAATGGTTAAATAACTAGCATTTTTTTCCCATAATTAATACATAAGGAAATTTAAAGTGTAATAAATATGTGTCCAAAATAAAAAGTTTGTGATTCATCAAACACTTTTGAAAATCAACATGAAAATTACCGACATTTAAGAAAATGTCCATACTTAATACATAATAAACTTTGAAGTGTCATAAATATGCCCCCCCCCACCGCCCCCCCCCCTCTAAAAAAAATGAGAATTTAGTACAATTATCTTTAAGATGGTAAATTTGTTAGAATTTACATAATTACTAGTGAAGTGGTAGGAGAAATGAGGACGAAATATACAAATGGTTACAACTCAAACGAGATGGGACTACCCTCAGATGTGCATGGCGATAAAAGGAAGAACAAAAACTAACATGGATGCTATAAAATCTACTTGAGAAAACAATAGAACCATTCTTTCTTCAATGTTAGAAGAAATACTATTCAAAAATCCAATAATAGTTTCTAATATACTTTATCCTTTAAGAGTTTCTCGTGTTTATCTAGGTATTAGCTATAATGATCAATATGCTTGAAACTACAATTTTATATGTGAAAAAATATATAGAGTTTGAAGTGATATTTCCCAATAATTATTGCACATATAATTTACTAAAATATGGTGAAATGATCAACGAAACCTTGTTTTAATTTTCTTTAAAAATTAATCTTTTTTATGCGTAACATTATGGCTCATTGAGAACTTTAGTTATAAAATTAATGACACTTGTGAAACTCTCATAATGAAATGATGGTATGATATGGAAGTAAGAATTTTTTTGCAATAGTATTATTTGTGCTCTGCATTTTATTCCTTTTATCAATCAAACCAATAGTTGTTTTGACACTCACATAATAATCATTGTTGTTTATGTTAACAGATTAAAATAACACTTTTCCTACTCGAATTTACATTAAAAGAACCCAAAATGTAATAATTACTCACAAATTTGTGTTCATGTCTTTCCCAAAAATGTAAAATTAGCTTTACAATAAATAATATACACTAAATATAAAACTGTGACATTCACATGGATGACATTACATAACTCATCCTCTTAAATCTAATTAGTCCTACATCATCATTTTATGAGTGGTAAATGGATGATTTAATATTATGGTGCATAATTAAGTTATTCCAATTGTTGTTGGTTTCCTTTTTTCTCTTTTTTACTTTGAGCATATCCTACAGGCCCATTATTCATGGCTATAACTCATTATATTGTAAATTGAACAATAAATTACTTTGGCATAAAACATAGTGTGAGATATTTGAATTCCCATCACTTTAAATTATATGGTTTGATTTCATTAGATCATCATCGATGAGAATGCATTTTATGAATTACATAGAAGCGAAAACATGATTGATATACAACTTCCCAAGCTTATTGATTCCATAAAAAAAAAATTACTAGAGACATAGAAAAATATATTATCATGCTTGTGGCTCCACAAAAGAGATCTAAAAATTCCTTCAATTTCTCCATGTTACGATATTTCGACACATAGGAAATAGTTAAGAATAACTTAGTGTTAGGTCCCTATATCACTAGTATAGTCCCTTATTATTGTTAGTGTAACCCCCTTATTGTTATTATTGTACCCTTGTAACCCCCATTTTGTTATTACTGTGCCCTTAAATTATTATTGTTAGGTCGGCTAGGATTACATTGTGGTCCACTAGGATTACATTATGGCCCCATGGACTCCTATATATAGAAAGGAGGTTTTGTAAATTGTATCATCCAAGAATTGTGCATTTATGTAATGTATTGGAGGTTGCCCCCTCGAAGTGGCTTATTTCTAAGGCGTTGATATCTCTTTTATTCAATTTTTGAAGCTAGTTACACAACATTTGGTATCAGAGCTTTGGATTCTAGGGTTTCGCTGCTCCAAACAGGTCATCGTGGAATTTTCGCTATAATTTTTTTTCTACAAAGTTTCAGAAGCTGAAATTTTTAGGGTGTAAAGCTGAAATCCTAAGGCAGATTTTCTAAAAATTTCAGAGCTTGGTTCGCAATATTTTCGGAGATATCATCTGTGGAAGTTAGGTATTTTTCAAGCTCCTAAATAGGTCATCGTGGAATTTTCGCTATAAAGTTTTTTCTATGAAGTTTCAGAATCTGAAATTTGTTTGGTGCGAAGCTGAAATCTTGAGGAAATTCATCAAAAAATTTTAGAACTTGGTTCGCAATATTTTTGGAGATATGATCTGTGGAAGGTAGTGCTTTTTCAGGCTCCTGAATTTCGTCTCAAAGAGGTGATCGTGGGAAAATAGCTCTCGCTCTGGGCAGTGGATTTGAGTTCCGTTAAAAGTGGTTGCAAGCACACGAACTGTAGTTTCTTGGCTATCAATTTCAGAGACAAAGGATGAAACAATGACACATGGCAAGTCCTACAAGTTTGCTCTACTGAACCAGTCCAGAATTAGGTCATTGTGGGAGATTGGACACAACTTTGTCTTGGGGAATCCTAATTAGATCAGACCTGTGGAATTTGAAAGAAGCTTCAGAGGGCTACTACAGGGCTGAATTTCAGATATTGAAGATTTTCAATTACAGAGATAATTCAATTTCAATATCGAGCTCCTCAAAGCAAGTAAAAGGTGTGTATTTTTTTTTCCGAATTGCATAAGTCTTGTTTGAAGAATCAAGTGGAATTGATTCCAAGGGAATATTTTAGAATAGGTATCAATATTGTATTCTAAAATGGCCCCTAAAAATAATTCAACACCCATTAAGCCTTTAGAAGGCTCTACCATGACTCATGAAGATGAAGAGTTGCAACATGATCTATCAAAATTACAAGAGCAAGTGCAACAAATTTCACTCTCGCAAAGAGCAACAAAAAATGAAATGGAAGTTTTGAAGAAAGGCGTGGAACTGAAGATGGACAGTTTGAAGAAAGGCATGGAAGCTAAGATGGATGGCATGGAAGTGAAGATGTAAGGTTTGAAGAAAGGCGTGGAAGCTAAGATGGATGGTGTGCAAGCTAAGATGGATGGCATGCAAGCTAAGATGGATGGCATGGAGGCTGGCATGGAATCTAAGATGGATGACATGGAAGCTAAGATCGATGAGAAAATGGAAAACATGAAGAATTTTCTAAAAGTAGACATGGAAGGTTTGAAAAATTTGATACAAGAAAGGTTTCCTAATGGTGAAAATATAGTAGAAGAACCTCATGATGAGAAAAAAATAAATGTTAATTGTGATTTCATAAACTCTAATGTTAGCGGGAAGAACCACCATATTCCAAAGATGGATATGAGGAAGTTTGATGGAAAGGATCCTGTAACATGGATACTACAGATGGATAAATATTTTGATCTCCATAACGTGCAAAACACACAAAAGGTATGCATTGCAACTTTACATTTAGAAAAAAATACATTTGTATGGTATCGATGGCTTTGCTCCCATAAAAAAATTGTCACTTGGTCAATTTTTACGGAGGAAATGATAGCACATTATGAGGATACAAAGAACGACACTTTCTTTAGCCAATTGATAAATATCAAACAAAAGGGTTTAGTGGGGCAGCACATTGAGGACTTCCAAAAATTGAATATAAGGGTAACTGATATTCCAGAGGAACACAAGATTGATCTCTTCATAGGTACTCTAAAGGATAACATCCAACTTGAATTTCATGTGTTGGAACCTGATTCATTAGAGAAGGCATTCAGGTTGGCAAGAAAAGTTGAATGTAAAATTATGGCGACAAGGAAGCCTACCACTCAATTCTATAAAGAAGGAAGTGTTGCTATGCCTAGATTTCCACAACCTACAAGGTTGACACCACAACAATTGGAAGAAAAAGAGCAAAAGGGCTTTGCTACAGTTGTGATAGCAAATACACTAAAGGTCATAAGTGTGCTGAAAAGAAATTATTTTACATAGATTGTGAAGAAGAAGAAGAAAATGAACAAGAAGAGGATACACACCAGGAACCGGCCATAGAAGAGGAAGAAATGAATCCGACCATATCATGTAATGCACTGGCAGGAATTACCACTCCTCAAACTCTCAAGATAGCAGGACAGATCAAGAAGAAAAGGTAATAGTGTTGATTGATTCAGGTAGCACCCATAATTTTATTCATTGTAAGGTAGCCAAGGAATTAAATTGTTTCCTATACCCAGCACCAGAATGTCAAGTGATGGTTGCAAATGGAGGAACTATAAATTGCTCTGGAAAATGCCATAATATGAAGCTAACCATGGGGGAATATGTATTGACTAGTCCAATGCTTTCCATTCCTATGGGAGGTGCTGATGTTGTACTAGGAGTACAATGGTTACAATCTTTGGGGATGGTAGCTTTTAATTTTCAAGAACTTTTCTTGAATTTTTTTTAGAACGAAAGGAAGTCGAATTACGGGGTATTTAAGGGAAGCCAGGAAGGATAATAAGCTCTAATGTCATGACAAAGCTTCTAAAGAAAGAACAACGAGGCGTAATTTCACAATTATGCTCTCTAGAAGTTCCGACATCAAAATCATCTATTTCTGCAGATCTCCAACAAGTCTTGGACAATCATTCCAAGGTGTTTGAAACTCCCAAAGAACTCCCACCTATTCGTGATCATGATCATGCTATTCATTTGATTCCAGGAAGTGTTCCTCCAAACATCAGGCCTTATAGATATCCTTACTTCCAAAGAGCGAAATTGAACGTATGATTGCAGAAATGTTAGAGGCGGGTATAATTCAACCCAGTCAAAGTTCTTTCTCTGCTCCTGTAGTATTGGTACACGAGAAGGATGGATCATGGCGAATGTGTCCGGATTATAGGGAGCTCAATAAGCTCACCATTAAAGACAAATTTCCCATTCCTGTGATTGATGAATTATTGGACGAATTACATGGAGCAATTTATTTTACCAAGTTGGATCTTCGTTCAGGATATCATCAAATTAGAATGAAGACTGAAGATATTCCAAAAACAGCATTTCGAACTCATGAGGTCATTATGAATTTTTGGTCATGCCTTTTGGCCTTACCAATGCACCTTCTACATTTCAAGGGTTGATGAATTCCATTTTCAAACCCTTCCTTAGAAAATTTGTGCTAGTATTTTTTGATGATATACTAATCAACAGCAGGTCTTGGAAGGATCATGTTGAACATGTTGAAAGGGTGCTCAAACTATTGCAGGAGAAACAATTATATGCAAAAAAATCCAAATGTTTCTTTGGAGTACAAGAGGTGGAATATCTGGGTCATATTGTATCTCACGAGGGTGTTAAAGTAGACCCTAACAAAATTAAAGCCACTAAGGAATGGAAAGTCCCCACAACCATAAAGAAGTTGCGAGGATTTCTCGGGTTAACAGGGTATTATCGCAAGTTTGTTAAGAATTATGGGAGAATAGCAGCACCTCTAACAACATTATTGAAGAAAGATGCAATTTCATGGACTCCTGAAGCAACTAAGGCCTTTGAACATCTTAAAGAGGCAATGTGCCTAGCACCGGTCTTAGCTACGCCAGACTTCACAAAAACCTTTATTGTGGAATGTGATGCCTCAGGAAATGGAATTGGTGCAGTTTTAATGCAGGAAGGAAGACCCATTGCTTTAGAAAGTCGTCCAATCAAAGGAAAGTATTTACAGAAACCTATTTATGAGAAGGAAATGTTAGCAATACTACATGCACTAAAGAAATGGAGAACTTACTTAATGGGAAGACACTTCAAGGTAAAAACTGATCATGATAGTCTTAAACACTTTTTGGAACAAAGACTATCTTCAGAAGAGCAGCAAAAATGGGTCACAAAGATGTTGGGTTATTACTTTGAAATAATCTACAAAAAAGGAAAGCTTAATGTTGTTGCAGATGCACTCTCAAGAAAGAATGAAGAGGTGGAAGCATTGCTTTGTGCCATTTCTATTATCCAACCAGATTGGATAACTGAAGCAAGAGATGAATGGAAGAAGGATAAAGATGTATGGACACTCATTCAAAAGTTGCAGCAATATCCTAGTACATCTGATACATTTAGTTGGAAAAATGATTCCTTATGGTACAAAGATCGCTTATATCTTTGTAAGAATTCCCAACTAAAACAAAAGATTCTTCTGGAATTGCACACTTCTCCTTTAGGAGGACACTCAGGATTTTTAAAAAACTTACCACAGGGTGAAGAAAGAATTTTTTTGGGATGGCCTTAAATCTGATATTCGAAAGTTTGTGGCGGAATGTTTGGTTTGCCAGCAGAATAAAGTGGAAACAATTAAGACCCGAGGACTTCTACAACCTTTATCCATTCCAAGTCAACGTTGGGAGGAGATTTCAATGGATTTTATCACAGGTTTACCTAAGTCCGAAGGAAAGAGTGTCATCATGGTGCTAGTTGATAGACTTACCAAGTATGCACACTTTTGTGCATTATCTCATCCATTTAAAGCAAGTACAGTTGCTACTACATTTATGGATAGAATTCAAAAGCTACATGGAATCCCAAGGGTTATTGTGAGCGACAGAGATCCCATTTTTACTGGAAATTTTTGGACGGAGTTATTTCCTTGTTTGGGTACTCAATTAGCTCATAGCTCATCTTATCATCCTCAATCTGATGGTCAAACTGAGATCGTAAATAAATGTTTGGAAGGATATCTTTGTTTTTTTGTATCTGATAAACAAACACAATGGGTCAAGTGGTTACCTCTCACTGAATGGTGGTATAACACTTCCTTCTATATTGCAGCAAAAATGACCCCATTTATGGCACTTTATGGATATCATCCAACATCCATCACATCATCTTTAAGAGAAAATTCTAAGGTTCAAGCAGTGGAAGATCACATCGAGCATCAGCAAGAAGTTCTCCAACTCTTAAAGGATAACCTGAATTTGGCACAAAATCGAATGAAACAACAGGTAGATCAACATCGCAACGAGAGAAGTTTTGATGTTGTGATTTTCTGGATTTGTAACCTCTTCTCTGTGTATGCTCTTTGCTCTATGTTGTGTGCGATCCTGGGAAATCAGAAATAGGAAGAAGGAATTTTTTTTGCTACGTATGCTCTTTCCTCGCATCTTTGTGTAATCTCGGGAAATCAGAAATAGTGAAAAAATAGATAGTTGTTGGTAAGGCTAACCAAAAATCCAACATTGTACCATAAGGCTTGATTTTATTTTTTTTGGTCAGATTTTGTGCTTTTTGTGAAGGAAAAATCATGCACACTGAAGACTGAAAAAAAAAAAAAACCCTTCCTCCTTTCAAATAATTACAGAATCATTTTACTATCTCACTTGGTAAGAAGTTAGTTTACGAGAATAGAGACCTTGGGTTCAAGTCTCTTTCTCAAGCTTCTTTTTGTAAAAAAAAATTGTTAAAGGGGCGGGATTTTTTTTAAAAGTTGAACTTCATCATCAAATTTCAAAATGTTCCCGTAACATTTTGGCATCTACAACTCAGTTTTATAAAAAAGGCATAACTTCTTCATCCAAAAGCCATTTTTTGAGCCATTTTTTTTTTAATTGGCCTATTTTTTTAGGTATTTCCATTGCAGCAGTTAGTTTCATCTCTTTGCAGCTTTAGTTTTTTAAAAAAATAGAAAGTGCATGCCCGGTTATAATTAACATCACCAATTATTTCCAATGGCTACCTCACATGGTGGATATACTTTGAAGTAAAGGCCTTTATAGAATAGCCACAAGAGAAGAAACTAAACCTTCCGATGATGATAAATTCACTAAATCGAAAAATAAACAAGATCAAGCACGAGGGTTGATAGGAATGTCCATTGCTCATGATCTTCGATTTCATATCCTTGACATTGTCACCACTTGTGAAGCCCTGAAAAAGCTAAATACTGTTTTTGCCATTCAAAATCAAATCAGGGACCACCGGCTTGAAAATGAGTTGCTTGCTTTGGACCCCAATAATTTCTCCTCCATTGAATATCTTTTGTCCAAATTCAAGACCCTTAGAATTCTTTTAGAAGGTTGTAAGGTAAAAAAGGATGATGGTAGCCTCATCTATTCCATTCTTGCTAAACATGGCCCTGCATACTCTGTATTTTTTTCCACCTTCCATTCCACTAGAGAAACCATCATTTCTTCAGGAATCACCTACAAGAACCCCTCTTTGGATGCCTTTTACGATTATTTGATAAGAGAACAAGAAAAACTCTTACACCTTGGTCTTATCACTTATAGAAAAGCTTCTAAGAAACCCTTAGCAGCCCAACAACAACCATACCAAAATAATCCCAAGAATAATTATCCTAAAAACCATGGTCCTAAATCAAACAAGGGTCCTAAGTAATTTCATCTGCGAACTGAAAATGAAACTCACCAAAATGATAAGGAAAATAAAAACAAAGGGAAGAAGACAAACTTCCAACTTTTGTAATCGTGATGGCTATATAGAGTCCAAATGTTTTAAGAATATGGAAGCCTTAGAAGCAGCAATGAAGCACAACATCAATTTGGAGGACTCTTCCCCTTCATCTTATGGTATGGAAGTTTCTACTTGTGGTTGTCAAGCATCAAGATCTGGTTATTTTTTAAATGTATCCTCTTCTTCTCATTCTTATGAGTGGCTCATTGATTATGGAGCTTCTTACCACATGGCCAAAAATAAAGCCATGTTTTCTTCTTTAAATGATTGTAACACTAAACATATTTATGTTGGTGATGATAGATCTCTTAGTGGTTTAGGATCTGGAGCCATTCATCTATATAATGGTAAGTTTAATGATGTACTATGTGTTCCTACCTTGTCATGCAACCTTCTATCTGTTTATTAGATAAATCATTCAGGTGAAGGCAAAATAGTAGAATTCTCACCTCATGATGTTTTAATCAAGGACCTCAAAGATCCTTGATTTGAAAATGGAACTATTTCTAATGCTATGCAAACTATCCATTTCCATTTAATTTAGTGTGAAAAGTATTCTCCATGACTTGCAAGTAATGAAAGTAGTTTTGGTATTGTTTCTGAGTTTTAGGTGTGAGTAAATGTTAATTAAATTCATTTTTTCACATATCATATCAGTAATACATAGCAAGTAAACTTCAGCATAACATAACATAGCAAAATGATGAGGTAGTTCACCCCTTCGGGGCTACATCTGTTGGGTCAAGGCTCCTCAATAGGATGTCATTTATCTATTAAATTGCTCAAAATGGTTATACAGTGAAAAATATGCCTAAACAAGCAAAACCAGCTATGAAATCAGCTTGAGAAGACATAAATAAGCTAAAAATGGCTTTTGTTTCACCTCAAACAGTGAAGTACAACCCAATACAACTCCATCTCCCTGATGGACCTAGTGGCTCTTTCCTCCTCCCTAAAGTGAAAATGGCTGAAGAACACCTCTGTTTGCTCTAAAACCTATCCCAAACTCTCCAGAATTCTCAAGAAACCCAAAATTGGCTAACATTTTTTCCAATTTGGTTCAGTAATGAGGAAATTCTGACCTTCGAAAGAAACCTGCCCAATGTCACTAGAAAACCCAACCAAATGTGGGAGAACTCTAGTTAATGTGATAAAAATGGAACAAGTGCCTGATTTGGTGGAACACACCCCAAATAAGGTGGAACCACTAGAAATTATAATAAATTTTAGATAGGGGCACATTTATGTGGTCACATGACCCCTCTACGCATTAACCTTCGACTTAACCACTTACCATAATGGTTAATAAACTGTGGAATTTACTCCAAAAAGGTGTGGTCACATGTAATGGTGCTAACCGCCACTGTAACTGTATGGTGGTTATCCTTTGGAAATAGAGGCGTGGTCATATGTGTTAGGGGGCTGGCCCCCTTTACCGCCCAACCGATTCTTGTTTAAACTTCAAATATAAATTTTGATCATGGTAAGTTAAGAGTCACTGTGCAGAAGGGCCAGTACAGCACTAGCTTTGTACATGGGAGGTTAAGTGTTCGAAACCCCAGGCCTCCATAAAATTTTGACCAACTGCTCCTAGGCCACGTGGCAACCTCTGGGCCTGGCACATGGCGGCCTGTTATTGGGCCATCTCTAACATAGTCAACCACTTCACCAATTAACAAATACCAATTGTCGAATTCTAATTCGCCCCTGTGGGATATTCCAGGGAGTATTTTGGGGAATATTCCAAGGAATATTCTCGAAATATTCCTTGGAATATTCTTTTTTTTTAATTTTTTCAAAGTCAGTAAAGTCAACTTTGGTCAATTAAATTTTGGAGTTTCCTAGAGACTTCAAACCTTCATAACTTTCACATACGACGTCAGATTTGAATCCCATTTGCAGTGCTAGAATCGAAGCGACGAGGCATTTCCGGTAATTCAGGTTGAAACCAATTTTGAGCACTTTCATTTTTTAGTAATTTTCATAACTTGGACATGATCACCTCATCACACCTCCCAAATGGGAAGATTTTAGACCCCAAAAGCTCTCTAAATTACAGAAACTGAAGATGAGAAGACTGATTCTCCACTCTTCCAACCTTGAACCACTGAAATTGTCCTGAATTCATAAAATTGAGATTCTCATAAAAGGACAAATTCTTCCTTGAATCTGTTGACCGACTATTGCTAAGCTTGATTGTGTCATGCTACAATTTTTTGAAATTTGCAGAAATCATATTGTTCCTACAATGGTCTACCTTCAAAGGAAACTGAAAAATAAGATTCACCTTGCCAACTGCCCTCATGACGATTTTTTGTCCAATGAGCCATGTACTGGTGTTGATTCCCGACCAAGTTTTCTCACCGTACCAACCTACCATTATGAAACCAGCATTGATCCATGCTGAAATATGTGTCCTCTTTACTTGCATGCTTTTCCATTTCTTTGATTCTTGCACCACTTTGCACCGACACTTTGTTCTCTGCACCAATTGACACCAAAGGAACTTTCTACAACATCTTGTCATATTCCAAAGACGACCTGCTTTCATACTGAAACATATTATCATTATATCAGCAATAACATGAAAAGGATTATGTACAAAATATTTTTTCTTAACCATCAAAAAAGTCAAATTTTGACTTGCATCGACAAGCATTTTCAATTGCCCTGCATTGACTAAAGAAGATTCTAGCTTCTTCCAATGTGCTCTCACAATAAACTCCTTGCCATCCTTGAATAGATGAGACTTGTTCTCATGGTGATGGAAGATCACTTTTCTATCATATAAATATGGACTACCCAACACCACATCTAGTTCAACCAAATCAACATAATGAGCTGTTATAGCGAAGCGCAACATACACTTTCTTGAGACTTGTAAATTAGCATCCTTGCAAATCCATCGAAGTGGATATGGCTTTGGATGTGGAATGGTCTCAAGTTTCAGCTTCTTGACTAAGTCTTCTAGGACTAAATTCACTTGTGACCCACTGTCAAATAGTGTGTCTATCTTTGTGTGTTTTGAAATTTTCCTCACATGAAACAACTCTATCCTCCTCTCTTCATTTGGAGCTTCTATGAGACAATTTAAAGTTTTAGAAATGGGATTTAATTCCTTTACAATATCTTTCCCCTTTATGTTATTTAGTACCCTAGTTATGCTTTTAGTTTCATCACCTAATTCAAACCCTAAGTCTTGTTTAGAAGTTGCAACCATTTTTCCCTTTTCTTTGGCCTTATCTTTGGTCTTAAATTTTTTAGGTTTCAGCTCCTGATGAAATTTCCAGCAATGGTCCTCATCATGGCTTGTTTTGGAACAATTTTTACAAAATAACTTTCCTTTTCGTTTCCTAAATTTTGCATTTATTTTCCTCCCTTTGCCCTTAAATTCACTATTGACATTGCCATCAAAATATTGTTTCCCTCTAGCCTCTAAATGCATGGCTTGGACACAAACCTCATCTAGACTAGAAGTATTGAACATAAGGATAGTATGTATATAATAATTCTGTAAACCACCGATATATTTCAGAAAAGTATCTTGAATATGCAAATCAATTCCTAGCAATAGAGCCCTTCATCTAAACTCTTGAGTGTATTCTTGAACACTTTTTCCCTTAAGTTGTCTAAAACTTTGCCAATTCATGATAGCCTTTTGTAAATGAGATAATGGATAAAATTGCTACTTAATTGCGGAAATAAATCCAGCCCATGATAAAGTGATCTTACCATTTTTATTAATTTCATCCTTGGTCTTAGCCTCACACCATACCAATGTTGCTCCTTCCATTCTCAAAGAGGCTAACTAAATCTTGGTGTCCTCATTGTGAAGGTTTTGTATCCTCAAATAAGCTTCCAACTATCTTATCCAATTGACAAGTTTCTCTGCATTGACTTCACCATTAAACATAGGCAACTAAAATTTAACATCAAGCTTTAAAAATGGACTTTTACCAGTGGTTTTAGACTTGTGAGATTGATTCATCGAAGTAGAGGATGACGATGTAGAGGAAGAGGATGAAGATGGGGATGGTGGATCACGATTTCCTCCATGTACTTTATTTGACTTGTCATCACTTTTCTTTCCTCCTGAAGAACCCTCTCCTTCATTCTGATGTTTAGACCTTTCTCCTTCAAGCCTATCATTCCTTTCTTGGTAGAGTATCCTTACCATCTCTGTCATGTCTAGGAAATCGTTTCGGAATACCCGTTCTTCTTCTTCGGGATCAATGTCATAAGGAGCTTCTCCTTCCTTTGAAGAAATGCTTGAGGCTTCTTCTGTAGCTCTTGGGGGTGAAATAAATGTTGTATATGATGGCACTCTGGCCCTCCTTGGTTGAGTATTACTTTGCGCTCTAACCAATTGTACTTCCCCTCTCTTGAGCTTAAGCCTAGTAAGCATCAAAACTTGCAAAAAAGTCAACTATATGTCTTTGCACAAGAATAAATTTAGATTAAAACTCTAGCTCTGATACCAACTAATCATAAAATGGAATTATTTGTAATGCTATGCAAATTATCCATTTCCGTTTAATTTAGTGTGAAAAGTATTCTCCATGACTTGCACGTTGAACAAAGTAGTTTTGGTAATGTTTCTGAGTTTCAGGTGTGACGAAATGTTAATTAAATTCATTTTTTAATCTATCATATCAGTAATACATAGCAAGTAAACTTCACCATAACATAACATAGGAAAATAATGAGGTAGTTCACCCCTTCTGGGCTACATCTTCCGGGTCCAAGGCTCCTCAATAGGATTTCCTTGCTCTATTAAATTTCTCAAAATGCATATAGAGTGAAAAATGTACCTAAACATGCAAAACCAGTTGTAAAATCAGCTTTAGAAGACATAAATAAGCTAAAAATGGATTTTGTTTCACCTCAAATAATGAATTACAACCCAATACAACTCCATCTCTGTGATGGCCCTCGTGCCCATTTCCTCTTCCGTAAAGAAAATATGGCTGAATAACACCTCTGTTCACTCTAAAACCTATCCCAAACTCTCTAGAATGCTCAAGAAACCCAAAATCGACTAACATTTTGTCCAATTTGGTTCAATAATGAGGAATTTATGACCTACCAAATAAAATTTCCCAATGTCACTAGAAAACCCCACCAAATGTGGGAGAACTCCAGTTAATGTGCTAAAAATGGCACAAGTGCCTGATTTGGTGGAACGCGCCCCAAATAAGGTAGAATCACTAGCAGTTATAATAAATGTTAGATAGGGGCTCATTTATGTGGTCACATGACCCCTTTGCGCATTAACCTCCGACTTAACCACTTACCATAATGGTTAATAAACCATTGCATTTACTCCAAAAAGGTGTGGTCACATGTAATGGTGCTAACCACCGCTGTAATTATCGGGAAGTTAGCCTTTGGACATAGGGGCACAGTCATATGTATTAGGGGTTTGGCCCTTAGGGGTTGGCCCCCTTTGCCACCCAACTGATTATTGTTTAAACTTCAAATATAAACTTTGCTCATTGTAAGTTAAGAATTAATGTGCAAGTGGGCTAGTAGATCGCTAGCTTTATAGAGGGGAGGTCGGGTGTTCGAAACCCCGAACCTCCATAAAATTTTGACCGAATGCTCCTGGGCCACGTGGCAGGCTTCTGGCCTACCACGTGGTAGCCTCCGGGCCTACCACGTGGCAGCCTATTATTGGGCCATCTCTAACATAGTCAACCAGTTGACCAATTAAAAAATGGCACTTGTCAAATTCCTATTCGCCCTTGTGGAATATTCTGGGGAATATTTCGAGGAATATTCTCAGAATATTCCTTGTAATATTATTTTTTTAATTTTTTCAAAGTCAGAAAAGATATACTAGACCATAACCCCAACTTTGACACAACCACCTAATGATGATCCTAGACCTCCCAACACTGCCTCTTCAACCCTTGGTAGATAGACACTAGTACAATTTGTACAATAATGTATTTACAATGACTAAGTACAATGATACCTTTACAATGATTGTATGCAGTGCTACCCACTTGAAGACTTCATATGATGAACTTCTTGCTACTGTTATGCACCTTTGTTGTTTCTCTTGTCATGCTACCCTCTACTACACCTTGCTTTGCTTTGATGCCATAGAAAGTCTGGTCCTTTGCAACCCTTGACAACGCATGCTCTAGCATTTTCTTGCATTCTAGGAGCTCGATATTGAATCTAGTGTATCTCTGTTATTTCAAATCCTCAATATATGATTTTCATTCTTGTAGTAGTCCTCTGAGTCATCTTTCCAATGCCATAGGTCTGACCCAATTTGGATTCTTCAACAAAGAGTTACACCCAATCTCTCACAATGCCCTAATTATGGATTGTTTCAGAAGAGCACACTTGTATGGCGTGCCACGTGTCACTGCTTCTTCATTTGGCTCTAAAATTGATAGAGTGAAAATTACAGACTGTGCACTATCTGTCACTTTTACAAAATTCCAATCCGATACTCAAAGAGAGAGTTATGATGAATTTACCAAGGTCACTTCTTTGAGATGAATTTCAGTAGCTTGCAAAAACCCTGACTTCCACAAATCATATCTCTAAAAGTATTGCGCACCTTGATTTGAAATTTTTATAGAAACTTGCTCAGGATTTCTGCTTCGTCTCTTAAATATTTCAGCTTTTGAACCTTCGTATAAAAAAATTTAGAGCGCAAATGCCACAATGGCACGTTTCAGATCGTTAAATCCCTTGCCTAAGGAGGAAATGAAGATCACAATTTATATAAATGCTTAGGTTGAGAGGGTCTTCAACAAGTGAACGTGGGAGGGATTTTAGGAGCTTAAAAAATATTAATTATTACTTTTTGATGTCCCATGCCCCAACCCCATGGGGTTTTAGCCCACTAACTGGGGGTACAAACTTCAAACATGAATATCTCTCAAACCGTGAAGAATTACATGGTGTGCCATATATCAACATAACCATCTCGAAAAGTAGAAACCATCAAAAGCATTATTGACCTAGAATATATTAATTTTGTAGGTTAAAATTCCCATGCAATATTGGGTTAGCCCCTGGTGCTACTTGGGTTGACATCAATGACAACTGGTGATCAACAAATAGTTGAACATTTATATTGAACATTTAACTTATCATATACAGTAGATGTGTGTAGAATATTTCTATAACAACACAATCGATATCGAAGAGGTGACAAGAGGAAACAAATTAAAGATTTAGAGGAACTAACTAATACAAATTGGTTAGTTACATAATCTCTTTTAATAATTATATCTTTACAGGGGATTTCAGGGAGATTGACATTCAATATAGCCTTGAACAAACTCCTATATTACGTTGAACATGTGAAAAAATCAATATGTGAAACATTATTGAATAACAAGGCAAACTCACATAGATACATATTAAACACGTTGCTCAGAATCAATCGAGAATCCCTTAATTATCTTCAAAAATAACTTAGAACATTAAAATCATTTCATTCATTCATCACAAGGGTTCAACCTTGCTTCCTTCAAAATACCAAATATTTATAGATGCTAACTCAAAAATATCTTAAAACAAAATTTATTACAAAATGAAATATCACCCAAACTGATTTGGATATTTACAAAAATAACATCGAAAAATAGCTATTATAAACTAATTTAGACAATTATTACACATTTCAAGATTGTTGTTTGATGATTGCCGCTTGAAATTGAATTTTTTATTTGCTGCCCCTACTTTAATGTTTTTTTTCTCTTGGTTTCTTTGTCTTCTGGTCACAAACATTTTTGCATTCGGTCTCATTTGATGAGCTCTAGTAATTTATCCCTCATTTTGGATAGAAAATTTACTTAACTCCCTGTATGACTCATCAACCTCTATATATTTTTCAAAATTCGTCCTATTTAAAAAGAAATGTTGAATTTCATGTTTAATAAACAAATCATGTTCTAAGCCCTTGATTAAATCTTTTCCACTAATTATCCCTCACTTTGGAAAACTTGGTTTTATCCATTGTTATCTCATGTAGCTTGTGTTGACAATTTTCTAGTGGGATAAATTAGCCACTAGAATCTCATAAATCTAGGAGTCCATTTTGGTGAAGAGCACTAAATTTTCTATACAGTTTCTTAAACTTCATTTCTAAGTTTTGAAATTTTTTCTCAAGTTGTAACATTAAATTCCATTTTTTTCAAAATTTTCCTTGATTCTAGGAATACATCTCTCATGTCTTCAATTCTGAATTATTCATGCTCTTCTTTTGTTTTAGATTTCAGGACTTTAATTATCCTGGCATCTTCTCTTAGTTTGTGATCTAGATATTCTTTAATTTATACTACTACTTCCTTGTACCTCTGCAAAAAATATTGCTGCTCAAAAATAATTTCAGTGGATGGCCATAATTCAGTTATATGTAAACTAATATCAATCAAGATCTTTTCTTTGGCCTAAGATAAAGTTTGTGCAATCAATGATTTATTTTCATAAATTTATAATTTCTTAGTAAACTTAAACTTATTTTGTATTTAGGCTAAATAGGCATTATCATTTTTAATTTTATTTTATTGATCCTTATCAAGCTCTACTCTAAGCTCTTCAAACTCCATATCTTTCAAGGATATATCTCCCATGGATTTTCATTATTTCTTTTCTCAATTTTAGCCAATCGGATCTGTTTCTAGTGTGACCAATGTTGCTATAGATGTCCTTGCTTTAGAAGTAAATGTTGTCGCAATGATTTGCCACTCTCTTTCTTTAATAAACTCTTCCATTTACGCTTACATTTTATGAATTTGTATGTTTTGCTAAAAAATCATCTTAAGCATGTTTTATTTTTCATTATCTAACTGATTGACTTTTTGGGCCTGTGGATGCTTAGAATTGTTTCCTTAATGCTTTAATACAGTCGTTCCTATTATTTTTTATTTCTTTTGTTGCTTTTACATCTTTAGGACCAAGCCATAATTTCAAAACTAAGCTTCAAGTCCCTTGATTATCGTATCCTTAGCTAAAGAATACATTTTTCTAACTTTGACTGAGAATGAATATTATTTAATTATGCTTGTAGCTTAGAATTTGCCATGGAAGAACTTGTCAAATATGCATAAATCATATCCCATGCTTTCTTATGTAGATCAATTTGATCTAATATAGGATCAATCTGTTTGGTGTCAAAAGAAAAAAAAAAAATTTTATAGCCTTCAAAAGTTTTAGGTACTGAGACCTCTGGCTCTAAAAATTCCAATTGAAATTGTCCCTTCTCACTGTCCAATGTTGAAAATATCCTTGTTTTTGTTGTAGAAGTTTGTTTCCAAAATTATACATATGTAGAAGTATTTAGTGCCTCATTTTTTTTATTCATTTCTAGAAATTTTGAAAATATACTTTTCTTCTTTGAAGAAGGGGAAGAAGTATGAGGAGAAGTTATTATGGTTTCTTCAATTTTTTGCAATGAAAATGGTGAGTCTCCTATAAGAAAAATTGTAGAAGGTCCTTCGGAAGTATGAACTTTTGAGGATTCTTATTCCTCATTTTTTGTTGTCCTCCTTCTTTTCATTACCTTTAAATTTGTTTTCTGCAAATATGATCCTGATGGTGATTGAGTTTCCCTTGGCCTTTTTAACTCTTGTTTTATAGTATTTGGAGTCTCTAACACTATCTAACTCGATATTATTTCCTCAACTTCCTGTATAGTGTTTTCCTCCTAATCTTCTCTATTGTAAAATTTCACAATCTCTTGTTTAGCTATATGAAGATAAAGTGTTATTTTTTGTGAAACTATATCTGGGGATATAATTCCCAGTGGGTCATAAGACCAAATGAAACTCGATTTGAACTTCGTTTGTTTCAATATATCATCCAACTCTCTATCTACATCTCTTGTGTTGTCTATGAATGGGCCAGCCCCTACTTTCAATTTGAATTGAGCTTTTTGTTTTATAGAAACAAAATGAACATCATCTAGATTCATCATTTTTCTAATATGCTTAAGAGAAAAAAAATATCATTGGGAGGAAGATAGGAAATTTTTATGGTTTAATTTTACATCCATAAATCCTAATTTCTATAAAATTCCGGTATAAAAACTAGTATCCAACCTTTCACTCTTCACTAAGATGTAATTTTTTTTAAAATTTCATGAGAAATTCTAGGAACATCGCTTTTTAATAAAACAATTTCTACATATAGGAATTGATTGGAAAAATCACTAAAGGAGAACTCTTCAAAAGATTTTCTCACTAGTGAAGTCCAATGAATAACTAACAGTGGGTTGCCTATAATATCCAAAATCTACAAAGGCAATTTAAATTACTCTGACTAATGGTATAGAAATATATAAACCATAATTCATTGGTTCTTGAAGGAACCTTCAACACTCAACTTCAAACATCGCTTGTAAATAATGTATGAAAGAAACTGACTATAATTAAATATGACTGAATGTTTATTTTCTCGAGGAAAAGAATGATAAAAATCCTAAAATTATTTAATCAACCTATTTATCTCCATGCTGAGCCCTACCATCATCCAACTCAAAAGTTTGGTGTCCTTAATACCCTTGTCGTTAGAGCCATGAGAATTTCTGATGCTGAACACCTGAGTGAGGAAATCAGTCACCTGTCATAAGTATTTAATGATTTAGGTTATAAAGAAAGATATATCAAAAAAGCCTTGAAAAAATCTGAGTGTTCGATTCTACCTCAGAATCGCCAGGAACCACAAGAAAATAAGGGGAGGATTTTTCTACCATACATTAATGGTGTTACTGATAAAATCACCAAGGTTTTGAGAAAGAACGATATTTTTGCACAATTTTCAGCATCTGGGACTATTAGGCAAAGAATGCAACTAGTTAAGGATGGCATAAACCTTGAACAACTCAAAGGAGCGTACAAGATTGACTGTTCATGTGGGAAAAGTTATATTGGGGAGACTAGGCATTCACTTCAGAAAAGAGTTAAAGAGCATGGAGCCGATATCAGGTATGAACGATCACGCATCTCAGCCCTTGCAGAACACTCCTCATAAACCAAACATCAAGTACGTCTTGGGGATGCAAAGATCATTGCGAGAGAAGAGCACTCTCAAAGAAGAAAGATAAGAGAGGCCCTTGAGATTATAAAGCATCCAAATAATCTTAATAGGGATGGGGGAGTTGAAATCAGTGACACTTGGAGAGCTCTTCTTCAACAAATCTTCTCCTCGAAAACACCATACGCCGATACATACTTTTTCAGGTATAAGAATCTCAGGTATGTTCCCCCTCTTTTGAATTCTAATTTGATATATAAAAAATTAAAATTCTAACAATTATTGCTATTAACTGATTTTTATTTTGGTTAAATAAAAATTAATTAATTAAACAATAATTATTAGTAATTTCTACTATATTCCTGTAAAAACTATTAACTATATAAATAATAATTTATTAAATCATTAATATAATTAATTGAAACAATTAATTAATTATAAATAATTAATTAATTATAAATATAATTAATTAAACTAGTAATTAGTTATATTTATAATTAATTAAATTATAATTAATTATATTTATAATTAATTAAATTATAGTTAATTATATCTAATTATATCTTTTTAAATTAATCATTAATCAATAATTTCCCAATTAATTAATTATATAATTAAATTAATTAATTAATTATATATAAACTATAGTTAATTAATTAATTATTTGTTTATAATTAATTAATTATATTTGTATTTATAATTAATTATTGTAAATATTAATAATTAATAATATTCATAAATTAAAAACTAAATAATTAATTTATATATTATATTTTAAAACCTACCCAAAAATTATTCAAAAGCTAAATTAACCAATTTAGTTACTTTATAACATAATAAATAATAAACTTAAAAATTAAAACCAACTATTAGTAAAATAAAATAAACAAAATAAGAATGAAAATACAATTAGAAATGTAATTATTAAAGTCAATAATAATAATAAAATAATAAGAGAAATACAGAAATACAAAATCTTAGTCGTCTCTTTTCATGAAATTGATCTCTATTAAAGGTCTGAAACCCTTCTCTAAAATTCTTCATTCTAAAAGTCCTGATGATGGATCCCAGTTGGGATTCAAAACATTGACACATGTTCCTCAATACTGTGGATAATCCAGAAAACTTCTTGCAAAATGATCACCACAGGAGTTTAAAAACCAAAACCTATTTATCACTGGGGTATCCTAATAGATAAGAAACTAGGGAAATCACCCAGCTAGAAATCTTAGGGAGCATGGAAGCAAAATAGGGAAGATTGGTTCTAGGTAATTCAGAATTCTGAAGCAGAAACCATTAAAAAATGTGAGCTCTTTTAGAAAAGGAAATATTTTTCTAAATATCCATTAATGCATGAGTAGAAAATAGGTGTAGTGATTTTTGAGCATTCAGCTGAAGGGCTTGGAAAATTAACTAAAGGGTAACAATAAACAAGGTATCATTATTTTGAGAAATGATTGTTCTTTTACTTGGGATATAATGAGTTTCGCACCAAAAAATGAAATATAGAAAATGATAGGTTTGAGGGAAGACAAATTCATGTGACAAGGATTCCCAAAATGAGAATTCATCACGAGCATATTGGTATTTTTGGAAGGCCCAATTGTGGATTTCATAGAGGTTGAACTCACAATTAGTCTCTACAATTTTAAATTGAGTGTCAACTAAAGGTAACTCATCGATATATTTTTTTTCTAAATTGCGCTATTTCTATTATGAACATAATATTACAAAACTGCCACGGCTCAGCTGAGGAAGCCTGAGACCGGGCTTGATTGCCACATTCAGTCTAGATATGGAACTGCCCATAAACGGGAAACCAGTTCGATTGTAAGTGATTACACTGCCCAGGAACTGGGAAACCGGCGAAGAGTTAACTACATTCATCATAAGAAAGCTAGAGAAATACAAAATATGCATGCAGCTATATCTGCTATGAGTTATCATTGAAGCGCAAAACCTTGCAAAAAGTTTTAAGCAGATTTCATACTGGAAACTGGTCATGGAAGCGAGTGAACAATTAGTCTGAAGCAGTTTGTTCCTCCACAATTCTGTAGCCATATTGATTGTCCAGGTCCACTTCAGCAATCTTGTCTTCTTCTTCGCCTGACAGGCCTACGTCCATCTGCATATAAAAAGGTCCCGAGGAAGAAGGGACGGGGGCAGGAGGAGCACCGAAAAGGGAATGAACGGAGCAGGTTCAGGACCAAAAGGAGGAACAAAGGTGGGCGGAGAAGGAGTCTGCAAGTGACTAGGGGGCGAGGCAGGAGGGAAGGGGAGTTCTTCACTCAGCGTAACTGTTAAGAAGACAGTGATAGGGCGGTCAAATGCATAGTCGAAGCGCAACTCAGTTTGTTGCATGGTTTGTCTGAGGAACCGACTGCCAGGGGAAGGAGGGGAGGTGGCGATGTGAGGCTGGGGCGAGGACAAAGGAGGAGCAGAGGGAGCAAGGGGCGGAGGGAAAGATAGAGGAGGCGCGGTAGCATGGATGTCATGGAGAAGACCAGGAGGGTATGAAAAGTTCTGAGCCGAACGCCTTGCAGAAGGCTCCAAGGAGAAGTCAACGCTGGGGCTGTGGGGAGGGCGCTCGCCCATGGATCTGCCCCGAGAAGCTCCCCTCCTGCAAGACATTCGCTGCCTTAGTCTAGGCATGGTGAAATTCTCAGAAGAATCCACCCAAACTCTGGAGGCAGCTGCAATTATAGGAGTAAGATGACCAACAAAAACAGGAGGAGCTTGAAAATTGAAATGAACCGGACAGAAGTTACTGTGCGTGTAGTGGAAGCCTGGAACGGTTTCCAAGCAGAAATGCAACGCGCACCGTCAACCTGTGGCTGTTCTTTCCCCACCTGTAGCAGAGCCTCTCGGGCAGAGCGAGCTCAATGGCGACAAAGGACGGTGGCCATCGACGAAGCAATCTGGAGAATTCGAATGGAAATGCGCCATTTGATAGCGTGTGCGCTGATCAAGGCAGAGGAGGTGACGGCGAACAGGTTTAAATGCCCATCGCAGATGGTTAATGAAGACTGCATTTAAGGCACCATGGGGGGCCATGTGGCCACCCCAAGTGAATTGCCTTGGGAGCAGAACCAGGCCTAGTGGCCTCTGCGCAGAACTAAACATCCGCATCCGGAGTAAAGGTAGTGGGCTTGGCCCGGTTTAGACTAACTACTCGCACGACGAGCTATGACCTTGCTCGGGATCGAACACAAGACCGGTCCGTCATTACGAGGCCGACTTTACCACTACGCCGCCTCCACGACCTTGTAACTCATCTATATTTATTACGAAGGGAGTATGGAATTTTCTACAACAATGGATTTCCATTTATACGAAGCCATTAAAGAAAATTTTATATCAGTAGAAAAATTAACCCGAAATATAATGATCATAAGATGGTGATTTTTTGGAGTTAACTCACAGATCCAAATTGGGAACTTTGATTGTAAATGAAATACAACAAAGAGGATTATTTGCAAAGGGATATCCTTTTAATCAACTGCTCATAAAAGTCGAAATTAGTTAATAGGTGAAAATGGCATAGGAGAGTTTAATGTTTTTTAGCATTGGCACGAGAGAATTAAATGCATTACATGGTGATATGATAAATTTATTGGAATTATGACAATGATCAAATATAATGGAGGTTTAAGAGTAGGCAAAATTAGCGGAAAAAATAGAAGAGGAATAAATGTGATGGAATGGCAGCATTCATGGGGGTTGAGAATGGTTTATAGTTTTCAGTAGGGTGGTACCACAATGCATGCGAGGATGCCACATATCTAATGAAGGGATTTGGAAAACCACTTTGAAGATCCCTCTCATTAATAATCAACAATGCAAGGGGTGCTGCAATTGATCGAGGATTGTTGATATCGGTGGGCCCAATCACATATATAAAAAAATAATCAATGATGAAATGTTGTCAGTCAAATCAATCTAACAATTTATTACAAATAAATAAATAATCCTCTTTTTATTTAAAATCTTAGGGATTAACAAAAAAACATATTAAAATAAAAATAAAAGTAATGTGGCATTTAGATGTGTGCACAATTACTAGGGATGTATTTTGTTCCTTTATTTTATTTTTATATTTCTTTATTTTTATCACTTTTTTCTTATTTCTTTCTTTCTTTTTCTCTTTTTTGTTTCATTTTTTTTTGTTTTCTCTATTTTTTGTTTCTATTTTCTGTTTTTTTATTTTTTTGAATAAAGGAAAAAAAGCTCTAAAATATTACAAGTGGAAAAAATAAGTTAAAATGCATGTGATCGATTCCAATGAAGTGACTGTGAAAATGCAACACTCCCCCTCAAATATAAATTATGGAATAGAACCTAGGCCAAGGTTGTGATACCATGGTAGGTATTTTTTTACACCAAAATGCATAGCCTTTAGTAAATTCCAAACCATTATCATACATTTTTTTGAAGTTGTCCCACAGTGGATCTGAGAGTGGCAGTTAGTCCACGGGATCGATTCCCGACAAGGTGAGTGTGAAAATACAATAATATAATATTACTGCTATTTAAAAATGGGATATATAAAAATTAATTGCAAAATCCACTCTAGCGATCTTCTCAAAGAAAAGCATAAAGAATGAACAATTATAGATCTTATCAAAAATACAGTAGATGTAGAAAGTGAAGAAAACTTTGTTGAAGAGTTCAAATTTTAAGGGGGTCAACATTGTGAGGGTAGGTAGGGATGCAATGAAAGACATATAATCCATGATGGTTATGAATTAAAGAAACTATATATTAGTGGGGTTATGAGACATTCATTTGGCGATTCTTGTTGAATATTCCAATGGAAATTTGGGACATCGAAGTTCATTATCATAACCTGAAAACAATTACAATGAATTTGAAGTGCTAATGATATCCAACGGATATGGGAAACTTTGATTACAACTAGGAGACTATACATTTCAATGAAATAGGGAGTAGCTTGAAGGAGTCTTACTAGTTCAACTAATGCTTTGAAGGACCAATATTTTCAAAGATTAAACCTCTAAATAATATCAGGTCCTATTTTTATTTGTGTTAATGTGTGTTTTTTTCTTTATGTGTGTATTTTTTTTAGTAGAGTAAGTCTTAAGAAGGGGTTTTATATCATATTAACCATTAAATATATAATAATATCCATTTTCATGCATTAATTTATTATTCAATGATGATATATATAATCGATAAACCACTTTTTTTTTTAATAAAAAGTAGTAAGATATAATAACTATTTGGAAGACGAGAAGGATTCTGTTGGAAGGTGTGAAAGAGCATATTGTGTCAAGCCTTCATGGGAAAGTTTCTCCATTTGAAATGTGGAAGGATTTGATAGATATTTTCCAAATCAGTAGCGACCATAGGAAGTTGGTGCTAAAAGATAAACTCAAAAAAATCAAAATGGAGAAGGGAAAAGATATTTCGAAGTATCTGATGAAGTTTGTCCAATATCGGTATGAGCTAGGGAGTGTGGGAATTACAGTTGCTGATGATGATTTGGTGAGATTGGCTCCTGTTGGACTTTCGAAGAGTTGGCACAGTTATGAAGACTCTATCAACGGACGGGAAAAACTACCAGATTGGGAGCGACTTTGGTCAGATCTAGTGCAGGAGGAGATAAGGCAGAACACGTGAGATGGCTCTTCATCAAAGCATGATGATGAAGAGGATTGTTATTTGGCTACCAAAGAAAGGAAATGGAGGGGGAAGAATTTCCACTCGAAATCTGAGGCTAAAGGGAAGAAGTTGGACTTTTCCAAGGTGAAGTTTTTTCACTGTCATGAACATGGGAATCTTGCCACTAACTGCCCACAAAAGAAGAAGAAGAAGAAGGTTGTTGGAGTTGTAGCTAGTGAGGCTCTTGCCTAAAAATTTCAACTTGATTTCTCTTTGATAGCATGCTTGATTTCAAGCATAATGGGATCAGTGTGGTATCTTGATAGTGGTGCTTCCTTCCACATGACTGGACATAAGGATATTTTCAATGACTTGGAGGGGAAAGATGTCCAAATGCATATATAGATGGGTGACGATGGATGATATAGTGTGACCGACATTGGTACCATTACCTTTTGAGACGCAGTGAAGTAAACCAATTTTGTTGAAAGATGTTATGCATGTTATAGGTCTAAAGAAGAACTTTATCTCAGTCGCGATGTTGGAGGACAGAGGTTATGACGTTGTTTTCAGTGATGGAAAATATTTCCTGTGACATAAAACAATGGGTCAAACTAGGAAGATAGGGATTTGAGTCAACAATCTCTACAAGCTGGAGGTAGATGGCTGTGTTGCAATGGTGGGCAAAGAAGAAGAAGTGGTGAGCCAGGATGAGGGTGAATTATGGCATAGGTTATTGGGCCATCTTCACCATGGTGCCTTGAAGATTTTGTAGAATATTTCTACTGGACTTTCCAAGGGTAAACTTGCGTAGATAGATTAGTGCACTGGATGTACCATGGGAAAGTTTGTGAAGACCACCTTTCATGAAAAGGAGAACCATGTTTAGGTGATCCTGGAGAGAGGTCACACAGACGTGTGTGGACCATTCTCGGTTTCTCCAATAAAAAAACACAGGTATTATGTTATTTTTGTTGATGACTATTCTCATAGATGTTGGATCTTCTTCATGTAGAAGAAGGATCAAACATTCTCAAATTTTTGTGAGTTTAAAGCATTGGTGGAGAAAGAATTACGGATGCAATTCAAGGCTCTATAAAGCTATAATGGTGGTGAATATATCTCAAACAAATTCAAATACTTTAGTAGAAAATAAGGAATTTGAAGAGAACTCGTAGCACCTCATAACCACAGTAGAATGGGGTCACAGAGAGGAAGAACATAATGATCGTGGGTGCTCAACGATCTATGCTGCATGATTAGGGCCTACCAATGCACTTGTGGGAGGGAGCATGTAACACTGTGGTTTATGTGCAAAACCTTTTTCCTCATAGAGTACTTGGCATGAGTACACCTGAAGAAGCTTTTACTGGTAAGAAGCCTATTTTTTCTCATTTAAATATTTTTGGCTCATCTGTTTATGTTCATGTGACCAAGAACGCTAGGAAGAAGATGGAGCCAAGTGTTGAATTTGTGATATTTTTGGGTTACACAGAAACACTCCATAATTATCTTGTGTATTTTCCAAATAGTTGAATGACTGTGGTGCGACGAGATATAAAATTCAATAAGGAGAAAGCCATGAAGTTATCGCTTGAGAGGGAGCTAGACTTGCATGTAGAGGAGGATATTCTTGTTCCAAAAGATGAGCCTCTAGATGCAAATCAACAATAGGAGGAAGTTCAAGGAGTGGAGGAGTCCACTCATGCAGAGCCAAACATCAGAAAAGGCAGAAGGCGTACCACAGAAGCTAAGAGGCTAAATCATGATGCGGCACAGAATGTAGGAGTCCCTACTTCATAGCGCAACCTGACCATTTCACTGGATACATGGCTCTCATGAGCAAATGTATTGTGACAGTGCCATCTTCCTTTCAGGAACTAGTGCAGGAGCCCACATGGGTAGATGCAACGGTGGAAGAGTATGACTCCATTTTCAAAAACAGTGCTTGGGAAATTGTTCCAAGGTCGGTTGATAAAGAAATGGTAGGTTAGAGATGGATTGACAAGGTAAAGCAAGCTACTGATGGGAGTGTTGAGAAGCATAAGGCAAGATTTCTGGCCTGGGGCTTCTCAGAAATTGAGGAGATTGATTATGAAGAAACCATTTCACCTGTCTCACGATATTCTTCCATAAGGACCATACTTTCTCTCTCAGCTCAGATGGGTTTGCACATCCATCAAATGGATGTGAAGACTACATTCCTTAATGGGGTCATTGAGTAAGAAGTGTACATTGAGAACCCTGAAGGATTTGAGATCTTCATCAGCAAGTCGCATGTGTGTAGACTCAAAAGAGTGTTGTATGGGCTGAAGCAAGCACCCCGTGCTTGGTACACTTAGATCAACAACTATTTCACTGGACTTGGCTTCAACAAGAGTGAGGAAGATGCAAACCTATACCATATTGTGTTAGGTCCCTATATTACTAGTATATTCCCTTATTGTTGTTAGTGTAACCCCCTTATTGTTATTATTGTACCCTTGTAACCCCCATTTTTTTATTATTGTACCCTTAAATTATTATTCTTAGGTCGGCTAGGATTACATTGTGGGCCACTAGGATTATATTATGGCCCCATGGACTCCTATATATAGAAAGGAGGTTTTTTAAATTGTATCATCCAAGAATTGTTCATTTATGTAATGTATTGGAGGTTGCCCCCTCGAAGTGGCTTATTTCTAAGCTGTTGATATCTCTTTTCTTCTATTTTTGGAGCTGGTTACACAACATTTGGTATCAGAGCTTTGGATTCTAGGGTTTCGCTACTCCAAACAGGTCATCATGGAATTTTCGCTATAACTTGTTTTCTACTACGTTTCAGAAGCTAAAATTTTTAGGGTGCGAAGCCAATATCCTGAAGAATATTGTCTAAAAATTTCAGATCTTGGTTCACAATATTTTCGGAGATATGATCTGTGGAAGTTAGGTCTTTGTTTAGGCTCCTAAACAGGTCATCGTGGAATTTGCGCTATAAATGTTTTTCTACGAAGGTTCATATTTTGAAATTCATATGATGCGAGGCTGAAATCCTGAGGAAATTCATCAAAAAATTTCAGAGCTTGGTTCACAACATTTTTTGAGATATGATCTACAGAAGGTAGTGCTTTTTCAGGCTCCTGAATTTCATCTCAAAGAGGTGATCGTGGGAAAAGTTCAATAACTCTCTCTCTGGGAATTGGATTTCAGTGACGTAAAAAGTGGTCACAAGCACACGGAATTTAGTTTCTTGGCTATATATTTTAATGAAAAAGGAATAAACAGTGACACGTGGCAAGTTGTACAAGTTCGCTCTACTGAACCAGTCCATAATTAGGTCATTGTGGGAGATCAGACACAAATTTTTCTTGGAGAATCCAAATCAGGTCAGACCTATGGCATTCGAAAGATAATTTAGACAGCTACGTCAGTACCAAAATTTAGATATTGAAGTGTTGCAATCACAGAGATCATGCAATTTCAATATCGAGCTCCTCAAAAGCAAGAAAAAGGTGTGTATTTTTTTTCCGAATTACATAAGTCTTGTTTGAAGAATCAATTTGAATTGATTCCAATGGCATATTCTAGAATATACATCAGTATTGGGTTCTAAAAGATGCCCCATAAAAATAATTTAACACCCATTAACCCTTCAGAACGCTCTACTATGACTCATGAAGATGAAGAATTGCAACATGATCTATCAAAATTACAAGAGCAAGTGTAACAAATTTCACTCTCTCAAAGAGTAACAAAAAATGAAATGGAAGTCTTGAAGAAAGGCACGGAAGCAAAGATGGACGGTTTAAAGATAGGCGTGGAAGCTAATATCGATGGCGTGGAATCTAAGATGAAAGGCATGGAAGCTAAGATGGATGGCATGGAAGCTGCCATGGAAGCTAAGATGGATGACATGAAAGACAACATGGAAAACAACATGGAAAACATGAAGAATGATCTAAAAGTAGACATCGAAGGTTTGACAAAGTTGATACAAGAAATATTTCCTAATGGTGAAAAGATAGTAGAAGAACCTCATGATGAGAAGAAAATAAATGTTAATCGTGATTTCATAAACTCTAATCTTGGCGGGAAGAACCACCATATTCCAAAAATGGATATGAGTAAGCTTGATGGAAAGGACCCTGTAACGTGGATACTACAGATGGAGCAATATTTTGATCTCCATAACGTGCAAAACACACAAAAGGTACGCATTGCAACTTTACATTTAGAACAAAATACATTTGTATGGTATCGATGGCTTTGCTCCCGTAAAAAAATTGTCACTTGGTCAATTTTTACGGAGGAAATGATAGCACATTATGAGGATAGAAAGAGCAACACCTTCTTTAGCCAATTGATAAATCTCAAACAAAAGGGTTTAGTGGGGCAACACATTGAGGACTTCCAAAAATTGAATATAAGGGTAACTGATATTCCAGAGGAACACATGATTGATCTCTTCATAGGCACTTTAAAGGATAACATACAACATGAAGTTCACGTTTTGGAACCTGATTCATTGGAGAAGGCATTCAGGTTGGCAAGAAAAGTTGAATGTAAAATTATGGCGACAAGGAAGCCTACCACTCAATTCTATAAAGAAGGAAGTGTTGCTACGCTTAGATTTCCACAACCTACAAGGTTGACACCACAACAATTGGAAGAAAAAAGAGAAAAAGGGCTTTGCTACAGTTGTGATAGCAAATACACTAAAGATCATAAGTGTGTTGAGAAGAAATTATTTTACATAGATTGTGAAGAGGAAGAAGAAAATGAACAAGAAGAGGATATACACCAGGAACCAGCTCTAGAAGAGGAAGAAATGAATCCGACCATATCGTGTAATGCACTGGCAGGAATTACCACTCCTCAAACTCTCAAGATAGCAGGACAAATCAAGAAGAAAAGGTAATAGTGTTGATTGATTCAGGTAGCACCCATAATTTTATTCATTGTAAGGTAGCCAAGGAATTGAATTGTTTCCTATACCCAGCACCAGAATGTCAAGTGATGGTTGCAAATGGAGGAAGTATAAATTTCTCTAGAAAATGCCATAATATCAAGCTAACCATGGGGGAATATGTATTTAATAGTCCAATTCTTTCCATTCCTATGGGAGGTGCTGATGTTGTACTAGGAGTACAATGGTTACAATCTTTGGGGACGGTAGCTTTTAATTTTCAAGAACTTTTCTTGAAATTTTTTTCCGAAGGAAAGGAAGTCGAATTACGGGGTATTGAAGGGAAGCCAGGAAGG
The DNA here is from genome assembly GCA_034641835.2 of Pinus albicaulis. NCBI lineage: Eukaryota > Viridiplantae > Streptophyta > Pinopsida > Pinales > Pinaceae > Pinus > Pinus albicaulis. The sequence goes on along the minus strand of CM076578.1, from coordinate 280,646,005 downwards.
ATAATAAGCTCTAATGTCATGACAAAGCTTCTAAAGAAAGAACAACGAGGCGTAATTGCACAATTATGCTCACTAGAAGTTCCGACATCAAAATCATCTATTTCTGCAGATCTCCAAAAAGTCTTGAACAATCATTCGAAGGTGTTTGAAACTACCAAAAGACTCCCACCTATTCATGATCATGACCATGCTATTCATTTGATTCCAGAATTTTTTCCTCAAAACATCAGGCCTTATAGATATCCTTACTTCCAAAAGAGCGAAATTGAACGTATGATTGCAGAAATGTTAGAGGCGGGTATAATTCAACCTAGTCAAAGTTCTTTCTCTGCTCCCGTAGTATTGGTACACAAGAAGGATGAATCATGGTGAATGTGTCCGGATTATAGGGAGCTCAATAAGCTCACCATTAAAGATAAATTTCCCATTCCTGTGATTGATGAATTATTGGATGAATTACATGGAGCAATTTGTTTTACCAAGTTGGATTTTCATTCAGGATATCATCAAATTAGAATGAAGACTAAAGATATTCCAAAAACAACATTTCAAACTCATGAGGGTCATTATGAATTTTTGGTCATGCCTTTTGGCCTTACCAATGCACCTTCTACATTTCAAGGGTTGATGAATTCCATTTTCAAACCCTTACTTAGAAAATTTGTGCTAGTATTTTTTGATGATATACTAATCTATAGCAAGTCTTGGAAGGATCATGTTGAACATGTTGACAGGGTGCTCAAACTATTGCAGGAGAAACAATTATATGAAAAAACATCCAAATTTTTCTTTGGAGTACAAGAGGTGGAATATCTGGGTCATATTGTATCTCACGAGGGTGTTAAAGAAGACCCTAACAAAATTAAAGCCATTAAGGAATGGAAAGTCCCCACAACCATAAAGAAGTTGCGAGGATTTCTCGGGTTAACAGGGTATTATCGCAAGTTTGTTAAGAATTATGGGAGAATAGCAACACCTCTAACAACATTATTGAAGAAAGATGTATTTTCATGGACTCCTGAAGCAACTAAGGCCTTTGAACATCTTAAAGAGGCAATGTGCCTAGCACCGGTCTTAGCTACGCCAGACTTCACAAAAACCTTTATTGTGGAATGTGATGCCTCATGAAATGGAATTGGTGCTGTTTTAATGCAGGAAGGAAGACCCATTGCTTTTGAAAGTCGTCCAATCAAAGGAAAGTATTTACAGAAACCTATTTATGAGAAGGAAATGTTAGCAATACCGCATGCACTAAAGAAATGGCGAACTTACCTAATGGGAAGACACTTCAAGGTAAAAACTGATCATGATAGTCTTAAACACTTTTTGGAACAAAGACTATCTTCTGAAGAGCAACAAAAATGGGTCACAAAGATGTTGGGTTATGACTTTGAAATAATCTACAAAAAAGGAAAGCTTAATGTTGTTGCAGATGCACTCTCAAGAAAGAATGAAGAGGTGGACGCATTGCTTTGTGCCATTTCTATTATCCAACCAGATTGGATAACCGAAGCAAGAGATGAATGGAAGAAGGACAAAGATGTATGGACACTCATTCAAAATTTGCAGCAAGATCCTAGTACATCTGATACATTTAGTTGGAAAAATGATTCCTTATGGTACAAGATCGCTTATATCTTTGTAAGAATTCCCAACTAAAACAAAAGATTCTTTTGGAATTGCACACTTCTCCTTTAGGAGGACACTCAGGATTTTTAAAAACTTACCACAGGGTGAAGAAAGAATTTTTTTGGGATGGCCTTAAATCTGATATTCGAAAGTTTGTGGCGGAATGTTTGGTTTGCCAGCAGAATAAAATGGAAACAATTAAGACCCCAGGACTTCTACAACCTTTATCCATTCCAAGTCAACGTTGGGAGGAGATTTCAATGGATTTTATCACAGGTTTACCTAAGTCCGAAGGAAAGAGTGTCATCATGGTGGTAGTTGATAGACTTACCAAGTATGCACACTTTTGTGCATTATCTCATCCATTTAAAGCAAGCACATTTGCTACTACATTTATGGACAGAATTCAAAAGCTACATGGAAGCCCAAGGGTCATTGTGAGAGACAGAGATCCCATTTTTACTGGAAATTTTTGGACGGAGTTATTTTCTTGTTTGGGTACTCAATTAGCTCATAGCTCATCTTATCATCCTCAATCTGATGGTCAAACTGAGATAGTAAATAAATGTTTGGAAGGATATCTTCGTTGTTTTGTATCCGATAAACAAACACAATGGGTCAAGTGGTTACCTCTTGCTGAATGGTGGTATAACACTTCCTTCCATACTGCAGCAAAAATGACCCCATTTATGGCATTTTATGGATATCATCCACCATCCATCACATCATATTTAAGGGAAATTTTGAAGGTTCAAGCAGTGGAAGATCACATCGAGCATCAGCAAGAAGTTCTCCAACTCTTAAAGGATAACCTGAATTTGGCACAAAATCGAATGAAACAACAGGCAGATCAACATCGCAGCGAGAGAAGTTTTCATGTAGGAGATTGGGTATTTTTACGGCTACAACCATACAAACAAATGTCCCTCAAGCAAGCTAAGAAGGATAATAAATTATCGCCAAAGTACTATGGTCCTTACAAGGTGTTGCAAGATATTGGTACTATGGCATACAAATTGGAGCTTCCTGCTTCTTCGTGAGTACATCCAGTTTTCCATGTTTCATGCTTAAAGAAGGTTATAGGTGAAAATATTCCAGTTCAAACAATATTTCCAGAACTTGATGAGGAAGGAAAATCATATTGGAACCTGAAGCAGTCACGGAAACAAGAACTCGACAACTACGGAATCGATCAATTTCAGAGTATCTCATCAAGTGGAAGAACTTACCCACTGAAGATTCTACATGGGAGGATGAGAATTTTATACAGAAGCACCCAGAGCTACTCAAGCATTGAGGACAACACTTTTTTGAAGGAGAGGGTCATGTTAGGTCCCTATATTACTAGTATAGTCCCTTATTGTTGTTAGTGTAACCCCCTTATTGTTATTATTGTACCATTGTAACCCCCATTTTGCTATTATTGTACCCTTAAATTATTATTCTTAGGTCAGCTAGGATTACATTGTGGGCCACTAGGATTACATTATGGCCCCATGGAATCCTATATATAGAAAGCAGGTTTTGTCAATTGTATCATCCAATAATTTTTCATTTATGTAATGTATTGGAGGTTGCCCCCTCGAAGTGGCTTATTTCTAAGGCATTGATATCTCTTTTCTTCTATTTTTGGAGCTGGTTACACAACAATTATGGTGGAGGGTAAGCTTTTAATCATTGTTCTTTATGTTGATAATTTAATATTGATTGGTGATGAGCAGCTGATACACTCATGCAAGGAGGACCTTGCAAAGGAGTTTGAGATGAAAGATATGGCCCCCCTTCATTATTTCCTTGGATTGAAAATATGGCAGGGAGATGGTGAATTTTTTGTGTCTCAAGGAAAGTATGCTTGGGAGATACCTGGTAAGTTTCACATGGAAGACTGCAAACCCATGGATACTCCTCTTCCAAGAAACTGGAGTAAAGAGGATGCTAAATTGGCAAAGGTAGTGGATGTTACTGTCTATCGACAGTTGGTGGATTCACTCATGTATTTAGTTAATACAATACCTGACATATGCTATGCAGTGAACTAGCTTAGTCAAGCGATGGTTAAGCCTACCAAGCTCTTTTGGAAGGTGGACAAGCGTGTCCTGAGATATCTCAAGAGCACATATGGGTATGGCTTATGGTACAAAGAGACATATCAGGTGAAGTTACATGACTTCATGGATGCAGATTGGGCATGCAACCCAATGGACAAAAGGAGCACATCATGAGGGGTTTTCAACATCAGATCTACAACTTTTTCTTGGTACAGTAGGAAACAGAGAACCGTGGCACTCAGTTCAGTGGAAGTAGAAGACATGTAAGAAATTCAAGCTCCATGTGAGGCTATCTAGATGAGGAATATCCTGGTTTGTTTATTTGGTTCTCATTTAGATCCTACAGTGATTCATTGTGATAATAAAAGTTGCATTAAAATATCGATTAATCCTGCGTTTCATGATAGATCGAAGCATATAGATATCCTGTATCATCATATCAGAGATTGTGTGCAGCAGAAGATCATGTTCCTTCAGTACATTCCTATGGAAGATGAGGATGCAGATATTCTGACAAAGGCTCTCACGAGGAGAAAATTTGAATACCATTGAGACAGGATCGGGGTGAAGCATAATCCCTTTATTTTTGACAGGGAGTGTTGAGATTCAACAATATGACGATCCTAATGAGAATTAAGCACGTTCACTAGGTGGGGCCCGTAGGATCTTTTTAGGTGTATGTATATTTTTAGAATGGTGAGCATATTCTAAAATTAGCAGGAGACTAATTCTATATGGTTGAGAAAATTCTATCTTTAGATGAGTTTATATTTTTAGAGATATGGGCAAAGTCTATTTATAGATCACATATCTAAAAATAGAATGCATGTTGGTTATTATCAACCTTTAGATAATCAAACAATAAATAATAATGCATTCTCCTGAAGCACTTGATTTCAGTTAACTGATGTGGAAGTCCAGTTAGATGAAGGAATTACGCATTCCAAGGCTCATTGGTGGGACATGCACAATGGACTCTGTTGTAATTGATTGTGGAAGAGTTGTAACACAGTTGGAAGAGTAGTTATGGGAGTTGTTATTTAGTTTAACTCAGTTAAGTGAGTTAAACTTAGTTGTGCTAGTTGTAACTCATGATACACTAGTGAGAGATCATTGAATTAATTATTTAATTAATTCACAAACAGTGTGTCACATGCAACTGAAGAAATACAATAGTTAACTAATTGCATGTCAGATCTAGTGGAGAGATAGGTGAAAGGGTCTGGTTGAATATTAGTTGTGAGTATAGTGATTCATTCAATGCATCTAGACACACATTGGAGATGCCAATGAGGATTGCGCAGTCTAGGAAGGAAATATTCCATTCATTCAGGGATCTTCTTCAGCAAGGATTGTGTAGTGGAGGCAGGCTCTCAGGAGAGAGTAAATTGGTGCATGTGTGGACCAATTTTTGTATGACAGTGTGAGATGATTGTAGATTGCATTGAGATCTCTATGTGTTGAGATTTGTATGATATTTTTTCATGATCCAATGATATACATAATATATGATAGTTTGGGTTTTTAGCTTTAATATTTCATGGTAAATCATCTTGTTATGTGTGATTGATTTTTATTCATGTGTTTGCAATTGGCGATTTAATTTCCACAAAGAATTAAGTAGAAGGATTTTGTATTTAACAGTGGATTTAAATTTTTAGACGAGGAGAGTCCAGTAATACATCACAATATTTATAAATTTCTACATGTCTAATCCATGTCGATAGTCAGTGTCAAATAACAACGACAATTTCTCACATTCTAGTTGCGTTTGTACTTACATTTCAGTGAGTTTTTTAAATTGTCACTTTCACACACCTTTGTTTTCTTGAGTGTCATTTTCATGTTTTCAATTGTCTCTTTCACTTTCATTTACTCTAATTAGTATTGTTTTCATGTTACCTTTTCTATGGCATGCGGTACCTTCATTTTCATCCACATATCGCAAGGGTCGTTCACACTTTATAAATTGGCAACTTTTCGCATGTTAGTTGTCACACAATGTATGAATGCTTATTCTTGTGGTTTTACGGGGTTATATTTGAGTGAATGAGTTGTTAGCCATGTAAACATCATTCACACTCATTCCCAAAGTTTTAAGCACTATCACAAAAGTTTCATTTCGGTCGTTGTAATGTATATCTTTAGTGTCACACTTTTCATGAAGTTATCACAAGGTTGTCGTATCGAGGGAAATATGGTGTCAACATTTCTAGACGATCTATTTTTTTGTTTCATCAGAGTGTTTCAAGTGTGTGATCATAGTTAATTCTTATCAATGTTCACATCAATCTATTATGTCCCACACTTCGCCAATTTTCAGAAGTTCCATAACAACCCAGCCTCATCCGACCTTCTTGAACTACACATTGGATAGTTCCAAACCTCAAGCTATATCCTCATCCCTCAAAAGTGTGTAATACATTTTTCCTACTTTTTAGTACTACTCACTTCGCAATTTCAATGCTAAAGCCCGACCTTGACTCATAGAATCAGGAAAATCATATACCCAGCCTGACCTCAATTTCCAATGCGCAATCTCTAGCCTCAAGCACATCCCTTTAGCTCTTTATCTTCATAACTACGCAATGGCCCAACCTCATCTACATCCTAGAACAATGTATTTTTCCCAAATAGTCCAAAAACTTGTAGCTAATCTCATTGAATCCAGAAATTGTGTAGTTTGTCTCCCCACTCCTGTCTGAACTACACACTATGTGCATTCCGTAGTCTCAGAGCCCAAGTTACACCCCAGAATTCCTGAGCTGAAAAAATATGCAGTCACTGAGCCTCTCCCTTGGCTACCACCTAGTTTTGACTCAGATAGTTGATCCTCATGAACCATATTATACTAGGGTTTTATCATATTGATGTTTCCTTATCGTGAGTGAATTGTAGATGCATGATATTTTCATGCTATGACAAGATGATGAAGAAGGATATGGAGAAGGAGGACATGGTAGAAGACACACATGGAATTGAAGATATAAGATGATTAGCAGGCAATAAGATGAAGGAACAACAGAGTATAACATAAGATTGAAGATAAGTATGACATGGAAGGCTCACCATCTTCAAGACATAGGGAGGAGGAATAAGAAGAAATATATAATCTTTTCAGAAAAATATAAAGAAATAAGAAACAATAAGGACACCTTGGAATTGTCACATCATCATGCATTCCATGTCGTTAGTGTCATGTCATGTCCTGTCACAAGTCATCATATGCCACATCATTATTGTGGATCATGTAAATTGTATTCAAATGTATTATAAAGTGGAAGTCGAAAGGACAAACATGGAATATGAAGAGTCATTTAAGTTGAAAAGTAGCAGGAACTAAAACATTCATGAGGGAAATCAAAGAGTTGCAAGGACTGTGAAGCATCACCGCTTGGTTATATATACAACCTCATTATATGAGAAGAGGATTTTTCACCTTGGCTCCACCTGCAAATCATTAAAGAGATATGATATTTCTTTTGTGGAGGAAGGACTAGCTGCAACACTCCACTATTGGAGCTAGTGATTTTCATTGTATACATATGTCTTGGGAATTTTACTTAATAACAGAAGCCTTCAAGACCAACACATTTTTCATGCATGAAATATGAAAGTTTGTAAGACTATTTTGTGGATATTTTTAGTTCCTGTTTTCTTTCCCATGTGCTAAGGTAGTTGAAGTATTTTTGTTATTTTAGTACTTACCTTATTAAGAATGTTGTATAATGGTTGTTAATTCTATCACATCCTTGTGGAATATTCTCCTGTACATTTGAAAAACCTTTCTCATTCATTGGTTTTAATGATAATTGAATCCCTTGTGGACTATTCTAATGTATGATAGATAGACCTTGTTGTTTGTGAGTGTATCTTCTTGGGCGATATTATTACCACTCTTTTAGAAGGCCACATTTTCCTTTCCACTTACTGTAGGAATTTGACACACACATAAGATTGAACATGGCACCAAGCACACCCCCCCTTGCATTAAAAGATGAATGTGCACTCCTATCTCTTGCTAATAGTTAGATTCAAGGAAAATATATATTAATATATGGAAATTAGATTGATATTAAAGATGGGGATCCTACTCCAAATTTTGTGAGGTCTAATTGGGAATTAACATCAGAGAAACTTCTTGGTTGACAGATTTACATCATCATCAATAGTAGCACAAGTCTATCGAACATCTCTCAACACATAAAGACCTATATAGTAATGTAACTCACCAAGATCTTTCATCTCAAATACTTGTGACATCTGCACCTTAAGGTGTGCTGGAAATGCGGAAAGGAAGGACACTACAAAAATGACTAGAGATCTAAAGCTCCTCAGAAAGGAAAGGAATTTGATTATGCTCCTTCTGCAGAGGAA